>JAWMRA010000113.1:56961540-57029298 GCA_035584735.1 Pseudotriccus pelzelni | reverse complement strand
GCTTTGCCTGATGCCCCCCAGGACACGGTTGGCCCTCCTGGCTGCCAGGGCACTGCTGACTCATATTCAACTTGCCACTGACCAGGACCCCCAGGTCCCTTTCCATGGCACTGCTTTCCAGCTTCTCATTCCCCAGTCTGTATGAATATCCAGAGTTGCCCCATCCCAGGTGCAGAATATGGCACTTGTCGTGTTAAACTTTGTGCGGTTGGTGATTTGCCCAGTCGTCTGTTTTGTTGAGGTCTCTCTGCAGGAGCCCTGCAGAACCCCACTAGAGACAGGTCACCAGTCTGATGTCACCCCATTCGCTATTACTCTTTGTGCTCGACCTGTGAGCCAGTTGCTCACCCACCACATGATGTGTTTATCCGGCTGGACATTTTGTCCAGAAGGATCCTGTGAGAGACAGTATTGAAACCTGGGTGGGTATTTTTCCTTTCACTTTTGAGAAGTGTGCATATCTGGAAAATAAATATTCAGCGGGAGTGTCTTGTGTCTAGTAGATTGGTTTTAAGGGACTCCCATGTGAAATTTTTAAATGTCATGACAGGAGTTTACTGAAGTCCAAAAAGATGACATCAGCTGAGTTCCTTTGATCAGCTAGGTGGGTTACTTTGTCATAAAAGGAAATCAGGTTTGATGAGCAGGATTTTCCTCTCATGAAGTTGTGCTGGCTGTGACCTGTGACTATGTCGTCCTTTAGGTGTTTTTCAGTAACTCCCAGAATAATAATCTCCATAATTTTTGCATAAATTTACATAATTATTAGCTTGCTTTGATGAAACTGGCTTAAGCACAAATAGATATGCATGTTTAGGAATTATTTTTTTCTTTCACTGAGCCCTAAATTGTGCACCAGTTAGTCCAAGGGACTGCAGAGGCTCGGTTCTGAGGGGTTTCTGTTTTGGGACAAGAACAAGGAGCTACAGATAAATCATATTTTCTGGGGCAAGTACACAAGCTTTTTTACATGCAGGTGTCAAATTTTCCCAAGTGCCTTGTTCTTTTTCTGCTGTCCATATTGTGTCTTTAGGTTTAGCACCCATGCCTAGTCTTTTTTTTCCTGTATTATTGCTGGCAGCTGTCACAGAGCTGCTTGTATATGGCCTGGATGTTTCTGTTTGGGAAAACATTTCTGTCTCTTCTCTTGCTGGTTCAGGAGGTCTGTGTGCACTTTGATGAACTTTGATGATGGCTTTAAGTAGTCTTTTATTACACCAGGGTTTATTTTCCTGTGGCCCAGAGCCCTCTGATTTCTTTGTTGTGACCATATGTGGCTGTGCCAGTGTTTTGTTTCAAAAGTTCATTTTCAAATGCAACATACTCCTTAAAGTTACATTTTCAGTTAAGATTTTATTCTGAAAAAAATGTCATTTAAAATGCTAGATTGACGTAGGTTGGAATTTTTGAAACAATGGCATCAATTTGTGGTACAATCTGCATTCCTGTTTAACAGTTTTTTGAGGTTGATGTAGTAAAGGAGAAAATTTAAATGTTGCAAGTATTTTTCTTTAAAAATGTCTTGTTTAATGTTGGCCATTGAAAGATTTTCCAAGGCATTTAATGAAGCTTTGAATAATTGCTTAAACTTAATATGTGCATCTGAAATATTTGGAAAGAGGGCTTGCCCAAGAATAAAAGGAACACATGAGCACTTAAAAGTATTATAAAGGCATAGGAAGGAAAGATTTATGACTGATTCCTGTGTTTTTGCTGGCACTTACCTTTGAAATAGTCTGGAGGTAAGTATAAGAATCTGACAGCACTTCCTGAAATACCCTTTTCCAATCTGTTGAGTGCACTTAACCTTTTCTTTCCAGATGGTTGGATTGTGATAATTTATCTGAACATTAAAAAAAGAAAAAAAAAAGTAGCCTAGCGACCGGATAACTCTGAAGAACGTTTACTAGGAACAGTGAAACCTGGATAAAAGACTTCTTCTGTATGTGTTATGAAAGGTTAAACTTCAGACTTTTCACAAAGCCATATTATAATTCTAAGACTCCTGTAAGAAATGCAGGTCTCCAACTTTAATGGAGACAAAGGTGACTAGATACTTCTAAAAGTGTAAAAGTTGTACAGAATGTACACCAGAGATTAGCTGAAGCTGGCCTTTTGGTTTGTTCATGCTTTCAGCTTTTCAAACATGTTTTATTTCTCAGATTGTTTACTCTAAAGTGAGATGTGCTTCCAGTGTTTGCCTGCTGAGCCCTCCACTTTGGCACACTTGTGGCACAGCTGATTGCCACACTCAGGCCCCTGTTGCCTTTCTCCCCAGAGCCACACAACCACACACCAACTCAGTATTGCTGCCAGTAAATTGTATCTATGCAGTGCCCAGAGGCACTTTGTCTGTCAGCAGGTTTTTCTTCCAATTTGGCATGCAGAATGAGGTTCCTCAGATTATATAACTCTTCATGTAGCAGAGTCGTTGGGATTGAGGGTTGGTGTCAGGGGCAGATAGTGCCCAGGCAAAACTGTACCTGGCAAGTGATAAAAATGGGCAGATAAACCCTGAGCAACTTGGCTGGTCATTATTTTGGATCCCGGGGAATTGGATCAAAATATTTATTCCACTGGTGCTTTTCCTTAAGAAGTAGTATCCCACTGAACAGGGATTCAAAAGATACATCACAACAATAATTTGCAGAGATTTTACTCCAAAGATCAGACAGTACCATTAATTTTTAAATAACTGAAAGTTATCTGCCAGTTGTTGTAGGCAACAGAAATCTGTAAATGAGTCACTTGAAATGTATGTAAGAGAACATTTTTCTAGTGCTGCTTACCACAATAGAATCTGAAACATTAAATGTTTCTCAAATTCACTAAGGGTCAGTGCAGTATCCAACCTTTGTGAAGGAGAAAGTTAATGCACAAGTAAGATAACTGGGGAATTACTAAGAGAAAAGGACTGCAGAATAAAAATAGTTTAAGTGGTAGAGAAGATCATAAGCTAAATACAAGTCCACAGACTAATCTTTTGCAGAAAAGGCAAATTTTATTCCACAAAGAGAAAAATATGTGAACAGGTCAATAGGCTTTTTTGGGAGAGACTGGCAAGGTCTCTCAGATTTTTATGCTCAACTAAGAAGAAAGCAAAATCCTTATGAGAGTAGCAAGAGGGCAGGAGAATTTGAGAGGAGACTGAAAGAAAGGCTGGAGACAGAGAGGTGGCATAGCAGGAATCTTACAAAGGGAAAATGTGTACAAAGAGAGCGGCATCTGAGTTGTTCTCTGGGCTAACTGGAGCCTAATTTCCAGCATAGAGGACTTGGGCTGGCCATTAGGTAGTGAAGCAGCAAACAGTTCACAGAGAGACCCTTAATCATTGGAAATATTGTAAGAGCAAGTTAAAACAAGTTCCTGCCTGGCAAGTGTAGATATACAGTCTTTTAAGTGATGTTCTGTCTGTGCTGAATGCTAGTATATAGTGGTTGCAGACTGTAATTTCTTGGGTCGTGTCACATGTCACACTGAGACTGCAGGGCAGTTTGACTACTGTATGGAGATTGCAGCAGCCTTTCCCACTTCACATGGCAAAATAGTACCTATGGATGCATCTGTATACATTCTTTTTGCTTATTATAGGCATGGTTTTTATTTTGTGAATGTGTATTGCATGAAAAGAAAAGTTTTGTTGTTTGAATATCTTTCTGGCAAATATTTTTAAAATCAGGATTTCTGCAAAATGAAAATCCCACAGCAAATATTTTTTCCTTGAAAATTGAGAGAAATTTTCTCTTCTGAACTTTTTCTTTGCAGAAACAAGATTTCTGTGCTGATTTATATAGTCTTCAAAATATTAATAAGAGGACAATGCTTTTTCTTATTTCAGAAGTGAAATTCTGGCACAAAAGTAGTATGGCATTTGTCAAGTCTAGTGGCTTGCGTGGCATCTCTCCATTGGTTCTTCAAAGAGGTGTTTCTGGCCTTCATTTTATCCCAGGGGAAAAGTGTCCTGCTATACAGACCTTCAGGCTATGGGGAGTGGTGATGTGATGAAGGCTTACCTTCTAACAGGAACAGTCCCACTCCAGAGGAGAAAAGACAGAATTACAAACCATATAAGGCAAGACCCTATGCATAAATGAACTTTCATAGCTCTAAAAGTGTTATATGTGCTCATTTGGGTTTTTTATTTATATATTTTAATTCCGTTTGGGCTGACTTGGAACTTCGTAATTTTTCTTGTTGATAGTTCATAGCACTTATAATGAGCTTCTCATCACAGGATTGCAGAAATTTTAAATTCAGCCTTGGTAAAAAATACATAGTTATGTCCTTTTATGATGTACAAGTTATATGTGGTCAAGAAATGGCAACACTAAGGTCCGTCAATTCTTCTTTAGTTACAAATCTCAGTATTTGGTTGTGCAAGTGGTGGGTCACGTCAAAGGAAAAATGATTATACATTAAGATTAACAGCAGCTGAGTAACCATGGCAGACAGAGTGGCTGGGGGTGCAGAGAGCAGAAGAGTGGAACCTTCCCGCCCAGGACATGAAGAAAATGAGTAGTGATAGAGGGGGAAAGAGAACTTTGGATGAAATGCCTGCAGGAAGTCTAGGCATGAGAGAAGTAACCAAGCAGAGCTAGGTCAGGCACTGAAGGAGGGGAGTTTGTCCTTTCTGAGTAGGGAGACTGAGACTGGAAGAAAAAGCTTGAAGATGAAGGTAAGTGTAAGAATGGGAAAAGAAGGGCTGGATGGGCCAAATGAGAGCAGTTGACAAAGAAGAGGAAGACAGAGCAGGCATGCCACTGACAGCAGTGACAGCAACCTCTGTGTACTTACTAGCTTTTGCTTCTTCTCCTAAACTGGAATAGAATAAAGGACTTCTAGTGTCACTACAACAGTTAGCAGGTATCACAGGCATCCTTTCTCTGCTTCTGGGGAATGAGAGTGATCTGCTGTTGCGTGCTGTGTTGAGGGAGTGAGAGGTCCACCACAACCCAGCTCTGCTGTCTGTGACTATGAGGCAGAAGGCTAAAATTTTTGTTTTTCTAGATGTCCTCTTTAGAAGGTGAGAAGCTACATGCAGAAAAACATTATTTGCAAACTTGTAGTTTTAATAAGCCCAAGCCAAGGTGACCTGTACAAATCTTATTTGGTCCCTTTCTGCCTTTGTGATTATTATTATAATAATTATTTCTGTATTTATAATGTTATCGTAAGTGGGTTGCTCTTCCAATATATGGAAAGGATCAAGTCTGGAAAGTGTCATGCTTATATAATGAAGTATATAAATTCTCTCCTAATTTCTTGCAAAGGCTGGTAACTAAAAAAAAAGAAAGAGGCAAAAATTTCAAGGATTATTATGTGGACACAGCTGATTGCTGGTCTGAAGAACTAAATTCTCTATGTAATTCTGCAACAGATGCCTCTGTAAAGTTCAGAAATCATTTAAATCAAAATCTTCACAAGTGTTCTTGTATTGTATTGTAATTTTCTTTGTGCAGAATGATAGTCCTATGGTCTGATTCATGTAAATGTTGAACATTTACCCTTGCAATTGCAGACAAGGAAAGGAGCACTCTGAACATTCAAAATGCTAGTTAATGGTGAGTACTTAAAAACTCAGGTTGCCCATAACACAGTATATACTTTTGACCTTAATCTCTCTCAGTCTCATTTTTTATCCTTTCAGTGCAGAAGAGTATTGGAAAAATACATTCATTAACACTTGTCAGCTGTTGAATTGCTATAGTGGCATGGAAATACTGGAAGGAAGTTAATTCTGAATTCAGAGAGTGTGCTAATAATAAGGCACCAGACACTGAACAGTCAGGGAAAAAACCCTCAGAGTAGCACTGTGAGTTGTAGTTTAGATTCCAATAGCACTAAGAGACACAGAGAAACAGAATGAAAGAGAACCAATTTCTCAGTATTTATTTCAAAGATGCCTTTGTATGAATTTAAATTTTAGACACATTGAAATGACAAATAGATTAAGTTCTATCCTCTTTAAAACCCATCCCTCACTCCCCTACCATCCCCAAAAAGCTTCCACATTTTTCAGAAAGTTGGGCAAACTTCTGTGTTGTCAAGGTGGCCAGCTGTAAAATTATTACCTCACATATATAACCATATGGGAGAGGGAAGTTTGAAAACTTCCAAATTCAGGTATTAGACACATGAATGAGGAATCTGAGCTCCCTTCCCCTCCCATCAATCAAACCTCCAGGAAATGTGGCTAGAGGTGTCCTGGATCACACAGTGACCATGCATAGACACACTTCTCTGGACTAATCCAGTCTGCAAGTATTAGTGACAGGTCTGAGAACAAAGTTAAATATGTCAAAAATGAAGCTGAAAAAATGTGCAAATGTATACTGACTTTAGAAGATACCTACTTTAGTATATATTTTTCTGCACACATGGCATGGTTTAATTTTGGCATATCCAAATGTAACATTTCAGTCACTCATTTTCAAATTAACCCGAGTTAAGAATGAACAAAGATGATAAAACTAATGCCAAAGGAAATGTTTAATTTCATGTCAAATAAGTTTTGACGACCTAAGAAGATAAGCTTTTTTTTCATGTTGACAGAGCCTGTCCTCAACATTGCCATTACTTGATCAATACTGAGATGTTTTGCATAAGTTATTTTATTTTAGTTACCAAATAAAACTGTATTTTATTCTCATTCTAAAGAAAACATTTCAATGCCTTCTGACTACAAAATGCATTTCCTGATACACTGTGAAATACTGTCAATATTTGAAGATTATTTTATTATTCAACTTTCATATAACTTTTTTCATTTGCTTTTCTTACATTTTTTCTCCTGTTATATTTTCTCAGTTATATTTTTTCTTCTTCTTGCGCTGAGGCTTGTGAGTTTTCAGCTGTTTTCCGTGTCATTTTTTTGCTTAGTTGACCTTCACATATCTCTTCTGTTGTTTTTGAAGTCATTCTTCATTTTGTCTCTTCTCGTTCCTTTATATCAGTATTTCCTCACTTCATCTGTTCGCTATATCAGCTTAGTGTTTTCTATGCAGGTAGTCCTATTGAGGTATCCCTGCAGTCACCCTGAAGGAGAAGAGATGAGTTAAATCCGTAAAATGAACGAGATGAAGTGACCAGAGGATCTTTTCTCCAGCAGGAAGGTCTCCTCCTGCCTTGTTGTCCCACGTGTCAGAGAAGCTGCTGTGCGGCTCTGCTCTGGTGGCCTTTCTGGTTGTACTCTGTTTCCCTTGGTGGACAGACTTGTGAAGGCACAGAGGCCAAGGATGGGGGAAGGGAAGAGAAGGAGCTGTCCAGGCAGTCTATTTAGAGGTATAAATTACAGGCAGCTCCTTCTCATTCTAAAGCTTATTTTCACCCAGGAGTGTCAAAATTTCACAGCTACATGTATCTGAGGTAGAACTGTAGCTGAACTTAAATGTCATGTTTACTGATGTAGGCACTAAGCTGGAAGGGACACAGTCATTTTCTAAGGGAAATTCTTATTACTCTTGGTTTTGATGTGACACCCAGAGACATTAATTCACTGATGATCAGGGAATAAACTGAGGATAGTGGGGCAAGAAAGGCCAGTGTATGTGTTTGTTACCTAAACAAGGCCAGGGCACGGCTACAGACGTCATCATGATGGCTCTCACTGCTGAATAGCTTCATGCTTCCAGGCACAGTTTAGCCAGGCTAAGTGACCCTCTGCCAGGGCATGGTTCAGGCAGGAGATGTGCAAGGGTGCTTCTTCAGTAGCACAGATGATACCATCCTATTTGATGAGGAAGAGAGTTTAGCTGTGTGAGTTGAATGTGTTCACAGCCATGGATCAGGACTCATTGGCAGTCAGGTCCCAGGGTGAGCCGTGGCTATCTTTATCACTGGTGGGTTAAGGAACAATGCTGGCTTCCACTTGTGTTACTGGAACCCACCCTTATTGCTGTAGCCCATCTACTGCCAGTGGTGGATCAGCATGTGGCTACCTCCCAAAGTTCTATCTAGCCTATTTGATATACAACTCCATATATGGCTTATTCTCTCCATTGCCAAGTTGTATTTAGCTTAAATACAACCCTAGACATTTCAGGATTTTTTTCTTTTTTAAGCTAACGCTTTCATTTTGATGGCATATGATTTTTTTTTCAGATTCATTGGAGCTACTTTCTGAGAGTACAGTTTTGAGGTCTGTAATGTACTTAGCAATTTTCTGTTTATTTGTATACTTGGTCGTTCCTATTGCAGTACTTCTTGAGATGTCTTGTAAGTATTTTCAAGCACTTAATTCTGTTCAAATAATCCTTCATAAATACTTTGCCTCATATGGAAATTCACATTCTAACAGCAGGTGAATGTATAAAGTAGAGATGTCTTGTTTGCTAACACATTTATTGAAGTGTGAGCTCAGCGTGACATAGGTGGAAAAACATGAAAGGAAGTGTGGAAGACTAGTTTGTGCTGCTCTGTAGGTTCCAAACACTTTCATTTTATGTCTGCTGTGTTATTACAATTGGAAATGAGCAGTAAATTCTGAGGTTTTTTTGCTTTCTAATCTGTTCTGTTTTGGTGAGGGCCGTGGAGAGAGGGTTTTTAACTGGACTTTTTGATTTGCATTTTACTTTAGTAAGCATAGTTGAAAAGAACTTTTGGTCTTTTTTTGTTTGTTTGTTCATTTGTTCTTGTTTCTTATTTTTTGCATAGATTACAAAGGAAATTGTAGAAAAGATTCTGTTATTGTATCCTGGGAATGATGATCTTGCCAGTGTTATTAAAGCTGTGTTAGGCTGTTGTACTAGGTTCTTCAGAAGACTAACCCTTGGAACCTAAGTGAAAAGAGGATGAAGAGTGGGCTGTTATTTTTTTGTCAGAACACAGCATCAATGGTCTGTGATGTACACTAACTAGCAGTTGATTTCTGGATGAAATCTGATATGTTGTTTTGATTTAGCAATCTCTGTTTTACAAAAAGGTTTCTTCCTCACCTACTCTAATAATTACTAGAGTTTCTTACCAGCTCTTATTCCCACTATAGAAATGGAAATGGGAGTCAGGATGTTATTTCTGGGGAAGACGAGGGTAGTGCTTTTCACTGTGGTTCTCCAAAGCCTGAATGTGATGACTCTGCAGGGCCAGTTTGCAAACCTTTGCCCAAATGGTGCTCGAGTGGCAGTGATTCTGGGGGTGGGAAGCCAGCAACATCATCTTTAGATTCATTTTGCTTTGTGAAGGTCTGTGTTAACAGAGTTATAGCATCCTTTCAATGCAACAAGTTTGTGTGCAGGAGTCCAATGGAGACCTCAGTCAAATATGAAACACATGGGAACTATGGGCAGGTGTGAGAAACAGCATTGCTTCCCTATCTTCCTCTGACCCCTGGTGTGGCAGACCCTGTGTTGGCTAACAGGGAGGGTGCTGTCTCATTGCTTCTGACCGCAGCGTCCCTCTGAAACAGTGGCCTCACTGTGGGACTGAAGATGGACAGAAACTGTGGAAGAGACTTGCCATAGCATGGCAAAATATCTTCGTTGCATCTTCCTTCTTAGTGTTTATGCAGCTTATTTTCCTTGGAGTGTACATATTATATGAAATTTCTTATCCGTTCTACTTTGGAAAAAGCTTTTTTTTTGTTGTTTCAGGACATTTTCCAGTCATATTTTATTCTTAAATATAATTTAAGTAAAAATGTATTTGCAAACGTAGTCTTGATCTGAGAAAATGTTCTGAAAAGATTAAAATTTAATTTATCTGGACTGATAAATCAGGGATGATTGATACTTTTTGGTATTTCTTTATTTTGGTTTTACTTAGTAAAGTGTATTCTTTTGTATCCAAATAGGAAACCAGGATTGCTTTAGTAATGGTATGTGCACGTCTGATGCTGGAAAACTGCTACATGCCTGCAAAAACATGTAAATTTTTTGAAACTTGAAATTTTTTTTTATACTGTTTTTTAAAGTTTTTCTTTTTAAAAAAAGACAACATTTAGACTTCATAAAATTGTAATTTCTTTATACTTCTTGTTGATGTGAAAATAATTCTTGGAACCTTGTATAACATTCATATTTACATCAGTTTTGAAAAAATAATCAAAAATTAGGAATATCTATCAAATCATCATGCATACCTATTGCTTGCTAGCTTACTTGAAATATTTACAACATTCTTGTAGTTATATACACCTAAGAATATGTATGCTAAAAAAGCCACACTGTGATTTATTTAAAGTTATACTGAGAGAGGTGGTATAGCTGCAGGCAGGGAAGACTGGGGTGGAGAAGTTAAGAAACGACAGCTTTGATCAGTGCTCTGTGGAAAAAAAAAGAAGTCAAATAAATGAGGCTCTGAGATAAAAGAAATTCAAAGGAAGATTCAGGACCTTGAGAAGAATAAAGGAACTACCTAGGTTTGGTGGGCTGGAAAAGGTGATTACATGGACAGTGTATGTGTTGTATCCATAACGATTGATTTATGATATTGTTTTAACTTACGTTTCTAATTTTTTAACATTTTAGCATCTAAAATATGCAAGGACTTCTTTTCCCTGCCTAGTTTCGTAGAATCATGTTGTCATAACTGTGACACACTCCAGTTTTCCTGTCTCACTAAAAAACCAGAGTTGTGCCATGTCAGAACTTCACCCTTTACAGTTTCTTCACTTCTGCACAGTCCCAATAAAAATAATAATTAAAAAAAAATTAAATAAATTTCAATACTAGTTGATGTATAAGTTTTGGCAAAGAACATTTAGTTTAAAAAATGCAGTTTTCCTGGAAGATGCCAGCAGCAGTTTCTGCTATCTAACAGGGTAAAGCCTCCTGTTTCTCTAATTGATATATTTTCACTGAACAGCTTTGCATTAATATCATATTCAGGAACAGAAATTATATATACAAAGTCTCAAGGGAATGGCTGAGAGAACATGTGAGAGTGTTAAGCTACCTTTGGCTGGTAGAAAGCTTTTGGGTGTTGAGGTGTACTGCAGCAGGATATGCCAAGGTACTTAGGCTGGATGAGAGAGGATAATTGGACATATCCAGAGAAATCAGAAAGCTGCTGGGGAATACAAGTTTGAAGCCGGAAGATGTGGTTGGTGCCAGATGTCTTGGTTCATCAAAACACAGGAAGTTTTGCTGCGCTGAAGAAGGGAGTAAGGCAAAATGAGGTATGTAGGAAGAACTCAAAAGAGAGTCTCTTAGGCTCAGAATCAGGACATGTTTGAGGAAGTGTTGGGACTCTACGGAGATATGAGCCACCTGTTTACTAACGAGCAATTAAAGCATGCATGGCAAGTGAGTAATTACTGTAAACAGTAGGATTCTTCATGCTTCAGCTTGTCTGGTGCTGTCACACGCAATGGTATTTTTCTCATGGACAATCTGTAGTGCAGACTCTTATTGGAAAGCACGTTTTGCAAGAATTGTTTGCCTTCCAGGGGCAATCCCAGAGTTCATTGCTGATTCCCTTGGTAATTTCACATCCTCTTGCCTTTTTGAATACTGTGTATCATGCCTGCAGCAGCTACCCATAATAACCACTTACCAGGTTCACTAGGAGTTGAATTCATTGTCTTTTACAGTATTGATTTGCTTGGTTTTCATTCAGCAGCATACTGCACATGTGGGTTGCGTGCATGTCTAGTGTGTCTAATATGTGTAGTACATGTGTAGCAATGTGTATCATTGGAACAAAAATTCTTTGGCAACAATTTTTAATACCTCCTGACTTTTTTTATCTTAAAGCCCCTTCTTAATTTTTATGAAAGTTGTATTGTAATGAGAATAGGGACTGTTTTATGCAGTATTAATCTTGACAATTTAAGGAATGTTTGCATCTCCAGTTGGGCAATAATGCTCGAAAATAGCTTGTTTAATAACTTTATATAATATAATAATTTAAGTTAATAATTAAGCTAATTCAGCTGCAATCATTAAGTGATTTTTGACTTATATTATCAAACTAGCTGCTGATATTGCAGTCATGTTGAAGTCCTTGAACAGGAGCAGGTACACAAAATAATGCTGTTTTTTTGGTATTCCTTTGTAATGTCTAGAGAAAAACTGATAAATTTATCTAATAGCTTTTTAATTTTTCAAGGTACAATGGCCAGTAGTTTCAGGTTGGTTTGTGAGAAATTCCCCCGTATCTTACTGATTCTGCACCCTTAAAAGATAAAAGGTGATAAAAGATTTTTTTTTTCCTTTGGTCCATCTGTTGTTTTCAAACTAGATCTGTTCTTCTTTCTTACAGTCTGAAGCAGTAGATGAGGCTTAACATCCCTGAAAGAACTATGCTTGTTTTTTGTTTTGGTTTTTTTTTTTTTGCTATCAACAGGCCAAGCTCTGATAACAGGCGCCACAGCATCCGGGAGAGGATGTCCAGTACCAATGAGAAAGGGAGCCTGTCCATGGAATCCACCAAAGAGACCCGATACTGTGCTGTCTGCAACGACTACGCTTCAGGCTACCATTATGGGGTCTGGTCTTGCGAGGGATGCAAAGCTTTCTTCAAAAGGAGTATTCAAGGTAATAAACTGTTCAAGTGAGTCACCCTTACTCTTTACTCTTGAGGAAACTGAAGCTACTTCAGATTGCAGCCTGAGCCCAGGATAATGACATTTGTTGGGTTTTCATTAGCAGTTTCTGTGCTCTCCCATATATTTTTAGTTCTGTATTTGGTGAACGCTTCTAGCAGGTAAATAATAGGTTGTTATTTAGTCCAACATCAGTGAAGGAAAGAAAAGCTTCTCTGTGTTGTCATTTCTTTAGGTATGTCTGACCATGGAGGCAGTGAAAAATCTAATTTCAAAATCCGTATTGGATCAGTTTGATTCTTATAGGCTATGAATATCTCTCCTTTGTGATCATGTTCTTATCCAAAGCAATTTTTTTGAAAATTCCCTGTCAGATGATTGATTCCTGCTGGTTGATTTATTAATCTTAATTTAGTGCTCCATTAACCAGATGGTGCAGTTCAAATCTCAACACCTTGAAGATGTTAGATGGCTTTTGAGAACCAATATTGAGAAGGACTGATGAAATAGCATTTGTGTCTGTCAACAGAGCAGGGCTTTAAACTATACACAGATTGGTTTAGTACATGGTCTTGTCATGGCTAAAAAGGTAAGTGGAGTAAAGGCCATCTAACAAAAACTGTGAATTACTGTGACAGAGATAATTCTTTATTTAAATGGCTGTCCCTCTGTGGAATGGATGCTTTTTTTATACTTTGTTCGACATTTCCTAAATGGAGTGAGAAGTAATTATAGTTCTACTGAAAATGCAGGTAGTGTTCAGCATCTACATTTTATTTTGGAGAAGCAAATAAAAGAGAATTCTTCCTTTCAAACAGAAAACTGGTAAACTGCTGTGCTTTACATAGGTTTCTATAGTTTTTTTAAAACTCCAGGTGATATATAGGCACAGAAATTCCTGTTGCTTCTTTTATGAAGTAAACAGTGAGGAACGGTTTTTACCTCATATTGCAAGGTGTGATTATTGCCTATTTTGTTGCATGACTAGTTCTGAGTTGAGTTAAATAAGACCTCCAGCATTCAGCTCAGAATTTTTCCTGCCTTAAAGAAAGAAGTGAAAGACTGGCTTCAGGGTAGAGATTGATGGAATTATCTAAATGTCAGTGATAAGTTAATAGCTGCTCGTATGTCTGCTTTTTTTGACACAATGAAGTGAATTTTAAAAAAGCAAGTGGTTAGAACCAGAGGTCAATAATAGACAACACTAGAGGAAAAAAGGATGAAATGCTTTTCTCTTAACATCAGAGTAATTTACTTTGACTTGCGATGTCAGGAGAACAGCTCCCTTAATGTGTTCTTTATTATTTTTAGTTTTCAATTCCCTTGACCAAATCTGAATTATTCTTAGATTTTTGAAATTATGTCCTTGTGCCTGAACTGAACTAAGTCACAACAAAGTGGAAACTGAAATAGTCTTAAACAAAAGTAAGAATTATAAAGTAACTATACAGCACGGATCTTCAGCTCTTGGTCATAATGAAAGAAGAAAATAATCTGATTCTTTCATTGAGCTCCATGGTTCTGCTGTCAGCACTTGGTGGTTTTGCCCTGCTCTCCATGTAGACAAATGTGGTCCACCACAATGGAACTGTCATCTGTTTGTGCTACAGTAAAGCCTAGTTAGTAAATTTACTTCTTGCTATGTTTATATACTTATCATAATTTTTAAGTAGGCAAGCTTTTAATTTTTGAAGCTTAAGTTTCCAGTATCCCATGAAATGCCTTTCTGTACCTTCAAGTCATGTTTTCTCTATGTTAAGCTCCTTGCTTCTTGCCCTATCCCCTGTGGGCATGAATAAGGCATATTACAACAACCTTTTACATAGTTGAGACTGTTATCATATCTTTCCTCAGTCTTCTCTTTTTTCAGACTAAACAAAACAAGTTTTTTCAGTAGAACATGCTTTCTAGACTTCTGATCCCATTTGTTAAACTCCTTTGTACTTTTTCCCATTGATCCACCTCCTTTGTGATTAACAGTTATTGTAAAAATTGACATCTACTCTTATAAATAAAATTATTCAAGAATATGAGTACTTATGAGAGAATTCTGATCACTTGATCACAAATGGTATGAAAGGTCCCCTGAGGAACTTTTAAAGTCATAAGTATCCAGTCTCGATGAACTAAGTATGTTTTGAATTTTCTACTGGCTTTGGAAGAGGTCTCCAATTGCTATTTCAGCAATTATACATTGTCATTGGGACATGTGTTCAATTTATGAAAATGACAGTAATTTTTTCATTGAGAATAGATGTAAGAATATGCATTTGCCTTGCAGACAACAATAATTTTAAATATGTTGTGATCAGATAGCTAGAAATGAATGCTATTTATATGTAGGTGTATGTATAGAAGAATATGTGGACTAAATATTGTATATATTTGTGATTTATTATATCTACTGCATTGTATGTATGTTGTGCATTCCTAAAAAAAAAAATCAGAAAATATTTCCTGGGAATCGTATGATTAAACAGTATTGAGCTTCACAGGACTTCTTTGTATAAACAACAGTAATGTTTCTAGCAAAAATTTTGGTTTTGTTTATAGTGTGTCTTTCTTCAAATGCAAGATAACTGCACAACTCTTCTTCTTTGCTTACCTATATTTCTTAGTACGTATATAGGTGCTGAGCTGATTGATCATTTCAATACTTTTTAGCAGAGATTTCATAGGAAAATTGCTATAAAGAATTTTGGTGTCCCTAACAGACCACAGTCAAACTGTATACTTTTTAGCTAGAGCCACAGGAAAAAATAAGGACAGACATGAACAAGATATATGTGGTAATTAATTTCTTTTGTGTATCTGTTACTGGTATCTGAGGTATCTATACTTACCTGCATAAGTATATACTTAAATTTTGTGAAAACTCACACCTGCATTGGAACTTACCTGAGGTGAAGATGGAAAGCTTCACTTTTCTTTTCCAGGGGAACTGGAATACATCTGGTAATATTTAGTGAATTTTAAACGCTAAGTTGTTTTTCTCTGTTGTCAAAGAATGAAAGCTTAAAAGGTGACTTGAATTAGCAACTGTTTCTGTATGTGCAGCTTTTCAGTTTTGTTTAAACAACAGATGGTTGGTGGAAAACCTCAACTCCCTCCTGAAACTGCCTATGTCAGTCTAGTTTGCTAGTTTTTGTCCCAGAAGTGATTTGGGAGCTTGTTTTGAGAAATCTCAGTGCAGGCAGATATCAGTGTACAATCTTTCACGGGAAAGAAAAATCACATGTCATCAAGAATACCATGTAACTCGGTGATAGAAGAGTGCTTTATTCTTCACCCAGCATCTGTAGCCTTCAGGAGTGTACTTGGTTAAGTGACTTGATTCCAGAAGCATAACAAGCAGTCACATCACAGCACACTGTACTTCTCTACGAAAATATTTATGGATTTTAAGACCAAAAAGGGCCTTTAGATCATTTAGTCTGTTCTTCTCTCAATATAAACTTTATATGCTATGCATCTGCAGAGCCCAGTAACTTGATGGAATTGAATAGTTTACAAGATGCCCAGCCATTATCTATGGGATGGAGAACTTTCTTACAATGGAGGCTTATCCTAACGATTTGTCCTCTCATCTGCTAAAAAATTACATTTCTAGTGTGTATTACTTTGCTTTTACATGACATCCATGAACCAGACATAGTAACTACTATCTTTCTCCAGTGGAAAGTTCTTATAAATTAAGTCATTACAATCGAATCACTTTGATATCTCTAGTAAACTAAAATGTTTCAGTTTCCTGCTGTATATGTTTCTGTTTTCTGAGTCCCTTATCTTTCTACCTTTTCTGATTCTACCCCACATCCATAACAGCCTGTTTAAAATTTGGATTGCAGAATTGGATGATGTATTTCAACATCAGCCTCACAAATGCCATTTACAAATTAAAAATCCCCTTGTGACTCACACATTCTTTCTCCCTTATAATTTTCTTGGTTTTTTGGATAGCCACCAAAATGCACAAGCCAGGAAGGAATTACTCATACTATCTCTGGTGTGCATCCAACAAATGCTTACATATGGGGGGCTGCAAGCCCCCAGTGGGAGCACAAGGGATTCAGAACAAACCAGGGGTAACTCTTTACATTGGAGGGTCTCTTGAATTCAGAAGTGCTGAAGTATTTTAGAAATCCCCAGTTCCATTTCCCTTTCATAAGACCTTCTGATGTTGTTCAGGTGTATCTTCTCTGCTTTTGTTTACAGCTGTATACTCAGACAAAAATCAGGTATATTTCGCAAATATTCAGTTAAAAATTACTCAATCATGGGAGGCATTACCAGTCCAGCAAGAACAGGTTGGCATCTGAGAATCTGATTCCCATTCTGAGGGATTCCAGAGGCCTGCCTTTAATGTTTGATCATGTAGGTATAATGATCTTCAAAGTGCAGTAATTCTTGAAGCTGGAAGTATTTTACTTGTGTGGCTTGAACATGAATTTTAATTAACAGTTATGCCTTCTGACCATCAAGTAGGAGAGTTTTGGCAGTCGACTTCAAGTGTTATCAGTTGTTTGAACTTCACAGTGATAGAGCTGTACTTTGTTGAAAGTATGTAATGCTAAGAGTGGTGGTAATATGTACATATTTTCATCTTAGTTGGTGAGACCTTTACTGGTAAAACATGTCTAATAAATGGGTGTTTAGGTAATGGTGCAGTGCAGCAATTGCAATATTGTCAATTTGGGAGGTTTCTGAGATCTTTCCTTTAATTTTCCATTGATGGTATTTTTGTAATCTGTTTTATAACAGCTCAGATCCTGCAGCCAAGAAGGCAGAAACTCCCTACTAAGACTGCTTGTACATTGGTACTATGAGTTGTCAGCCAAACTACAGAATGTGGACCTAAGTGAGGCTAGCAGCCAACAAACAGGGGGCTGCAGATGGATCTCAGGGTGGAAAACTCATGGTTGCAGTTGGAGAGCTAGGAGACTGTTGGAAGTCTGAAGGCTAGAAAAATGTGTATTTGGAAAGTCCACCTGGGTTTAGCCACCTGATCAGCCAGATTCTTCTGGAACTTCTTTTTATTTATTTTTGTCATTTTAGTAGTTTTTCCTCCAGTGTCTTTTGAGTTAAACATGTGCTCTGATCATTGTCCCCTAATTTGGATTTTAAGTTTCAGCAGTCTAATTGATGATGGTCTTGTTTCAAAAATTAGGGTGCTATTGAAAGGTTAAGAGTCAGTACCTCTTTTTTCCTGGTAAGACAATTTTGAATATGGTAATTTTCCAGTGAGTTTTAAGTGCTGTGTTCAGAATGGATAAAGTAATGACTTAAGATGTATCCAGAAGACCTCCTTATTTTTCATTGCCTAAGCAAGTCATAGGGTTGCAGTCGACCTTGAGCTCCAGTCAAGCTTTCTGTCCTGTGATAGGATCAACTGCTGCCATTTCCTTTGTATGTTTTTTGAACTGCTTCCTAAAACCTGTAGCTTGATCCAATGTTTTTTTCTCCTTGTCTTTGAAGGCTACTATGAAAGTTGAATCTTCCTTATTGCAGGTTAAGCTCATCACTTTATTTCCTGTCAGTCATACCACAGAAAACGAATTGTTCTCTTTCCTTCTGCAAGAGCCTTTAAAGCATGGAAGATTGCTATCACACTTGAAAAAAAACAACTGTTCTGTTTTGCCTAACCCAAAGAAACAGAGTTTATTCAACATCTTCTTATAGGTTTTGTTTCCTAAACTTCTAAAAATCTAGTTTCTCTGTTTTGAAACAAAGTGGAGAATTTCCACTTTGTACTGTTTTCTTTTTTTTTAAACATCATGTGGTGTTTTACAAGTACAGAACAGAGCAATAGCATTACCCTACAAGCCCAGCTTGTGGTATTTGTCTATGTACATCACAGTGTAATGTTTGCCTTATTTACAAAAACATCACATTCTTCATGATCAATAATCAAGGTGTGATGCAGAATAAACTCAAGCAAACTTTTCTGGAGAAGAAACGACTTCTTTTCTATCTTGTTTTGTGCATCTGAGTATTCCCATTTTAATGCAGAGGTTTGTACCAGTCATTACTTTTATGCTGGTTTTTTTCCCATGTGCTATCTCCAGTTTGCCAAGATAATTTGTAATTCTTATTCTGTAGTCTCCTGCAATTTATTTCAGTCTGTCTAGCAGAGTAGTCTGGTCTTTTCTCTGTTCTTCTAACACATATAAATGTCACTTCCAAATGAATAACATTTAATAGAATTAATATTCCAATCACTATCCATCAGTAAGGAAATCACCGTATAGAATTGGATTATTCGGGACAGGCATTATGGAGCCTCATTCAATATCAGCTTCCATTGTAACAGTGAACTCTGATAGTTCTTCCCTGAGACTAATTTTTTGAAATCATCTAAACTATATTTTCCTAGGTGACATATGAAATGCCACCCCAGGCAATGTTGAAAATCTTTCTGAAGTTGGGCAACACACATTAGCAGAAAGTAGAGAACTCTCACTGATCGTTATCTGATTTTATAAATGATCACTGGTTCTTCCACTGCCAACTCCAAAGCCTTTCCTGCCTCCTAGACAAAATTTCTAGCCTTTAGAAGCTGTGCTTAATGTATCCTGTATCCATCTATAATGGAGTTTTACTTGCTCTGGAATATAACTGTTGTGCCATATCAAGGAACAAAAAAATCTTAAACAGTATTGCATGTTGCAAGTGTTTAATAAGTATTTCATTTGGAAACTCACATTATTCCTAGCTCAAGACTGAGCCTGTCAGCAGTTCAGAATATCCACATGGAAGAAAAAAAGATATTTACATTTAAAAATTAAAATAGAAGTTTCAGTTTCACGGATTTCAATGCAGAAAAGTCACTGTGCTTAGAAATGCCCACGTCTACTGCATGTTCTGCACAGTGAGAATCCTTTATCACACCCCTCTTCCCCACAGTAAAATAAAAATACTTGCAATTGCTTTGCAAGAGTACTCTGAGGATAACTACATTATAGCTCCTTGAAAAATACATTATACCAGGAACTACTCAGGTACTGAAGATCCAAACCTGTTGTTATAATGGGAATAAAAATGCAGTTATATTAATTTTCTTGTCGCTAACAATTGATTGTATTTTAACTGCATAAGAGTAATTTGCAATATTTTTAACTTTCTGGCCTTTTTATATTAGTTGTGGGAGTTTTCTCTAGTAGAATTCTACCCCTTCCCATTTTAGATCGAATTATCTGGGAAGCTAAAAATACAAGAGATTCATTCAAAGTCTATGGGAATAAGATGGCCATGACTTGCCTACAGCTCTCTCTGAAAATGCTTTTTGTCTCTGGAGGGATCATACTGAGATGGTTGTGAGTAATACATTGTGGGAGTTTTTCCCTTTAACACAGCTGTTGTTTTAATCATGTGCCAGGGATTTAAAACAATTGTGATTTATTAGCTAGGGAAACAGAAACTTGATGTTACACTCCTTGCCAGATTTTGTAGAGATTGGATCTGTATTTTCATCTTTTTTTATCTGTCATGAAGAAAAAATATGCTTCCTATTTTGTTACCTTGTCTAAAATTAGAAACATTGGAGTGGAATTGTGGTAGAAGTAGACTTTGCACACGGTATCTTGAAGTAGTAGTGAAGCACCAATTGAAATTTTAGGACGAAGGTCAATAATATAAACTTCAAAATTATCTGCTGGAATAGAAAATATAATTTTATATTTATAGGTTTATAAAGTTAAATAGTGACTTACTCTTTATTAGTCACCCTTTCTCAATGTATAAGTTCATGCAGTATTATACTGGTCAGATGACAGCAGATTTGGTATCCTCATGCAATGCCCGTTCTCCTTCTGTCTTCATTTTTCCTCTTAGTATATGGAAAGGTCTAAGGAAAGGTCAGTATCATAATCTTTTGACTTGAATTAACTCTACATGTGAACAGTGCTATGCATACACAGAGACACTAGAAGGCAAACACAGTGTGGAAGCTACATGACATAGTTGAAGGACATAATACAGAGTGTATAGATTTTAGCCTTTTCTCCTGTCTCATTCTTCAGTATTCTGTGATTAATATGTGTCAATGCTCTCAGGCACAGGGTGTGATTCTTGGGGATGGCCCTGGGCAGGGCCAGAAGTTGGACTTGATGATCCTTATGGGTCCCTTCCAACTTGGGATGTCTCATAGTCTTTATTTCTGAGGTATGTGTAGAAGGAGGACTTCCGCACTGGATGCAAATGGAATATATTTTACAGTCTTCTAGGCCCTTTTCCTTACTGTTGCATGCACTAATGTGTTGCTAGTTTAAAACCAGACAGAAGATTAATCTCCTCAACAGTCCGGGGTAGTTGCTAAGAGAACCCAAGTTCCAACTCCAGAGACCTTGTCTGAGGGTAATTAAGATGTGAATTTGAGTGTCTGTGCTTATACAGGAATTAGGCAGAACCTTCTGTTCGTCAGCGAAATTTGTTAGGAAAGAGTGGGATTTTAAAATCAATCAGTGCAGTTTTATTGGGGCACTTTAACTTAAAATTGGTGTAGATTTTTATTTTAATTCATTCAACATTTGCTTTTACTAGGTTAGCATATGCAATGTCCAGGTGCCTTTTTTTTTTTTCTTTTTTTTTTTTTTTCTTTCTTTTTGCTGTTAAGGTAAACTTTTCACTTGCTAGTGAGGCTATTCTTTTCAAGGTTTATTTTTTCAGCTGCAGTCTTCCCACCTGTCACTTGCTTGGCACCTTAAGGTGTGAATAAAATCTACACTCTAGCCTTCTTTTCATCCCAGCTGACATGTATGAAAATGTTGCTAATTTCACAGAATAGCATCGCAGAAAGATTTGGTCCTTCCAAAGGTAATAGCTAACCTGGTAGCTGCCTTATGCAGATAGATAAAGAATAGTTTAAGAAATATGTTTGACTTGAGGATTGAAAATAAAAGAATAATTAAAGGAAAAACACATATTAGTAAAAGGATAATAATTATTACTGACTTTTTCAAAATGCATGATGAGTCAATGCAACCATCTCAGTTGAGGTGTCACACAAAATTCACTTCACAGAAATGTTCCTTTATTAGCTCTTTAAAGTTGTCATTAAGCATTCTTAAGCTGACGTACCAGCATACTGGTTTCTTTAGTTCATTTCTTTGTACAACTTTTGTACTGCTTAAACTAACCATTCCCTCCAGCTAATCATGATATGTATTGTAATATAATATGGCAAATTTACACATTTAAGAATTACACATTTAAGAAAAAAATAGTTCTGTGTTAATTGCTGTTGTTCCATTAATATGATCCAATATATCCTAATATTTTTTTTTGCAGCCAAATTTTACAGTCTTTGTTCTGTGAAGTCTATCAAGCACTTGGAAAGAACAGTGGATTGTCTAGACAGCAAACCATGTGTATGAAAACACACTAATTATGCTAGCCTTAAAATGGTAAACTCATGATAAAACTCTTAAATAAAATGGAAAAATCTGGTAATATAAATAAAATGGAAAATATAATAATATAAATGTGGAAACTGTAGCCCAGTTACAAATAGGATGATTTTATGTACTATTCTACAAATCAAGTGCCTATTTCCAAATGCAGTTTGCATAAGGAATATAGAGTCAGAGCAAAGAAAAAGGTTATCACCCACATAAGCACAGCAAAAAACGATGTCTGCCCTGCTGATATTGATTCCACTTGATTTTTGGTTTTTGCACAGTCGTGTTTTTTTTTTTTATTGGAGATTTCAACATTATGAGCATCAGCCAGTCCAGCAAAGGCGGTAAGCATATGTTCAGCTTTGAGCTAAGTGGGAACATTTATCTGCTTATTTTAGAGAGACCTAAATGGTGTTCTAAATTATTTGCTGTTTTCAAAGCCTGCAATCATTCACAATGTGAATTTACCTTTTAACTTCACTACAAAGAGGATTAACTACTCTGCCAAAGTCTTTCTTTGCTTTTAAAAAGAGTAATTAAAGTTTTCCATCTTTATCTCCTGCTATTTCTGAGCTTGGCTTATGAAACAAGGCTGGTGATTGAGGTCAGGTGCTACAGTCTTTTGCTGCTGTTTAGTATGAACCAGTAAAAGTGCATTTTCTTAAAAACATGTCTTTCTTTTGCTGCTTCTTTTCCCTGTAGGTACTGCATCCATGGTTGAGGCTCTTTTCTTTCTGACATGATTTTATTTTTCTTACATGAAATGTTTTGAATCAGATATAGAACAGTCTGTATCCCACCAGAGGAACTGAAAATTAAAACGGCCTTTCATACTGCGTTGAGCTGGTGTTTCAGTTGCACCTTTTTACCTCAGTTCTGGAGTGAAGCATCATATTTTTCCAGGATTATACTGTTCTGTCCAGTAGACCTAAAAAATAATAATTCTGTCTATTTGAGAGAGTGTGTAGTCAGCTGCCCCCCTATTAACAAGTTTACAGTTTGCCTACTTATTTTTATGAGGTCCCACTTATGCAGCATTAGAGAGCAGATGTTCCTGGTGTAATCTGATAGTAATTTTTTACTTTATTTTCTAATTTGTAGTCAAGGATAGATGATTCGATTAAACCAAGGCCTCTGTCAAACCTCCACTCTACCTCAAGCTGATCCCTCGACCTGAAAGAAAGAACAAACAGTCCTGCAATATTTTTTTTGTTGTTGTTGTATGCTGTACCTTAGTTGTGTTCAGATGAATATGGAGCACCAATGAGATAATTTTGAAGTCTTTTTTGTCCTTGCTAAGCCTTGTATATGGTTGGAAAACAATTTTATAGCAGATTTAGGCACACATTTTTAAGAGCAAGTTAGAATAGAGGCTTGTTGGCAGTAACAAATTATGGCACGTGAAAAATATTTATTACTAGTATTGAGATTTAGAGGCCAATAAATGAGGAAGAGGAGCTTTGAAGGGAAATATACCAGTAACAAGCTTGGTTTCAGCATATGGTAATTTTAGAATTTGTCATGAATAAAGGTTTTTGCATATATCAGACGTGCAGTTGGAATTAGTGACATTTATCCACGAGGTACAATTAATTAATTAACAATTGTTGCTTCTATTTTAGGTTGTTGTTTGCTTCTTAATAGCCCCAGACTGTGGTAGATAAAATCTTATGTGCATAGACCTTTGAATTTATAAACCTCATTTTGTTCAGTCTATTGGTTAAACGTCAACATGCACACAAAACCAGATGGCATTGTATTTCTTAGGATAAAAGCAAGAAATTCAAGGCACTTGTTCATATTAATCTATCCTCTTTCATGACTGTTTCAATTGCTCATTATTTTAATTAGCCTACAGAAGTTTTAATTCGTGTTTTTCCTTTTAAAGAACTTGTGAATAAATATGTGGTGAAGAGATGTTAGTTCACAATCTGTATCAATACTTTTATGACAGGTTATGATGGTAACCCTACCTTCTTCCTAAGATGTTAGATGATGTACTAAATACTCAGTGAAGAACAAGGGACTATTGCAGTCCGTTCTGTTGTGTCTGTGTATAACCATGTCCTTACTTTCCCTCTGGTTTTGCAGGGCACAATGACTACATGTGTCCTGCTACTAACCAGTGCACCATCGACAAGAACAGAAGAAAGAGTTGCCAGGCTTGTCGACTGAGAAAATGCTATGAAGTGGGAATGATGAAAGGTGGTATGTACATAGCCATCAACAAATCCTCAGCATTGTTGTCTGCCTTCCTGTCTTTCAACTTCATTGGGCAGTTGTTATGGTTTTTAACTAAAGGAGGAAGCACCTGATTTTTTTGAGCTGAAGTGTATTAAATCAGAGAGTGACTAAATAAAAAATGAACTCCCCAATACCATGTTATCTTGCCCAAATTTGCATCAGAAATAATTTCATTGACTTCAATGAAATTAGAATTCTTCTGTTATTATTTTTAACTCATTATTTTTTTGGTCTCCCATGGTAGACTTCAGATTCTGGTGAATGTAAGTTAACACAAGATTTTGCAGCATTTTGCAGTTCAGTGTGAAGAGCATTGGTAGGCTCAAATTAGTCTGTATTGATTAAAATAAACTTCTGAATATGTAATACTTGTTCTGTGAATCCTGGAAGGGAAAGTAAATTCCTGAGTTCCAGTACTGTACACATATTTTAGATATGAGTTAATTTAATCCAGCCATATTAAAGGATTGTTTTATGAAAACTGAGATAAATGCCACTTTCTTGGAACATACTTATGTAATAATGATGTCAGAGAAGAAGAATCAGGTGCTGAATGCTTAGGCTGAAGTGGAATGGAATACCATTAAATTACTTCATTTCTGCACATTTAACATATGTCTGTAGGTTTAACTTTTGGATGCAAAATTAGAAATACATGACAATACTGAAAAACCACTATGTTGTGCTCCTAAATGGAAGAGTTCTTTTGTAACATAGTTTTGGATCGATCATGATACCTTCCTTTCTCCTCTGTGTTATAGTACCTTATGTTTGTCAAAAGCAGACAGAAGTTAGCTCATTTAAATCCTTGTGAAAATGTTATGCTCCTAAGAATTAAGAACGTTAAACAGCAGGTAATCATAACTTTTCATAGTCACTGGAAAGCAAAAGAAGACCTTGTTGTAGCCTACTAAAAATATCAAATTGCTTTTATTAATGAAAAGTAATCAGTAGCTGTATTGAAACCTATATCTATAGGAAAAAAATAGCAAAATGCTCAGAAGAAAAGCGATTAGATCCCATGTCTTTCATGTGAAAAGAACTGATTAAATTACAGACTGGCTCTCCCTTTCTCTGGCACACCTAATGCTTACTTATGTCACAAAAAGTCTGGAGCAAGAGAGAGAAGTAGCTCATCATGTTTGTCCTTTCTGCAACAAAGGATTATTTCTAAGTCCAGTCAAGGTAGGCTGGGAATCTTGGGAGAAAGAGCAAAGGGGAAAGAGTAAAGGATAACTGGTGAGTTTATTGGTCCAGACATTTTTTCTTTTTTCTGTCTTAACATGCTGGTATATATGGCCAGAACTCTTTAAAGTAAGATGTGTGTAATTAGTATCACAGCTGTGATCTGGAGAAGTTAGAGTTTCAGATAAGGCAAACTAAAATCAGAAAATCCCATACACAGATTTGCCATGCAGCTTTGGCTTTGACCTTTGTACATACGGCAGATCACAGTTAAGATGTATAATTACGATTTATGTTGATGATATTACATTTTTCACTTGGCACATTTACATCCAGTTATGCTTATGTGTATTTAATTAGTGATCCACTGTACCAGTTTTATGTTTTTCATATCTCTTCTCTAAGATTCACATTGTAATAGGTTTTTGACTGTTCCACCTGTAATTGTTTTACTCACATAAAAATTGTAAAGAATCCTCAACTATTATTATGTACATTAAAGTAGTCCAAAAAAAAGACTGTAATTCTGTCCAAATTTTTTTTGAAATGTGGATGTTCTGGGATTTTTATTTCATACAGTGGCCCTCACTTGAGAAAAGTCCTCTGAATTTCTTTTTTTCCTTTTACAATGCTGTAAGATTTCTATGGTCGCTGCAGCAACTGGCTGTTCAAAAGTAGTCAATGGGGTTTTTTTTGGTTGTGGCTTGTTTTTTTTTTTTCTAAGGAACTCAACTCACAATTTAAACAGGAGGAGATCAGGATCAACCTAAGTTGTATCTGCTCCTATAGGACCACTAATAATGCGTTGAAGTCCATCACTGGTTCATAGACAAGAATTTAAAAATATTTATTTTATAAAATCTTGGAAAAAATTCTTGAGATTCCTCAGTTGCACGTAATAAATTTGACATGCCTGCAGATGAAGTATTCAAAGAAGGTAAAGTTAAAGTAAATGAAATAAAGTATTCAAGATCCTTCTGGAGTCATTACTGATCCCCTGTTGTTCATAAATGTGATGGAAAGAAAAACTTTTCTTCTAAAGGTAGACCTTTTTAATTGTCGCATTTCTCTTAGATGAAGATTACAGAATCTCAGAATATACTGAGTTGGAAGGGACCCACAAGGATCATCAAGTCCAACCCTTAGCCCTGCACAGGACCATCCCCAAGAGTCACAGCAGATGCCAGAGAGTGTAATCCAAAAACTTCTTTAACTCTCTCTGGTTAACTTTAAAGTGAAAACCTTTAGATTTCTTTTGTTGTTGTTTTCTCTGAGGAGATCTCTTAAGCTTTTCTGTTTTAATAGATATCCTATAATAACACTTTTCTTCAACAAACTTATATCATGTAGCTCTGTGGTTAACTCAAGGTTCACAATGTTCTCTAATAATTCGTAGTTCTTGTGATTGAATCTTTTAATTTAAATAATCTCTTCTTGTTCATATTGAAGGATTTGCTTTTTTCTAAGGCATTAATTCTATCACACACTTGAATATTCAGTTTTATCTCACTTCTATGTCTATCTTCACAATTTGATTATGATGATGGACCTCCTAGATATAGTGGAAAACAGCTGTAATATTTATTTTCTCTAAATATAATCTCAGTTTTCTTTCTGCACTAAATTAGCTGAGGTTTCTTAATAAATTGTCAAAGTTGCTAACTTCTGACTTTTATCTGTCATTTAACTTCTGAGTAATAATTGATATTATTAAGTTTCAGTAAATGTGGGGGAAAGTAGACAAAGTCTTGATTAAATGTCTGGATAATTCTAAACATAGGATATAGACTATGCTTGCTAACATTTTTCGCATAGAAGGTCGCAAAATAGCATAGAAAAGGTATAAGTTTGAGTTGAGTGGCCACAACTTAAATATATTTTTTGGGGGCTTCACTTAGAAAAAATGCAGTTTCAAGTGGCTCTTGAGCTGTGTGGTAGGAACATTTATTTATGAGTTTCTGTGGAAATTTTATTGATTTTTTTTGTGGAGGGGGTGTTTTTGTTCCACTGTTCTTACATCTTTTAAAAATTTCTTTCAGTATTGAAGAGTTATTTTCTTTCTTTCCACTTATGTTTGCAAGTTTGGTACTGTGCTTCTTCAAGAGACAATTAGACTGCTAGAATCTCCGCTGATGCAGTCAGCATCTGAGGCACAATTTATAGCTGTTATATTTTTCCCAAGTGCTTCACTGTCTGAATAAGCCTAAAAGACCTCAAATTTATATGTTATTATTTAGTGTGTGCTCCCGTGTTTGTAAGTGACGATAAAATGGACACATAGAGCAAAAGTCCTTGTCACGTCCCTCTTCTGTTAGGGTAGCGGGAAAGAGTAGCCTTGTTTTTGTTACGATCCACTGATGTCTTCTTGAAGATTGTTTCTCTTCTGGTTTGGAAAAGTATATTCCATCTTACTCTTTCACATGCTGGGAAGAGTCCCGTCATCCAAATGGAGTTGTTACAACAGTTGCAATCCTGAAGCTCCAACGATGTGTGTGCTGCAGGTGATCTCTGCTCCAATATGGACCTGATTTTCCATTTCTTCACTGGTTTAATGTCTTTTGATGACTTGTCTCCAGAGAACCTAATTGTATGAAACCGAAAGTACATTATTTTTATTGCTGTTTATTAATTGTTTTTATAGTGTGGCACGTGTATGGGGATTTCTAGTTATTAGCATGATACATTCATCCCCTCCTTTCAATGTGTGACAAATTAGATTTATCATGAAATGTTCTGTGTGATCTGAGCAACATCGTGCTAGTGGAATTAGTGGCTATGGAAAAAGTGTGCCAGAATGTTAAATACTAGATCCTTAATGAAAAATCACTTATTTGCAAGATAGTCTATGTGTAGCCATCCTGAAAACTATGTAATTCTTTCAGTTATGGAATGCTGATAGCTTCTTAACCTGAAGTCATGTGAAATGTGGCAATCAAGGATTTGAGTGCTCATGCGCTAGATCAAGGTGGTAATTGGGTATATAATCAGGGGTATGTAATGTCTTTAGACAACCTGAAATTTCATGTTGTAGAGAGAAGATTCTGAATCTTGTTTCTTGTGATAATCAAAGTCCAGCATTGCAGCGCACTTGAAGCCTACATCCTTCAGTGTTGCCCTCACAAAGTGTCTGAGAATATTTCAGAGATCACTGTGGTACATCCCAGGGAATAAAAGTCTGTGCTTGCTGTAACAGGGTGCTGTAACCATGTACCAGGTGACCGTAGAAACTTTCATTGAGTCCTAGACACTGGAGTCTTTAGGCTTTTCTCTGACATTCTCTTGAAATAGTTTACCTGCCTGTAATCACATGGAATTCAGTCTGGTTCAGTGTGACAGTCTTGCTGAAGTTTAAGATAAATTTTTATGGGGAAAAGAAAAAAAACGTTTGGCAAATTTTCCATCCTCTCAGAGAAGGACCTTGCTGATTTTTGTCTTTAAATGGAGAGAGCTATGCTTCCATGCTGAGTGCTATATTTATTAATGCAAAAAGGCTAAAGAGTTATTAAAATAATTTTCAAAAGTAGAGGTAAATTGATGTCTGATGCAACCACTGGAAGAGCTCAAGGCCTTCTAGTGTTCCATGTAATTATCTTTAATTAAATATTATATTATAAGGAGAAATTAGTGAATGAATGAAAATGGATAGTGGATGTGAAACAATTATGGTTTTTTTGAGGAAAAACTTTATGATATCTATTAGACATACTGTTCTGTACTCAGCCAAATAACTGTGTAGGTTGGGCCTGATAAATGTATGAGGAAATGTACTTTTTGAAGTTGTAATTGATGGGCTGAAAGCATGTGCTGAAGCAACACTTGAAGCACAGTTTTCTGAGTTTACAGCAGTTTTCTGAAAAAAAAAAAGGTAGAATTGAAACCATATTTTTTAGGGGAATGTTTTTTTCCCGATTGGTATGCATTCAAAGTAGATTGCTGCCATTGAATTGTCCCAAAATATGGTATTCCACTGTTTTACTACCCAAAAGGGAGAGACCACTGTGAACACCTTTGCTGAAAGGACTTTATCTTCCTATTCCACTTCACAGAACGATCTATGCTAGAAGGAACTCCAGGAGGTCCTTTGTTAGGCCACCTGCTCAAAAGAGGTTCAACGCTGAATTTATACATGGCTGCTTAAGGCCTTTACAGTCCCAAAATGGGAAAAAGGAAATGGGACAAACTGCCTTATGCTTATTTATGTGCTATAACTAGATGTATATTAACAAAAAAAATGCAGAATTTCTAATGTTTTACTACTGAACACTTTTTTGAGATTGTAAAGTTGATTATATCTGTGTACTTGTTTACATTTTCTTTTTGGCCTTTTCATATTTAAAAATTCCTACTTAGGAATTATTTTATTATGATATTTTTTGGGAGTAGATATAGCAATGAGACAGTCCCCATATAAATTGCTAATTAATTTTAAATTAAATCTAGGATCTTTGCTGTCTCCAGCTCTGTCTGCCACTTGTTCATACTACTGGTATGTATACACCTCAGGGTGTCACTGTGCATTCACTCGATTTGAGCAAGCCTATGCAGGTCTGAATAGCTGGTGTTTTCTTACCAAGCTTGAGTAATTCCTAGAGTACTAGAGCTAAAAGAGAGCTGAAGAGGGACATTTTACAAGGGCATTTAGTGTTAGGACAAAGGGGAATGGCTTCAAACTGAAAGAGGATAGATTTAGGTTAGTTAGTAGGAAGAAATTCTTTACTGTGAGAGTGGTGAGACATTGGAACAGGTTGCTCAGAGAAGTTGCTCCCTCCCTGGAAGAGTTCCAGGCCAGGTTGGATGGAGCTTCGAGCAACATGGTCTTGTGGAAGATGTCTCTGCCCACAGCTGGGGGGTTGGAACTAGATAATCTTTATGGTCCCCTCCAACCCAAATGATTCTATGATTCTGTGATTCTATGGCTCTGTTTCTTCTCTTGGCTAGGCATTTACGGTTCAGTTCTAGCACTCAGTCCTGTGTATCAGATCAAATACCTTCAATACAAAATTTAATTAACTTCTAAAATTTCTTGCTGTCTTTAAGATTTATACCAATGAACTGATACTCCTAATGCTACTGGCTTTCCCAAATCACATCTGAAGTACAGGTAAAAAATGTTCCTGAAAGGGCTTTATTGTGATCCCTGAACTATTTGTGGCCTCTTCGTAAATATTGCCTAAAAATGGGACTGTTACCATACTGACTGTAACCAAAATTTACTATGATTTGTGCAGGAGTTTCAGCACTGAAAGGGATTCGTTTGAATGATGGGTTAATTAAACCTCTCTTGCTTCACTTCAACATGTCCTTATATGTCCTTTAAAACATGCATTGTGATTTGCCAAATATTGAATACCAAAATACAGATTAGGATGAATCATGTATTGCACCTTCCTCTTTAATTAGTAGATCATTGGTTTTCACACTGTGGGTTATGAATAGTCATTAGAGACCTCAAGTGACATTTGCCTGCTTGTTCATAGCAATATTTTGTCACCAGGTCTTTAAAAGCTGAACATGGAAGACCAGTTTTATGGTCTGCATTTTAGTTGATAGAGTTCTGGGGTACTGTGATATGTAGTGTGACTTGATCACTGAGCAAAGTGGTGGCAGAGCCAGGAGTTGAACCAGAATATCTGGATCTAAGCCCCCACTGTGGCCACTCTTCCTCTATCTGTAATAGGAGGTAGTCCTGATTACAGAGGAGAAAAAAGCCCTAGTTTGGAAAACGATGAGAGATATTTTTTGAAAAAAAAAGAAAAACAACCCACACAACTACTCACATAAATAGACATACAGCATTTATTCACTCAGGAGTAGAAAAGACTGCAAAATCCAGGTGCACAGACTGAACACAAATCTATTATATATTTATAGTACCGAGTGTCTAGATATTCTTGTCAGAAGCCAGGCTATTAAGCACTGTCACTTGAGGCAGGCCTGTTTGAGGTTAGACATTAAATTCTGATTAATGTTTTAGAAGATTTCAGACAATGTTTCTCATTTGAAGTAATTGTCAACCCACCTGGGTTTTCAGCTCAATTTACATTTCTGGTTGATTTTCTGAAAGACAAATGGATATAAAATAGGGGGATGATTGTCTGAATCATATTCAACGGAGGTATTTATTAGGCCTGAATTTGGAAAGTGGTGTTACTTTTCTGTAACCATATAATGTATTTATATGGAGAGAATCAAGTTCTCAAAATCTCAAAGATCTCAAAATCACCTTGGAAGGACCATCAGATTGAGATACATTAGAGTATTAGAACCGACATTGCAGTCATAGCTTTAGCAATGTGTTCTTAATCTATCAAGAATGTAATTATGTTATTGAGTTCTACTTATGTGCAGCAACTACAGTGACCCCAAACGAACAAACAAACATGCCCTTCACCCCCAGATCATTCCTTTTCCTTCCTGCCATGATTTTTTTCTTCCCCTCACAGCGTGGCCACAAACTGTTGATTGCTTACAGGGAGCTTCAGCAGGTTCCCACACCATCCTCACACTTGCTATCCACACTCTAACTTTTCTCCTCCAATTTATTTATAAGCCAAATGTCTTATTTTTGTAATTCTGTTTAATCTAGGTGTTGCAGCCTTTTCCTGTGCAAAGGGTTGTCCTGTACTATAATGTTTCACCAGTCCTGTTCTGAACCTGTTCCTCTTTGGAACTGCAATAACTGTGTTGCTGAAATGGAAAGGAAGCAGTGAAAGGAGATGTTGGTATTACCAGGAAGCCACAGGAGCAAACAGTTTTTAACTTGGAGTGTCTTCCCTGAGTTATAAGTTATTGTTTTGCACAGTAGTTCCAGTAAGACATGAAACAGTTCTGGTATGAATGAGCTATTGCTTATGTGTTTGATGCCTAGAATCTGAACTTCAGTTCTCCAGGGCTAACACTTAGCTTGCCTTTATGTTTTGACTTGTCAAGTTTCCAAATCTGCTTTGCTTCCACTACCTTAAATGCTTGAAATGCCATCCGAATGTCTATGAAGTATAAAGTGGAGTTTAGTTTGTAGATCTCTGACTATTCCAGTGGTGCCCATTAGTGGTACAACTCAGTTATTTGTTAATAACTTTCTAGCAGTAATTACATTCTTGTGCCCATGGCTGGGACAGTGACTGGTGCTGTTATTGCCACCTGAGTGAACTGTGTGTGGGAACTGTGGGAGGCAAGGCACTGGTAGCAATGAAAAGATAGTGAACAGTAGTGAAACATTTTCCATGTAATTTATGGTCTTTCAAGAGCTTTGGGGATAAAAAAAGTGCCAGATATTGTGCTAGACTTTTGTTTTGATGTATGGTTTGAAATATCTGACATTTGTTTAGTTCAACAGCATGTTGCTTCTCTGACGGTACTTTGTCAGAAAGGGGGCACAGGATTTACAGTTCATGGATTTATTTCCCTAGACTTCCCCTCTAAATCTAATATCTTCTGGCAACCTAAGGAGGCAATTGGAATGAATATAACTTCTCCTTGCAACACTGGAAAACTACTGTGGCATTACTCAAATTGTGACTATATGTAAACACTCACATGAAAACCCTCTTCTCTCATTTTGTTAAAAAGCCTTTCCCTTTATCATCGAGTCATAATGTGTAAGCCAAGACTTTATCTACAGGTAACCCAGTTGTTTGCATGCATCAGGGCTAGCACATGCTAGAAAAAGAAAACTCTTTCTGTGCCTAAGGTTTTAGATTGAAATATTAAGTAACACACACCTCCATACCAACATGAGATGGGTAAGGTTTACCGATGGTGACTGATGTGTTGCTTTTAATTTTCTTGCTTATTTACTTAAGTCTTTCTACATTGATTTTAACATTTAGGTTTTTTTGAGAAGTTGAAAACATTACGAATGAAAGAGCCCTAGGATCTTCAGGTGAAAGATATTAAAATGTGTTCTAATAACAGAGTACCTGAGATGTCACAGATGCAACCTATGACTAGCTACAATTTTTCTATCCACATGAAGTTTACAAAAACTACTAAAACCAGAATTTTATGGTAGCTTATGAATTTTGCCGTAGATCATATTAACAAATATTTTATTATTAAAATAAACAATACATTAGTATTTTAGTACTTTAAAAATCTGTAGTGCAGTATAAACTCAAAAAGTGCAAGGAAAGGATGCAGTTAAAATTTTTGAGGGAAGAGGCACAGAGATATACTGAGTGCTACGTTGTAAAGTGAGTATTTTATGAAGTTAGACTTAGTTGTCAGTGCATAAAAAGAAAGATAATGCCATGTCTTACTTCTGAACCAAGAAAGATACCCCAGAAAAAAAAAATAAATTGATTAACCTGAATGGAGTGTATGACCTCTATAAGTGTATAAAGTTATGCACTTGTATGACTTTTATATGCATGAAAAATTATGCAGGCAACAGGTAGAATTACTTCCCAGACCAGTAATTATGTCCTGGTTATTAATTATATCCTAGAAGCATTAATTAATCCCATTTGCCACATCAGTTCAGTTGTCTTTCCTCCTTCAGATCTCCATCAGTTCTCTTTCTAGCTGTGTCAATTTTTCTATCTGTTCTGCTTTAACTGTGATTCTTAGGTGCTACAGCCTGATCTTCCATGGCTAGAAGGAGAAACAGTAAAGCAGTTCCTTGAAAGCTCAGCGGAAGGAAGAGTAAGAAATAAGAGTAGTGAAAAACAGTTTTTGTTCTTCTCCCCCATTCTCCTGCAAATACAAGCTCCTGAGGTAGAGCGAGAGCTCTTACCAGCTATCTTTCTTTTCCAAATACTCCCTCAGGGGGAAACAAAATCTTAATTATACACATAGAAAGCATATGTAATAACATAAAATGATTTGCTTATGAAACATGAAGTAAAACCTCCTCTTTCCAATAGACATTATATAGCAATTTCTAAGATAAAACACTGTCTCATCCCACTGTATGGACCTGGAATTCTGAAGTCAAATATGCCACCACTTCTAGTTGCACAGCATGTGTTTTTCCTTTACCGTCTTGCAGAGATTGTTGTGCTTCTCTACAGAGTTAAAAAAGGAAAATGTTCCAGAAGTGAATATATTTCTATGGTCCAGCTACATGATGATATTGAACTTCTACATTTTTTGAAAGAAGGTGATAATTGTAAATTATCATTCTTTCATGTAGCTGTACAGTTCTTCTAAGATAAACAACATAGTTTTGCTGAATGGGATATTCTGAGAAAAATAACACAGCTGCAGCATCATTATCAATTATTGCAAGGCAAGAGGTAATGTTCTTGCCATTATTGTAGTTGCATTCTGCCTACTTACATTTTTCTATAAAATGAGAGTTATGTCCTCGCCCAAACTATGGGTAATTGGTGCATGTCACACAACAAGAGCTACAATTGAATTGATGAAAAATCAAATTTTCTGTAGGATATACACAAACATGATGTGTAGAAGTAAAGTACGTTGGTGGTTGATGAAAGCTGCAAGTGAAGTTCTCAAATGTCAGAAAATACAGAACTTATTAGTGTCACCTATATTGAACCACTTTATGGTATGATCGTAAATATCGTTTGCCCTCCAAAAAACTGAAAAATTTTGCCTCTGTTGCTACTGTGAAATATGTGTCGTCACACTAGTATATTTTGCAAATTGTTTGCAAGCTGAATCGCAGAAATGTATTTAAAACAGAAACTTACAAAAAGGCCAGAGTTTTTTAGGTTGTGGACATTGCTTAGGTCTGACATCTCATCTGTTCTGAGGTGATCCAGAAGATCCCAGATCAAGGAGAGATTGTGTTCGTGACTCTGGGCTCCGTATGTAAAGTCCCTGGAGCTTCCTTAGTGATTGATGACCACTGATACATGTAGTAAAAATCCTAGACCTCTACTGACTTTTGGGAAGGTTTCCTTAAAAAAGTACTGAGAAATATTTTTGGGTTTTGTTTTTTTTCCCCTGTGTTTGCAGACAAACAAGGTAAGGTTAAACATGCAATGCACCTGAGAGCTTTAACCTTCAGAGAAAGTTGCTATTTGTAGAAAATAACTTTATTATGGTTTTTGCTTGCAGCCATTGGAAAGCTGTCTAGCAAAACCAAAATGGAGCATGAGAGATGGGTTAATAAATAGGTTGCAACTGAATAGGCTTTACAATGACAGGCAGTTTCCACATTAATACCCATTCCTTGTGTGATCAGAGTGAATGTTATGTGTATGGGGAAAGAGAAGATGAAGGTCTTTCGCATTATTTTGTACCATGTTAATGAAAATAGCACGATAGATATTCTGCATAGCAGGTGAGTGTTGCAATGAAGACAAAAAGCAATAGCAGTTCTGTTTAGGATTTCCAGAATAGTGAACAATAGGAAGGACATATAAATATTTTGGCTGTTTCAATTTTGTCAAGCAACCATTTTGTCTCAGTCTTGATGCCAAGTAAAGTTTATTGGGTTTTCTCAAATCTATTCCCATTTATTGCAGCCAATAAGCATTCTTCACTTGACAAATATTCCTACCAAATTACCAATAATAAAGAAATTGAAGAATATTGTATAAAGCAGCTCATAGGGAATATATTTAACTGGAACAGAATTTTAGATTATATATACATCTTCAAATCTAAAATCATTATTCCATGGTTCACACAGAGCCAAGGAAATTTTAATTTATTTCGTCTCTTCCTCTTTTTCCTCTAAATATTCTTGAATATTTTATATAATACTGAAGATGTAAAGGTGGATCTTTGTTATTAGGAGTAGGTTGGAATAAAGAATGGCTATTGGATGACTGAGATGCAATGCTCATCCAGTGAATTCTTAATTTAGGATTTTTTGTTTTAACAATCTGGAGTTTATATTTTGTTTCATTTTAATGAAATGGGAAAACACTAGTGAGATATTCTGTTGATTAACATTGCCTCTACAGGCATAGAGTCATCGAATCTTGGGTTGGAAGGGACTGTAAAGATCATCTAGTTCCAACTCTTCTGCCATGGGAGTGGGATATGCAATTTTATTGTCCATATACAATTTTATTGCTCCTCAGGTTCTACTGATTTGATTATGTAATTACTTAGCAGTTTTGAAACCTGTCTTCATATCTAAAAGTCGGATTGAATTTACATATGAAGCTGTATAAAGCTGCCTTTGAAAATCTTAGCTCTTGTAGCTTTAAAACTCAAGTGGAAATTGTTTTAGAACTTTTGCAAGATTCACAGTACTTCAATTTTTGGTAGAATATTGTTTTTCGTAACATTTGGCAATTCATGTCCCTTTATTGTCTGAACTGTCAAATCAAAATTAATGCTTTCAGATATTTTTAAAAAACACCTTATAATATTACTGAACTTTTGTACTTTTGCAATGAAGCTGTAGCTTGACAGAGTTGCCTTTTTTGGAATTAGTGACTGTGCATCAATATTCTCTCTATTTAACAGAGATAACATTTGATTAAGTTGAAGGAGATTTGGAAGCACTTGCATTTTTCATTATACAGATTCAGAGACCTTTCTGTCTGTGATCGTAAAAGCTGGTGATGTGATGCAGATGGAATGCATACTCTTATTGACGTTTTTTTAGATTCAGTCTCTACAAAATCCAGTTCGTTGGTTGATTTTTTTCTTAAATCCGCAAATAAAAATTCAAAAAATGAATTTGTGTGGGACATCTCCTCCAAACTGGTTATGTTCAGCTTTGCTCAATGCACCACTTTTTTTCTAAGGTGAAGGGAAGTCAGTGGTAGGTTTTCAGATGAATTAAAAATACAAGTGTGGTTCTTATTTAGGATCTGGTTGATTTGTGAGCAGCTAAATGTGCTTGCATTTGTCACCTTCCCTTTGTTATGTAAAATCCCCATTGCATCCTTTTTTTGCTTGACAAGGCAGGCCTGGATTAAGCAAAAAGCAGAACTGAAAAACCTCTGATCCTCCAGTAAGCTATGCCATGGTGCCCTGTGCCTACCTTACACCGAAGATGTCCTATTTATATTCATTAATCCTTAATGGATTCTGTTCTCCATCAAACTTGACCTACAGCTTTCTAACTGTGTTATCTTCTAATTTACTCACACTTTCAGTTTTGTTTTTTTCTGCATGGTGTTAAAGAGAATCTCTTCTTGTCTGTGCTGACCTTGCACAGGGTATTTTCATTTGATACCATCTTGTATTAGAAGAGAAACATTGGTGGTTTGTACCTTATTTGTCTTCTTGCTACTGCTGATTTTGTAGTCTGGCTTGTAGGCCAAGGAGTCATATTGAATTTAGCTGTTTCTCACACCAAAGTTGTTTCACACTTCAAATAATCTTATTTGTCTTTCTTTTATCCCTTTTTCATTTATTTTATTTCTCTTTTTAATTTGGGAAGAGCAGAACTGCATGTAGTGTTCATTGTAGTGTGCCTCACGAGTTAATAAAATCTGTGATTTATGAAGCTGCCCTGTACTCCCTCTCCTAGTAATTTCTAGCCTTCTATTTACTTTCTAAACTAACTTAGCTGATGTTTTTATAGTATTATTCTAACCCCAAGTTCTAGTTTCTGTATTATGTCTGTACATCTATTTATGAGTATATTGAACAGTACAAACCCCAAGGATACTTTCTCTTTGAAAGAAAACTGCGAGATGAGCAGTTGTAAAATTTGGAATGTGAGAAAGTTAAATGCTTTAGTTTCTATGAACCATGTGGTTTCGTTCACATGCTTATGTCTACATGTTCCACAGGGCAATTTTTACACAAAAGCATTATATTTATAAAAGGATGCAACAAAACTGTTACAGATAGAGCATGCGTGCTATTGAATTTTGCGAGGAAGTTGCCAAAGAGAATATCTGTACCATGACTTTTTGCCAAAATAAGTCTTGCATTTTTTCTTAATAGCAAGAATCTCCCCTCCTCTCCTTAATAAAAACTGCTTAGTGATAGGAAGGATTGGTATTGCTGAATGAAAAATGGCAACGGCAATGCACTTGACAGTTTTGGCTTACAAGTAGTTTAGTGAATGGAAAAATGTGGAGAGCTTAAGTAATAGGGGTGATGAAAGATTTATTGATCTTGCTTTATCTGAATAGATTAATAGAATAGAATCACGAAGCCTACTAGATTTTGAATGAATTAGACATAAAATGCCTAATCTTCAAGTACTACTTCAGTGAAAATCTCACCATAGTTGAAGAAAGAGGAACACAGATCTAAAGATTCTTCCTGTTTCTTTGAGATTGGGATAGGACACTTGCTGATATGATCCAACTGATACGAAGGCATGTTGTATGTGAGATGAAAATGCTGCTATGGTGCTAACAAAGACTGGGATTCTAAAGGTTTAAATTTTTCTTGTGTGGAAAGGGCTGAGCAAAGGATGTATTTCCCTCTCCCCAGCCGTAAGAAAGACCTGTACTGAAGGCTTGAAAATGTCAGCAGTTCTTGAAGCTGTTTTTTTGGTTTGTTTGTTTTTGTTTTAAACATTCTCTCTTCTCTGTTTCTTGATTGGTTAGCATCTTTCTGTGCTTTTTCTTTGCTTTTCAAACTGGAACTAGTGCTGCTTTTTCATATTGCATGAGAAATACAGAATAAGCCCCATCATAAGCTGCCTCCTCCTCATAGCTCAGTTCTTTGTGTGCTTTCCTTATTACTTGGTTGTCCTTCTTTGCCTTTACTTGATGATGGATTTAAGTTTTTAACTCAGTCTCAAAATGCCTGTTACTCCTCCACTTAGAGCCAGACTTAATCTTCCCTTTATGGTTGGAGTGCACGTGGGCTTTATCATTATATTTTTCTTGTAACCTTTCCACAAAGGGAGATTTTGTTCCACTCTAAAGTCTGATGTTGTTCAAACTGGTATGGCTGGCTTGATAAGATCTGAAGATTCAGGGTTATACAGTGCAAAAGCACATTTCAGAAAGGTACAGTAATGACAAAGATTCTGTTGTGGTTATTTGAGCCTTTTGACAGTAGGTCTCCCACATTAGATTCTGAGGTTGCAGTTATCTTTTCTTACTTCTGTTTATCTAGTTATATGACATTATTTGTTGCTGTATAAGCTCATCTTATAATGGGAACTTTTTTGATTATTTTTATATGATCATGAAGATCACAGGCTCAGTAATTGGATGATGTTTAATTAAAATAGTGACCTTAGTTTCTGAGAGCTGCTTCTGTGATCCATTTGGTCTGCCAACAGCATTAATATATCACTGATCATTTATAGAATAATTGTCTGCTAGAAGTTGGGACATACTTTGAAGTTTTGAGTTGTAAAAAAATATTTGTTTATTCCCAATTACTGACTTCCTTTCTCAGCCGAGGCAACTGTACAGTGTCACTAATCTAGAGTTTTGTGTAAGTCCAACTGATCTGAGTTTTAGTAAGGAGTTCCTGACACTATACTTTTAAAGGGAGCTTTTCTCTCTACCCACTGATGTAGGATTCCATGTATAGGAAGAAGTCTTCAGAAAATAAAGAAAAAGTCAGTGCTGCTGGGGTCTATCAACAGCAGCTGCTGTTGACTAAAGCCAAGTTCAAGGAAAGAAGTTCATTATATTCTTGTGTATCTCCAGGAATCCGGAAAGACCGCAGAGGTGGGCGAGTGATGAAACAAAAACGTCAAAGAGAGGAGCAGGATTCCAGGAATGGGGAAGCATCTTCAACAGAGCTGCGAGCTCCGACCCTTTGGACAAGTCCACTGGTGGTTAAACATAACAAGAAGAACAGTCCGGCCCTATCCCTGACGGCAGAACAGATGGTCAGTGCCTTGCTGGAAGCTGAGCCACCGCTAGTTTATTCTGAATATGACCCAAATAGACCATTCAATGAAGCCTCTATGATGACCCTGTTGACCAACCTTGCAGACAGAGAATTAGTGCACATGATCAACTGGGCAAAAAGAGTTCCAGGTAAGGAAAAACAAAAGCCCCAGTGGACTATAAAAGCCTCTAGATGACCAACCAAAAGGAAAAAAGCATACTGATTTCCCCGCTACCTATTATTTAATGAAAATTGTTCACTAAAGTGTAAATACATTAACAAAATTTACAATATTAAACAAACTTTATTTTATATTGCTTGATAAAATACTATAGTGGAATGTAAGTGGCTTTTGAAGAAAGATTGATTCAAGAAAAGGTATTTCCCCACACTGTATAATGTTGGGCAGTTCTTTGGAAATTCTTTATTTTTCAGGTAACATTCAGCAAAATTAAAGGTAGAAAGAGATTGTTAGTCAAATTATTGGCCGTATCTAGTCAATGTGACTAAAATAAAATATGTTAAAACATAGAATTATGTTAACTATTTTGATCCCTTTTGGAAAAAAAGGAGTTACTCTCATATCTGTAATGTAAGATTCAGCATCACTAATAAGCCCGCAAGGATTAGTATTCATTATTTCATTCCCAATTTATATTTTTCAACATAAATTACAGACCTTTCATTAATTGTGGGTCTGAAAAAACAGATCGTGAATAGCAATTTCTGTAATAAATATTTTTCCTATTAAATGTTTTTATCATTTTGGTGCATCATGGTTCCCTCTTTTCTCAAAGGGAATGACAAAATTGTGGGAAATATGTAGCATTTTTGGTTTAAGGTATGTTACATATTTATTCATGTGATTAAATTAATTGATATAAATTAAATGAGGGATTAGTTTTCTATGCAAAGTGATGAACTTTTAAAATTTCAGTCTATATGACTACTTACCATTAGATAAGATTTAAAGGTTTATTAGAAATTTGTTACATATGTTGTACTTTTATCTTAGTAAAAATACTGGCATACCTGGTAATTTATACTTCATAATTCACTGGAATTCTGATCTCTTAAGTTTTTTCTGTAGTCACTTAATTAAAATTATGTAGCTGCTTTATGAAGGGATGTTAGAGAAGACTGCCACAGCTCTCGCTCACATAGTGCATGACTTCAATGGAATTACACCCATGTTATGCCATTTTTCTGGTTTCCTTCATTTAAATTTGGCAAGACTGTTCCTGGTAAATTAATGACTTTGCCTTTTGCAGTCCTCAAGTGTTGCATTTTAACCACTTTTCACATGTCACTTTGTGGGCTCCAGCTGTGATCACTGAGAACATGTGTGTGTTTCATTTCTCATTGTATCTTATAAGAAATCACCTGAGAATTTTATTCTTGACAAAGTCACAGTGGTTTAGACCAGCTCTTCAGCCTGTTCGAGTCAAAGGCAGGTTCTACTGTTAATTTAGATATGTTTTCGATCATGGCTTTACAAAAATGCTTTTGAAAAAAGAATTTATATTCATAGTGTTAAAGATATTCTCTATCAAAACTGATAAATTCAAATTACTTTTCTACTGATTTTTAGAGATATAATTACTCTAAGTCTGTTAAAATAAATTAGTTTACATTCTACATGAATATGTTGCGTTCTAAATTCATTATGTCTTCCAACTGGAAATATTTGACTTCCATGACTTTTGATTTTGATAGTGGAATTAATGGAAATGTGTTTAGACACAAAGTAACACTGTCAGAGAATTCAGATCTGGCTTTTATTCAGAATTCTCTCTGAAATTATCCTAAGACAATTGCAACTGGTGATGATCAAAAAACTGCCTGGTAAGCAAGCCTCTGACATCAGAAAATCAAATGTGTAAGGTTGTCAACTATTTGTTTATATCCGATGCATTTTACATTTAAATTGCCTGTTAATTGTCAAAATAGCTTATAAGGATAAACCAAGCCCAATGACTCTATGTATATGCATTAATAAGTACTCTAACAGGTGAGATTTGATATAAAACTGCTGAACTTTGGTAAAAAATAAAACCCAAAAATCCCTTCCCAGTGATAGTTTGATCTATCATTCTATTGATCTGTTATTGATCTATTATCTACAAACAATTATAGCAAAGTCCTAAAGCAGGATATAGAGAATAAAGAGTTTGGGGATTCTGAAAGTGCTGGACACCTAGCTAATTCTTGGTGCTGGAGAAGAGTATGCATGAACAAATGCAGAAATTAAAGTGTTTTAGAATGTTGATTTAAAAGAATTCAGGCCTAGTTGTTTACCTCCCTCTAAATTTGGGGCTCCTCAGAGTAGTAAATCTTGATCTAGGTGCTTAAATATATATATTTTTTTTTAATCTCGCATTTGGTCCTTAGAAAATGTTGAGTGTACTATGTTACTGATATTACAGTCTAGAAGTACTGATCAACTTTCAAAGACAGGACCTTTGCTTGCCAAATTTTTCTGGAATGTACTGGCAATAAATGTACAATAAGGAAGTGAGTCTGACAACGTAGGTCGCATTTTCACCTCCAAGTACGTTGCCTTGGAATACTCCATTATTACTAGGAATTAAGCAATACGGCTTAATCAGAGAGGATTTTTGTATACTTTGTGCATAAACAGAGGAACTGAATAACTTTTCTCTGTTAGGTGAAGTATTTTGTCCAACAGTGTTGTGGGATTCCACTCAGTTATTTTCACAGCTAATTTAATAAGATTTCAAGCTTCAGAATCAAGGATTAGAAACAGACTCTTTTCTAAAAAGCGAGTGTGCCTTTTGCCAGTAGAAAAAAGGCAGTTTCAGGAAACAGCCTCTCCTGTGCACGCTTCTCGAGCCTTGGAAGCATTTCATAAGTTCATTTACGTACATACGGGCACTTAGCTGTAGGAAAGCAAGGAGCAAAGTCTGTACCAGTGGCTGAGTTGAAAGCGTGTTTGTTGAGGAAGGAAGAAATTGATATCAACAGAGCAGAAAAACAATGAAGATACAGCTTAAAAATGAGTGTAGGGACTGTCAGGGACATGTTTGTCTGTTATTCTGCTGTGTAGGCTTTAATGAATAGTTTTTGGTCAGCAGTCTTTCTGATATAAATTGATGGGCATGGAAGAAGAAACAGCTAATTAGATGAACTAGATAAGACTGAAACTATTCTACAAAATGGAGTAATGAATAGTAATTTATAATGGACTGTGTAGTATAATGTAGTCAGAGATTTGTTACTAAGGCATGCTGAGGACAATGTTCAAAATGAGGTGAGTATCTTTGCAGACATGCCTTGACTGGGGAGGTGGGAACTGTTCTAAGTCTTTATTGCAACTAGTTTAGCATTAGTTAGAACTTGCTTAAATTGGCTTTGCAGTCTTGGTTGTGTTAACCAATTTCTGGGGAAAAGAGAACTTATGGAAGCTTCTTACGCATAGCCTTAAAAAATATATTCAGTATTTAAATATAGCATGATTTTTATCTGAGGTCATACCACGTTCCCCCATGATAATGGAATTCATAATATGACAAGTGCATAAAAGCTTGTTTTAATTTTCCTTTGAAACCTTGGCCACTAATACAAGCGGGTTTGCCAGATGACATGAACAAAAATCTTGTACAGTGTTCTATGACATACAGAAAAAATCTCAGGATGCCCCACAGGACTTACTCTTTACATGGCCTAATGGGGATTTTGGCTGAAGTCCTCCCTGATGGCCTCTGAAAGACACTGATTGTGCCTTCTGATTATTCCAGCCAGCTGGAACAGCTGGTAGCTGTATATGAGGTGGGTGCAAGCAGATTGTGATGGGCTAGACTTTACATACTCATATAAATTGAGCCTTTTAACATTTAATTGGGACAAATCACTAAAAATCACATGTAGGCAAGGGATCAGTATGGATGAATAAATCTTCTGGTCATTTTTGGATCACATATTCCTGAAATATATGGTCTCCTATGTTCTCAGTTTTCATAATGTCTCAGATAGTACCACCTTTGGAATGAAGTTTTTTAGTTTACTGAAATTTTCATCATGGTCTGATGCAATGAGCAAAACCATTACTTTGCTTTTCTACAGAAATGCTGATATGTCAAAGGAATTAACTTATTGTATTTCATTATTCACTTATTGTGTATATAGTTTAATATCTTATTTGGAGTACTGTATTTTCTAAATGAAGCTGCCATTTTCAGTGTTATCATCAATAATTTTTTTATGCAGAATCTCCTGAAGATGGTTGGTAAGAGACATTATGAGCTTATACAATGAGCCTATGGTAGAGACTGTAGCTTTAAGGGCAGTTTGTTCCAAGGGTGAAATCTTTGGCATTGCTGCTACAATCTTGTGTAACTATTTACTAGAAGTACAGTAGCTGTACAACTTAATAGCCCTAAAATGGTACACTGGGCATACAGGCTTTGAAGTTTTGAGGTGATTCACGGTGCTGTACTTATTTTATGGCTTCATGAACCGAGTAGATAAACATTTTGGCACTGGTTTGGGTTTGGTGTTTTTTTTTTTTTTTTTTTTCTGTATTTCAAAGCCACAGAAGTTGCTAATTTCTTAAGATACTGTTTTCCTATTTGACCTTGTAAACTGCTCTGTTTGTCAAATTAGGAACAGTGCGTAAAGAGGCCAACAATAGCCACAATTTTACATTGCACTTCAGTGACACGAAACTAAAAAAAAAAACAAACAAAAAAGGTGGAAGAAAAGAAGTCTTGTATGAGAGTGATATGTATTTATAACTTTTAGGTGCAGGATAGGTTACAGAGGTTCCAAGCATAGTGATCCTCCTGGCAATAATTTACACTTTGCTTAAAAAATGAATGGATTGCAATTCTTGTAATAATTTTTAATAACGCTTCCAAGAGATCTGTTTTAGGCTCTTCTTCGTTGCCTAACTGGCTTGCTATGGAGATTTCTAAAACGTTATTAAAAAACTCACCCCTTTGCTTATCTCTTTAATCAGTTGAAGTGATACTCTCCACTCCACTGGCTTCTTAGGTGAACAACAGAGGCAGCAAATCTGTAAGCAAAAAAGAAATGATAACTCATCTGGATCTTACTTTATGGCTGCTTTTTACTAATTTGATTTCTGTGAAGTTTCAATTAATTATCATGAATGTAAGAGATAAGAATCAACCTTGGTAGTGAAAAAAGGCAATCACCATTTGAATTTGAACACCAGACTGAGAGGCACCATGCAATAGCATGATTGTGCAGGACAGCAGAGTTAAAATCATTGAAATTAAAGCTTTCCATCCCTGTGTTTTCTTAGTCTGGAAAGCATCTTTATTCTCACATGTTTCTATTTGTAAAACCAAACAAGCACCCTTTCTTGTCCTCTTCTAGCTTCTGGATGCTGTATGAGAAAAACCCACTCTTATAAGTAGCTTTTTTTATTATCTGTAGAATTGTCTTTTAGTTTTGAATAATGATGAGGTATATTTCCTCCTGTAGAGCACTTGTAATGAGAGAAAAGGATGAGACAATGTGCCACAGTGGTTTGCTTTTGAGAGTGGGGCAGAGGTGCTGATTCTAAAGGGCCAAGAGACTTGATATGCACCAGGAATTTGTGTCAGACAGGAAAAAGCCCAAACTGAGAAGGAATAGTTCAGCAGAGGTGCTTGGAAACGAATATAAACTTGAATTGCAGGTATCTATGGGAACAAAAATACAGGCAGTGGTTTCACTAGCTGAAAACTGGAAGAAAATTATAGCAAGAGAAAAAAAGTATCAGGGTCTGAATTACAACTCTGGTATTGGAAAATTAAGAGGTGCACTAATGCAATGTTTTTCAAACTCTAGGGAGTCCTTAGAGTTAGGGATATAGAAGGGGAGATAAATGCATCAGAGCAAGTTGACCAGCATCAAGGAGACTCCAACTGTGAGAAAAGTAAAGAACACATGCAGGAGGACCAGAGGAAGAAGATGCTATGAATCAGTCGTATGAGCCAACAGTAAATTCAGCAGCTCAATCCTGGGCTTCTTACTCATTCTTAGGGTGCCTGCTGGAGGCCAGTAATTTGTTCAGGGACTTTTCCAAGTGGAAGGGTCTGGTTGTTGCCTGCTCACATTGCCACAGGAAGAGCCTTGAGATGTCATCTACTTAATATTCTCTACTGTTTCATCTTGCAAGCCATAGTCTTTGAGCTTTATGTTCCACTCTTTACCCAGGAGTTTCCTGGCAGTGGGGATTAAAAGAATATACTCACACTGGATCATTTTATTTGCATAAAATTTCAGTCAAGGGAAACAGAGTTAGGAAAGACAAAGCAGTTAGAAAACTGCTTAGAATATTTCCTTAGAAAACCTTTTAATGAGCTCAGAAGTATGTCCTTGTGGGTTTTTGCAAATTCCTAAAGCTAATTCTGTAGCTTTGCAGGTTTTATTTTCATATCCAGAAGAAGAAAGAGATTCTGAAGAGTATGTCAGGGGCTGGTGCCATTATGCAAGTGCATCTGCTCTCATCCCATGCAGCAACATTCTGTGGCCACAATTAAAATCTTTGCCTCATATGCATGCAAAAACATGATCAATGTCAGTAATTATTTCTAATATTTAAAAACCCCCAATATTAGAGTAATTCATAGTGAATGCTACATTGTCCTCTCATTCACAGAAGTAGTTACATCATATAGAGAGGTGACTGCCTGTTGTCAATTGAATCAAGCCTGTTATCTAACTTTCTAGCCTCTTTGAATCTAGGAAATCTGTAATAAGTTTATAAACATAGAATGAAAATTACTGCATTTTACTTATGTTGCATAATTGTAGTTGTTCTCTGTGCACGGGATCAAAAAATCACCATTGCCTTTCTTTTAAGTAAATAAGTTTTTGTTAAAATGGAGGTGAATGTGTGTAACACGCTGTGAAAATAATTTTTTTTTTTGAGATAAAGTGTTCCATATATTTAGAGAAAATGAAATGTAGCTAACAACATTCATCATAACATTTGTCCAATAAATCAATAACAATTCGAACCCAGTATTTCTTTTTAAGTACTGTAACATTTGTTTTCCTGGAGATGTCTTAGTTTCTTTGTTTGTAGAAGTGAGTAGCTTGAAAAACAATTAGTACAGGCATCCAAACCCATCCATTTATTAGCTTAGCACAATAATTCTGTTCTACTCTAGGTGACTTTTTTAGAAAACTGCCTTCTTTAGAGTGTGAACCTCAAATACGTTTTTCTATCTAAATACCCCTGAATGAGTATGTGCTGAAATTTAAATCTGAAGACAAACTGAACCTGCAAAGCTCTGTTTCTACAAGTACATACATATCCAAATGCATTTCTTGAGATTACTACACCATGCATAGAAGCATAGTTCCTTATGTGCACAGTGGTTTTAAAATCCAGACCCACAGTGCTATTACAAGGCTGACCCTATTCAGGCCTTTTCAAAGTAAGAAATACTTGAATTCCAAAGTTTTGAATGTTGGGACTTCCCAACAAGCTGTCTCAAAGAAAAAATACCATCAGTAACCAAAGTTTACTTAGCCGTGAATAATCTCATTGACAGATGAAAAATAACACCAAACAGGTAAGAAGGAGCTAACATTCTTTTAACAAGGACCACTTACATATTGGAGTTCACTAGGCATTCAATAGCATACAAGTTCATTTGACAGTAAATGTTTGAAGATGAAATTCTACTGGTAAATGAAGAGGCAAAAATGAACATTCACGGTAACAATCTCAATATTTTTAGCCAAAACTTAAGGAAATTAAATACTTAAACTGTAATATTTTATTTCTAAAAGATATGCTCCTTTTATAAAAACATTTCCTGCTATTTTTCTTTAGCTCATAAATAATTTACACTCTTGGATGAATATATCTGTCTTAGAGTCTTCAGCTATGCTGAACCCTGCAGCTTTCCAAGAAACGCTCGTTAATTTCCACTCTAAGTAAACAGTAAGTAACGATCCCTCCTGATTTATTTATTTCTTAAAATGATTTACAAAAAGAATATGCGATTGTTGGAAAGCACTGATGCGATATGTATGTGCATGTGCACATATCCATTGTTCCCTGTTCACATAATTCACACAAATTGGCCTTTTTTTACTTGATGTTCAATAACTTCAGCCTAATTCTTTCAGTTTCTCCCCAGTACTGTATTTCTGGGCACAATCAGCTGTAATTCCAGCTGGTTATTCCAGAGATTATTTTAGTATTGTGTGCATTATTTTTCTGCTCAAGTTAGTCATTCACTAAAATCTCAGATATATAGGAGTTTTTAAGTTACATAGAAATAATTAGGAAAGATTTATTGCAGATGACTTCTGGATGGGCTCTTACCCTCTCTGTATTGCTGCAGTGGTGCATTATATGACACATCTGTTACCCAGCTCATTTGTTTTCTTTGATTATCGCTCCAGGAAATGAACTATGTGTGTAAAGAGTATGTTGTTTTGTCTGTGTGTTAGTTAGGGATGGCTGCGAATTTAAACTCATGAAAGCAGTTACAAAATATCCCACAGTGAAGTGGGAAATGAGAAGTATGTGATTGGCTTGTTCCTCCAGGAGTTTGCTCTCAGCTAAGAGTGGCCATAAGGAAATATTGCCTTCTGTCTTCCTTATGGAAAGTTCTGTTCCTTGAAGAAATGTGGCTGTCCGCCACAGTCCTGAGCAGGGATATGGAAATGAAATATTTATTATATTTATCACTGTGGTTAGACTTTGGGTCTAGACCTAAAGCTTCTTAAGCCTCTTGAGGAGTCTTGGAAACAGCAGGGAGGAATCAAGATCTTGACTTTGACCAGTGTCCATCTCCCTTCCTCCACCCGAGAGGGGCACTGCTCAGGGTGTCAGGGGTACCCAGTGATTCTCTCAGGCATCTGGTATTCCTTGTGAGCAGAGTGATCTCTGAAAAAGAAAATGCTTGTTGGGGGAATTTTCAGTGTTTTTTTGTCTCTGCAGCCTGAGATTTTTGGTTTGTAACTTCTTTCAGTTAATCCAGTAGGAAGTCATAAGACCCGGAATCAAGGTTAATATATAGACAAGAGGAAAAGTACCATTCAAAATCTCAATTACAGACTAAAAATGTTGTGTTCCTTGTTAAATTACATTCTGGAGTGTTTGAGTTGATTTGGAAAATCAAAATTCAAGAAATCTTAGTTTACTTTGATTCACAAAGATAGGGAAAGTGGCAGAGTAGACTAATTAAGATTTCCCCAGAGAATAATAAATCTTATCAATAGCCTAATGAGGCATCTTCTGCAACAGCTGCTGTCCTTCAGAAAATATGTCTGCAAATAGAGAAGTGGGTATATGGGCTGCTGGCATGTGAGCCAAGTGTTTACTAAAACACTGAATGGTCTCTAACTGGGTGTGTTCATTGTATTAGAAACAACTGACTGGAATAGAGCTAAAATTACAATATTGCCATAATAATATAAATGATTATAGTAGTGTTGTATGTCTGACCTATTTCAGAAATCTCATTTCATTGCTAAAAAGGTAGTATTTCTTATGAATATCACATACATTTGTAGGACGCACTTTGGGAGATTGTAATTTCACAAGTATTTATTCTGGTTGCAATTCCTACCTTTCTGTTTCCCCTGTGTTGGGGTGGCTATGAGAGTAAAGGGATTTAGCTGGGTTAAAAATCTTTCTCATGTGTGTATTTTGGCTTGCCTATAACTTGTGTGGGTACCCCAGTCTGGTTCATGGAAAAATAGTTGAGGCAACTGTAATGCAAGGGTGAGGGTATACAGGCAAGTATTAATATGATGGTGCTAGAAAGAAAGATTCATGTATCTGTACTGCCAATAGTAACATACAGTTCTAGCGCCAGCCTTTTTCTAATTTAATTTCTCGTTATTTCTACTTCTACAGAGAGGTCTTTTCCAGTCTCTCTGTACAAAAGACAAGAATCTTCCAGTTACTGGCACCATTTACAGCCTTTATCCTGTTTGCTTATATAGATGTTCTTTAGCTCCTGCTTAATCTGTAGCATATTCTGTAGTGCTATGCCAGAGCCATACGGGGTTGGAGAGTCATAGGGAAGAGGTAGCACGGTAATTTACCCCTCACTCAAGAGGCATCCTAGCTGACAGAGGATCTTTAGTTTCCTTGAATCCCTGGAATATAAGATACTTTATTTCTCAGGAGGCAAAGACTGGCTGGTTTGTTGCCGATTCTTGTGCAAATTTTTTTAGAAGTTATTCTTCTGTCTTTGTCTTCCAGGAAAGCAGTAAATTCTTCTGGAAGTTATCTGGGCCAGGTTTGCACTGTACAGCTAGTAGGTAGTGACCTGAAATGACAGAAGCATGTGGCAACCTTTTTGGAATCAGAAGTTGATTTTTAGTCTTCTGTAGGGTGGGATTTTGCAATGTCTGTGGAAAAAGAAAGCTCTAGTATGTTTTATTTGGTGATGGTGGAATTAAACACTGGTATTAATTGGTTAACATTTCACACATTTTAAAAACAATATACATAGAGAGGTTCTCAGCTGACACAGAAGAGCTGCCCATAAAAATCCAGCATATTTATCAATGCTACTTGTGATTTCATTTTTTTTCCCCCACACTTGGTATTCATACACACACAGCTATGGAGAATAATTGACTCCGATATGAATACTAAATGCACCTTTCCCCCCAGGTAAACATGTAGGGTTGTGTTCCTTTACACGGAGCCTATATATGGGAGAGTTGTTGCTTTACCGCAGGGAAGCACTAATTGTGCCAATGCCTCCTTGTGTTAGTTTTGTCACAGTGCATCCATTTCTAAACAGTTATCTCAGGACCTTGTCTGCTGCATGGGAAAGCTGTGACGCACAGTAAATATCCCTGTTGTGAAAGAACCTTCCTCCCCCCTGCCTTATTTGAAGATTCTTAGGCTACAGGCATAAATATGAATTAAATCTGCTACTTTTTTTTATAATGCTCATTATGCTTCTGTTTTATGCCTTGCCAGTATGCCTCTCTTCTCAAAAAAAAAAAAAAAAAAATCGTATCTTTTTCAGAAGTTTTACATGCTACTTTACCAGGTGTTATGCAAAGCTATCCTGAGAGGTGATTGTGGATACCACTGAGTATTTCTACAGAAAAGTTAGTTATAACTAAGTCTGAAAAAATGTGGTATATTAAACTATTAAACTATGCAATGTGTTTCTCAGTTCTCTTTCATGTCTATTTTTGTACCTTTGTTCTAGTCTATGTTACAGGGGTTTTTTTTGTGTGTGTGTGTTGGTTTGGTTGACTTTTTTTTTTTAAGGGGCCACTTCTAATCAAGGGTTCAAACAGACACTGACATTTGAACATCTGAATGAGACAGTGACAGGCAAAATAAATACATTTCCCTTACTACCTTATTTCAGTAGACAGTGCAGTCAGAGTGCTCTTTTCTTTCGACTCCAGATGAGGCTTTTTGTGCTTTATTTGTCAGTAATAGGGCTTCTGAGAGATTTTGGTAAAAATCCATTACTGCAGTCTGATGAATTCTGGTCTGCTTTTCTTCAGCTGACAGTGAATAACTGTTATCAGCTTTCCATGAGTTATTTTATCTTCAGATAATGTGGAGTAACTTTAAAGTGCTGATTTCATGTAAGTGTAAGACTGAAATAATTCAGTAACGGGATATCAGAGGTAGTTCATTATAATGCTGATGAGCTGTTTTTCCTCTTCTTAAAAAGCTGCCAGCCTGACACTGGGTCTCTTGGCTTCTGAGTCTCTGAGCAGCTTGGTAATAGTTGATGTTTAATAAGGGTAGGACTATATTTAAGTGTGTTTGGATGCTTTATTTTATACTCAGAATTACTTGTGTGTGTGTGTAAGACAGCAATGTTAAGATTTTGATGCTTGTTTTTGAATTTCCTGGGTTATTCCTAATCTTCAGTTCACACTTTGATTTTCTGTATGTGCAAAAATGCAGCCTGAAAATGCTTAAAATTTAGGTTGATTCCAGACTTAGCACAAACAGTTAGGAGGTGATTCACTTCTCTGAGTATCTCTGAAATTCCTGTTCTATTTGTTCTGATTAAGTTAAATTATTTTCTGTCATCTTCCTAGTTTGCTACCTCATTGCTTGCCTGGCTTGTCTGATCATTAATAGTCATATTTACCATATCAAAGGATAGAGTGCTGTGGCATCTGCTTGACAAGTTTTAACCACATTGTTCCTTCATATTTTCTGTCTCTTTTTCAGTTCTTTATAAGTTCATCTTTCACCATCATAGTGCAACATCAATTCTGTGTGACCTATTATGGTTGTGTCCATACTGCAGTTACTGCATGACTTCATCTCAGCTTAGTAACTTTTCTAGTGGCAACAGTGTAGCTATGGGAGCATATAAACATATATGAGCTGTGGAAGTATCTAACAAGAACCCATAAATTTCTGGTTATCATCAAAAGTGGGCAAGATCATCTGGGTAACACTCAGATGATATTTGCTGCCTCAGGGCTCCGACACCAAACACACTTCCTCTGCCTCTGAGGATAGGAACCCTCAGCCTCATACGTGATCCAAATTCTGCTTTGAGGGTCAGTATCTGACCTAGTCTGTATCTGAGCTGTGTGAAGGGTTTCTATTTCTGATTCAAGATAAATGTTTCTTCTCATCATGAGGAGTCTATCAAATTTGCATCTCATAGCAGGGAAAAGAGAAAAGAAACACAAAATCAATGAAAATGTCTCTGAAATAGGGAAGATGAAAACTACCATTTTTTTATGAGTTGAAAAAAATATCAAACTAAAATTCCAGGGAAAACTTTCTGAATTTCAAGTTATATTTTTTCTTCTAATATTTAAGTTCTGCTCCTGTAGTTATTAGAAAATATTAAAGTGATTTTTTAAAAATGTAATGGAATTCCATACAATTTTGTAGTCCTGGCAAAGGATGACAAATAGAGTTTATAGGTCCAGTCACTTTGGATGAACCTGTATACTGTTCCAAAGCTTTTCCAAATGTCTCCATCATAGTTGTGTGAATAATTAGTTTCTTTGTTTCATGACAGGTAAAAACAACAAGAAATAAACATTTTCACTTAATATAAAATGAAATTTTTGGACCTTTTAGTAGGTAATTAGTTTTTTGGGTGAAATGAAATATTTTATTCAATATGATAGAGTAGACTCTAGTAAGATTTCAAATATTTTAGTTACCTATTTAAAACTAAGATAATTTTGGAAAAAAAGAGTCCTGTATTCCTAGAAATTTAGGTACTTTTCTCAGTGCTGAGTAGGAATAGGTGCCTATTAGAGTGCTGAAAACCAAGATGAGGTAGCTGAGAGGGACAGCTAGCTCTAGCTCTCAGCAGGCTGTGCAGGACCTTGAGTCAAGGTCATTGTTCTCCAAGTGCAACACCTGTGTTTTGTGTGCACACCTGAACCCAGACCATGCAACATGTAACAGTTTCCTGAGGGTGCCTGAGGCTTTGCAGATGCTGAAATCTGCCTTGGGTTTGTTACCCATTGAAGGACAGCGTGCAACAAATGGGGCTTAAGACAATGATGTGTTTTATGGAAACATGCTGCTTGATAACTTGGACAAGAAAGTTAATATAAATGGCCAGCTGCATTCCAGTGTCTTGCTTTCCCTGTAAAATATTCCTTTGCTCTGTCTTATGATGACACTCCCACACAGCTGCTAAAATACTCTTCTTGTTGTAGTGGTTAAAGGAAATTGCGGCAATTAATTTTGTTGTCTTTCTTCTCTTTGATGTGTCCTTAGAATTTCTTGGATAATTTTTTCAGAGATTGGGTTCTGTTCAAATCCAGCCATGTAGGGGTGAAAAGAATAGAATGGAAAAGAAATGCTTGAGTCTCATTTATATGTGCTTGTTTTTCTGGTTTGATGTTGGTACCAGCCAATGTAATGAACACTAAACTATACATATATATAGACTAGTACTCATTTACAAGTGCAATAGAGAGAAATGAGACTTCTCCAGAAGTGAACAATTTGGAGAAATAAAATGGATGCAGGTGCCTTAGTCAAGCTAGTTTTATTTCCTAGTGACTATAAAGAATGACCAGACCTTGAACTCTGAGGTTATGCCTCATTTCTTGGGTACAGCACATTATGTTCTGAGCAATTTCTATTTGTAGTCTTGAAGCAGTTTTAATCTTCTAGTTCACTACAGACTTGACAGTTTTCCCCTCTTTTTCTGGGTTGCAAAATAATCCTATTTTCTGCTAGTTCCAGATGCTACTGCAATGAATGTTAATTGGTTCAGTGGTGAGTACAGTAGGTCCTGGGATAGAAGAAACTGTGGAACAAAAAGCTTAGTGCCTTGTTCACTGGGTTTTATGAATGAAGAAGGGGAGACCATTGCTCTCCCAGTTTCGTCATGTGAAAGTTGTTGTAGTCAAAGAAAGTGTTAAATTAAAAAGTGACATTTCTCAAGCTTCCAGACATGGTTGGAGATATAAATTGAAAAAGTGAAACTTGAATTCTTAAAGAATTAAAATGAAGTATTAGGAATATCTCAAAAGTATGAAACCAGGATTTTAGGGACATTCAGAAAGAATGGAGTTAATAATCCTTAATTTCAGCTTCTAATTCCTTCAATAAATTCCTAATATTAATTTAGAAAAGTGGCTGAAGCTGGCCATTGATTGTATTACATTGCAAATCTAATTTTATCTCTTTTCTAAAATGTTCTTAATTGTGTTATGACAACCTTTAAATCCTTCATATAGCTCTTATATTTAAAGGAACAAACAGGATAAAAAATGGAACGAGGGAAATATTTTTATACCCTAACATATGTGAAAAAAGTGAGGTGCAGAAAAGTAAAAATGTGGTAGAGTACATTTCCAGGCTCACTTCAACCTACTTTTGTTTGCTTGCCATCCTTATCCTGCCCCTTATACTACCCCTAGACCATGTGACATACCTGCATTGCCTTTGTCCACTCTGAGGTTTTTCAGAACCTCTTCCTCCAGCAAGGTCTGTCTCCCAAGGCTATAGTGAAAGCCGGGCATGCAGTGCTGCCCAAACCAGCTCCAGACAGGGCTCCATGTGGGCCACCATCCGGCTTGCTGCTTTTGCCAATACTGTTAGGGTACTGTCCGTTCAATCAAGTGCTTATAAAATTAGTAAGAGGATGTAATAAAAGCATATAAGTGCTCTCTGTAAAGAAGGAAAACAACTGGAAAGTCTTTGATCTTTGGTTTTAAAATTTTCCCCTAATAATTGTGTACTGAAGCAACCATTTGAAACCTGGAAGGAACGTGCTGGGATCCTTTAAAAAGCTGCGAAAGAGTCTGCCTATGTCTGCTTCTTTTTCCCGCTCCGGTTTGCTTAAAAACTGTGATTGCTTAAACAGATTGCTGAAAGAGTGATTGCTTAATGAGACCTTTTGCCTCAAATGATTTTTTTTTGACAGCCACAAAACCATAACTTACATTTGGTTTAGGTTGTGATTGGAACGCAGCCTGGTACTTTAGTAAGAAGGTCAAACAAACTCTGAAAACCTAATATTCCCTTGGATGCAGCAGTACATAAAAAAAAATAAAAATCCAAGCTATGCTGGATGTGACCTCAAGTCTTAGGGCAGATTTACACAAAGGGTAAACCATCCGAGGTGGTTGGTGGACCCTGGCTGCCCGTCGCTCACCTTTCATGCTCTTCCTTCTTAACCGTTTATTTCATCAGTTGTCTGAATGCTTAAACCAGCAGAAGAGACCAGGAGTGTGACAGCCGTTGTGGAGTGGGGAAGGGCAGGAGGGGAAAGAATGAAGTAAAGAAGGCAGCTTGTATTTATGAGTGTGTCTTCTGAGTTTGTAAAAGTCAGTCAAGAACGCATAACCAGCCACAGAATTTATTTTAGCTGGAGCTGCTTTTGATGGAAAACATTTTGCATAGCTGTGACCTCTTAAAAAAAAAAAGACAAATCCCAGTAACCCCATCTAAACAACTTGCAACTGGCCTGAGTACTGTTATAAATTGGCCTGAGTACTGGTATAGGTTTATACTGTTGCAGACACAATAAATAAAAGATGTATTACTTCATACTATCTATTTTAGTTGGCAGATAATAAATTTTGTGTAGTATCCTTCTTCACCTGTGCAGGGAAAAGTTCAGAGGATACCCTTCAGAGGAAAGCATTCTCATGAAGCTGATGGGCCATTCCTACACTCAAAATCAGAGGGAACAGCTGCTGTTGTTCCATTCTCAGTATGCAGAGAGTGTTCTGTGCTTTGTATTTGCAAGCCTGAATCCCCTGCAAAATGGCAAAGCTCTCAGTGGTAAAAGAACCATGAAGTAGCATTTTACTGTTGTCAAACCATACCCCAGGTCTCAGAAATCTCAATTACAGTCCAGGGATGAATGATCATTAACATGCTTTAAATAACTGCTGTATAGTGCTGCAGGATTTTTCCATGTAGTAACCAACGTTACTTTTTGTTGATCAGTTGAAGTGCTTGTTTTCTGTACAGAAAATATATGTATGTCTCCCTCCTTGCTTTACAAAACAATTATGATAAACTTTCACTAACCAACTGGCAGGCAGCCTTCACTTGCAATAATCTTATATAGTAGTAGTTGTGGTATAATTATTATGATTAGCAAGATTTGCTCTTATTAAAATAACTTTTAAAACTCCTTGTTTAGAGGTGAAAGAAAACTTAGGCCCAGGATTTGTTTTATATAGGTAGTTGCCTTGCCTTCATTAGGGAGTGTTTTAAGACTGATTAAAAGTTCATAGTTGTATAATTCCCTGCATACAGGTTTTCTGCTCACATCTAAAGAATCCCCCCCCCCAACTCTGACTTGGTAAGGCTTTCCTTTTTCTGTATGAGAAAAGTTCAGTTGCTTCAGGTTTGGGGTTTTTTTGCCTTTTACCAATTTGCAAGAAACAGAACTCGCACTTGAGCTCAAGGAGGTTTATCCAAACCAAAGGTTTTTGTGGCTGAAAGGATGAGAGAATGTGCTGAGACACCTCTGTCCTAATCCTGCCTCCTCCTGAATGAGGCACTTAACCTCTCTGTGTTCTATCTATAAAATACATTCAATAATACTTAATGGTTTTACTGCTCTTTGAAAATGTAAAGTGTTATGTGAGTGCCAATTACTTTTATTATGTTCCCTGATGGAAGGCCTCTATGTATTTGTGCTAACTGGTACTGCTAATGCACTTTCTGGAATAATCTTTGGTTAACCAAGTGAAACTGTTGCAAAAAAACCCCTTGTGTTTAAGTCAATGCAGACACAGTGACACACGCGAGAAAGTCAGGACTTGACAGCACTTACCTTCACTAAGTAAGATTGTTTCCTGAGTCAGCCACAGGCTTGAGCTACAACACTACCCAGCTTGTCTCATCTCCAGTCTGTGTCTGCACCTAGGAGAGCACAGTGAGGAAAAAGTCTTGAGCTTTGGACACACAGCCTGACCATCCACCAGCATAGGACACATCTTCTTCAGGCAGTCAAATAAACCCTACAGAATAATTTGCTTGTCCTGGTGTTCAGGGAGAACTTGCTTTCCCCAAAACTCACAGCAACACTGCACAGCTAAGGGTTAGCTTCCAGGCTGGGTGTTCCTGCAGACCTCCGGGCCAGCACATAGTCCATCTCCCTAGGACCATTGCCAGCCAAGCTGGTGCTGGTGTGGTGGAGAATTCTCATGTTTCTCTCAGCCAAGGCATCAGTATTTCATAAAAATGTGGCAAGAGTTTGTCAGGAGATGAGAATGTATCTCTGGTCAGTGGCAATTGTCTGTTACTACCCCTGAAGGGTTTCCAGAGCCCTAAAACCAAATTGGGCTTGGTGCAAAGTATTGACTGAGTAGATCAACTTCCACTTGGCTAACTTATTTACAAGCTTGCTCTGGCATAGGAAATTTGAAACTGGACAGCATTTATTAGATCTGATATATGCAGGATACGCCTAGTCATAGTTTAGACTGATGTGTACCTGAGGAGTGAAGGATACATTCCTTTACTGAACAAAGCATTGGCTACTTGGAAAGGATTGGCCTCAGAAAAATTTTAGACTCCTCATCCTGAAAAGATATGAACTGGACAGATCTGAAAAAGTATGCACTTTTTGTGTAAGCAGAAAGCGTTGAGTGAAGTTGTGATAACTTTACATATTCCTGGAAAGCAGTTGAAGTGGCTCTCATTTACCTGAGAAATACATTTTGGAATCATCATGGTGCAGCTTTTAAGTGGAAGGAGATCAGACCAGCTCCTAGAAATGGGATCTGAAATAAAAGTCACCAATGTGACATCCCTGCAGCATCCTGCTCTGGGGGCAGTATGGAGTGGTATGGTATGGAGTTTGATTGGGGTGGTCCGTATGCCAAACTGTAAGGCAGGTCTCATTAGGCCAGTTCAAGGAGGATGGAAACCTCTGGTAGATGAGAAGAGCAAGAGCTTGCTTGATCTTGACTTTCAGTATGAATACAGACTGTGAAAGCCTGTGAGAGCCTCATCATCCTTCTGATTTCTTGGGTTTTGCCCCAAACCCCAAACATTCCTTACCTATATTAAGTTTATGCCTGTAAATTGTAATTGATTTTTTTCAGAAAGAAGTTAAAAACCATTAGGGCTGAAAATGGCAAATGTAAAGTATAATTTTTAAAAGGAATTAACAGTAATTAAGAGCAGATGCTGTTCTCTCTGATCTCAACTCATTTAATTTCTGACAGACTGTTTACACTTAGACAAGACAGTGTGTAAGTTTGGATTGCTGTTCTGCTATATTATAATTACACAGGCAGGAAAAATAGAGAATTGTGAAAGAGCAGTCAAAGTAGTTAGAGGCTCTTACAATTATGCCGCTTGCTTTGTGTTTGCCTTTCAGACTTTCCTACCCGGAACTCAGTAAATTGTAGCTATTTTTTTTCTGACTGCATTTACAGAAACAAAAGCAATGTCCCTTTAAAAAAAAATTGAAATAATGAGACTAATCTTTTAGCAAAATATTTGGATTGAAAATATTGAGGTTTAGAGATCTTTGATCTTCAGTCTTCAAAATAAGTCTTGATTTAAAACACCGGTGGTGTGTAAACAATTAAGCCAATGTGCCAATACCTCATAACTGTAAGTGCCCTCAGGAGGCAGAATTTAATAAAAGTGTCTTATAATTTTGGTCTGTAGGCCTGTTGAAAGAATTAAGAGTAAGTAGCATTATAGAAATAGCTGTGTGAATACCAAGGCTCAAGGAAAACAGTGTTTGTGATTCTCTGATTCACTTGTCTTTGGACTCTGTTTTGCTCTGCTGTTGTTGTGTACAGGCAAGACTGTAGTCAAGGTGTGGGCTTTAACCACCTCTTAAACCAAGAGGTTTCAGGGCTCAGCCTGCGGGGTTGCAGAGGCTGAGTGATCCATGCAATTTCAGAACAAAACATCATCTTATGTGCTAGATAAATGCCTAGATGCTGTCTCACCACTCTGCTTGAAGTGGAGAGGTTGGACACCAAGCTTGTGGCATTACAGCAGGCACAGATTTCACCACTTAATCAAACAGTGGTGACTGAGGTTTTGGTCCTCCAATGTGCTGTAGGTTATGAGGAACAGATGCTGTTTTTCCTCTTTCTGGTTGTTTTTTTGAGAACAGAACTTGCCATAGGAATTATTTTGCTGTTTGCCTTTCATCTACTTAGATATTTTTCTCTATACAAACTTCTCTTAATTTGGTTCTTTTATTGGATTGTTGCTAGCAATTATGTTGGAGCACCCACCACTGCTTTCATGCTGTCTTTGCCAACCTAATTAGTGTTTTGTTCCAAATGTTGCCTATTACATGACCATCACATAATTGAGATACTGTACTGAATTGTAAAAAGCAGCCTTTTTCTGTGGTTGTTGCCACTTTTCAAAACACTGCAGTAAGACAGGAAAAAAATAGTTGTCTGTCTGTGCGGATTTAAGACACACAATGTAGGAGTGTTCTGATTTCCCACAACATTTTGTATAGTATAACATCCTATTTTTTGCTATAGGAAATATTAAAAAAAATTATGTTACTATCAAGTTAAAGACTTTACAGGCAAACAGGCAGGACATTTAGGAAAGACCTTTGAAGTTCAATAGTATGTTGTTCAGCTTATTAATAACTTAGTTGGAAAAAAAGGGTGTGAATAATGGTGATAAAAATTATGGATGTTATTGACTAATGTGATGAAGACAAGGGCACACTGAAAAACTGTGCGGTCCTAGTCTCAGTGTCTGAAAGAAAATAGTTGAACTGGAAAATGCTCCAAGAAGGACAAGACTGTTTCAAAGGTGAATAGGATAATACAAAAAGACCATTTTTGGCTCTGCAGATCTAAACCACATATTGCTGAAGCCTGAGAAAACTTCCTGTAGAAGCATGTGTTTCTCCTGCTGCAAGTTTTGCCATAAGCATGTGGTATCAATTGCTGTTGTAAATGGGATACTTTGCTAGATGGAGCTTCACTATTGCTTTTAAAACTATTTATTGCTTTTACTTTACTTTCCTTCAAAGCATCTGGAGACAGAGTCATTCTTCATGGCACAGTGTTATTGATTGTCTTGCAAAAATTGGCTGACATTTATATTTTAGGTATCTATCCTGGTAATTAAGAGATATAGTATAAACAAGTAGGTTAGATTAGAACTGGATTAGATGTAAAAAGGTTTCTCTATCATTTGTCTTCACCTCTACGTGACTGATTTTGAACAGTTTGAACATCTTGTAGTTGTGTCTTATGAATATGAGTAGAAGCTGCAAAATTGTGGTAATGATTTCCAAATGGTAGTAAGGACCCACTGGAGGACTTACTGTTGTGAGGTTGAATCTGCAATGATGCTGGCTATTGGGTTTCAGAGGATGGTAATTGCTAGAGAAATTGTTTCTGATAAAACAGAAAGCTATTTATTTGGTCAAAAATCACTAAGGCAAATGATGAATTTATTAGTTTCAAAATGATTGGTATAATTTTACATACACATATATATTTATGAATATACATATGCATATGTTGGTAGAGGTTATTTCAGAGGACTGCAGAGTACACAATGCATGTTAACAGCAGCCATAAATGAAAATCATCTGAGTTTCCTGTTGTTCCTTACTGCAGTCAAGCAATTCAGTGCATAAATCACTTCTCTCAGGTTTGTAAGCTTTATTGAATGCTACTCCAGCAGTCCTTATGTTGCCCTTGGACAGCTGCCTAAACTTCCAGGTTACAAAGAGATTTACTCATACCTATAGTAAATGGTTACTGCCTTCAATTTTTTAGGATGGTAGGATCATACAATTTTGGATTCCCAAATCTAATGTCATCCCTAGAGAGCCATGCTTACCACAGCAGGGCTTTTAATAGCTTTCCCTCCATGGACCCATTGCTGCTTTGTGCTATTTTATTGTCCAAATGAGAGAGATTTACATCATATTGTCACTGATGCAGCACATACTGGTGCTTTATATTGGAAAGAATAGTGAGTTTAATTTGAAAATTACAGTTTTGTGTTCTACAGGTAACTTTATTTGCCACCTACTCCTAGCTGAGTACTCTGAAGACCATTCTGGCTTTTCAGAAGTTCAGATTTCCATATTCATACAAGAGTTCGTGGAACAATCATTGTGTTTGCTGTTGGTAATCACTCAAAAATATTGTTAACTTATCTTTATTTGAAAAAAAAAAAGAAAAAGAAAAAGAGCCATGGCTTTTATTCTGTAAGTGCCTTTTTCCTGCCAAGCATATGATAGATTAATGGATTAGTGGCAATCTAGGTCTTGCGGGCTTTGGCCACATGAGGATTTTGATATGTCTCATAATGTCATGCAATTGGTCAGTCTGGTATATGGAGTCAGATATAGGTTACATCCAAACTGCAATTAATTAATTTATCAACACTAAAGTGAATGTCTTTCTTCTTCCTTAAAGCACAGTAACCAAAAATTTAGAGTTAAAGTATACTTTCTGAATACTTTTCAAAACTTCACAGCATTAAAAGAACACGGATATTTGAGAATGCTGTGCACAACTACACATAATTTCAGCAACATTAAAGTGCAACATGCTCTAAATGATGAAGTGACTAATGATTTATTCATAATTTAATTTAACCTTCTGTGACATTATTCTGAATTAACTTGCCTGAACAAGACTTTGTCTTGAAAATAATCATTAAATCTTGATTAATGTTTCTAATGATAGAAAATTCATGGAAACTTAATGTGTTGCTTAGATAATAACTACTTTTGTTGTTAACAGTGGCCTCTCTTGTATTCTGACTTGGAGAAGATTTAGTTTTCAGCATGAGCTTCTCTATGCTATTTTATTACCTTTTGCAATGCAAAATCCTCTTTTTCTTTGGATATTTTCCCACTGCTGTCCTTTAACCCCTCTAGACTAATTTAGCTTCAGAAAGAGTAGCTAAATTCCTTTTGTTCCTCACTAGAGGGCATATTTTTCAATGCTTTATTAATTTTTATGTTTCTCTACCATTCTGTCCAACTTTTCATCCCACTTGAAGGATAGTTACCAAATTCAGGTAACACCGAGGTAATTCAACTTTCTTATGCTCTCCCTGGATTTTTATGAAGTTCATTGTCTCCATTAGATGTAGATCAAACTGGGCTGATTTTTCTCCATAATTTCCAACTCCTCTTCATAACTGCTACTGTACGATTATATCATAGCTTTGTCTTGTAAAAATGCTGAATGTTCTTGGTTTTAAACTTATTTATGATGAAGCTAGTGAGTGATTTACATTGCTTACATTATCAACCTGCTCTTGCATTATTTCCCACACGCCAACAGGACATCTGAATTATGATTTCTGTTTTTTTCCATGTCATCATTAAAAAATTGTCTAGGGCAGAGAAGTAAACTGTACATCCTTTCTTTAGAAACACTTCAATTTATTATTAACCTTTTGCCATACTGAGATATGTAATTTAAAATATTTTCATTCAGTTAATGTGTTGCATTATTTTACAAAATCAAATGTCTCATAGAACTCTGTTTCATCAAGATTGTTATTTCATAGAATCATAGAATGGTTTGGGTTGGAAAGGACCTTAAAGATCATCTTGCTCCAATCCCCCTGCCATGGGCAGAGACACCTTCTACTAGACCAGTTTGCTCAAAGTCCTGCCCAGCCTGCCTTAACACTTCCAGGGATGGGGCAGCCACAACTTCTCTGGGCAAGATGTTTAGTTTTATCAACTAAACTAACTCACTAGTTTTATCTACAGCAAGATAATGAACTTAAAATGTCATGTAAAAAATTCATCAAGGCAATTTGGTAAGTTTTTTCTATGAATTTCAGTTGATGTGTATTATTAGAATACAGACTTTTAAACCAGCATTAATCAAAGTCTGTGTTAGCTCTGATACCCAAGGTCAGTGTCAGGCTGACTGATCATTTAATTTTTTAAACTGTGGTCCCACAGTAATTCTTCTTTCCATTCCTAGGTTTTTGAAATTTTCTTAACTTTACTGAGTTTATGGAATTAAAATTCTAGACAACATTAATATTGTTGACCAATCCTTTTAAGACTTCTTAGTGCGAAATAATCACATTCTACTACTTTAAAAGTTGTTGGGTAGTATATTTCTATTCTCCGTAGGCCAAAAAAGTAACACTGTTCTACAGTATTAGTGAGATAATTTATTAACTTTATTTTTTACTTTCTCTCTTTAGTTTTTGTGCAGATTATTTGGCCTTGGTGCAATCTGAATTTCATCTGGGGGGATGGGGAAAATAGAGCTAATAAAAAGGGCTTAAAAGGGTTTTGAGAATAAGTGTAGCAAAAGTAAAGACTGAGACAGTGTGGAGACAAAGCAAAGCATTTTGGTATCCAGAATGTTGTAGAATGAGCAGAGTTTTAAGGAAAGTGAATTGCCACTGTTGTAACAAGCTCAGTTTTTCTGCAACAAGCAAAACAATCTGTTGCAGGAAGTATTCAGCCATGTGAAATGATGGCAATATAATTGATTTGTAAGGAAGGCACTGATCACAAACTTCAGATACCACACCTGGACTTGTGTCCCTGCTTTTCTGTCATACTCTTCAAGTGTAGGAAAAAGCACTGCATTATTATGTGTTGTCATGCTAAGGCAATACTTAAAAGGAAACATGGGAGTTATTATTTGTTCTCCATATACTGAGAGTTTCTTTCTGCCAATTTTGTTCAAGTCCTGTAACCAATGCTTTGTTGTTAAGAGTATTGCTCTTTTAAGTTTCAGCTCTATTGTTCAGGCTGTTTGGTGACTCAGACGAATGCTGTTCCATCAGTCTTTGAAGTCTGAAAATTGTATTTGGTAATAAAGGGGAAATACAGGAAAAGGCAATTATTTTTCCCCTATTGTTACCACTTTCATAAAAACAGTAGGTAATGCAACTGTCTAAATTCACTTCTAGTGATTGATAGGTGGGGTTTATTTCATATGTGTCAAAGTTGTTTCCTTTTTTTGAATGATTCTTTGTGAATAGATTGATTAGCTCTCTCAGACTTTTTTTATTAAAAATAATTATATCAACAACTGTTTTACCAAACATAACAGTATTTTTGAAGTTATTGTGAACTGTGTTTTTTTTTCTCCTCTACTTCTTTGTTATTTGAAAAATGTATTTCATAGCACAACACTTATCTTTAAAAACATGTGCCTTTTTTCTTCCTTTTTCTCGAGATGGCACTTGAGAGTATGTCAGGTATATTTTTCAAAACTGACTTAGTATATTCAGAGAGGACACAATACAGAAGGAAAATCTGGCTATTTACTGGGCTGGTAAGGTAGTTAACCCTATAACCTGTATTCTGAAGACTAGTGTAAGTAATAATTACCAAATAAGAAAAAATATGGCGAAGTTCATATAATAATGTGTTACACTCATAACACTGAGGAAAAGATATATAAGATCTCTTTTAAGGGAACTTCTACACATTTCAATTTAGGAAGTTCCTTCTAATTTCAAGGAATTAGTTATGCAAGATTTAATAAATAGAACTATGCAATCTTCCCTTTGGATTGAAGGTAACATTCATGAAAAGTGAGAAACTCTAATAGAGAATAATACAATCTGTTCCATGTAATGAACACAGGAAGGACCACTGTGATTTTTTTAGTATTCTTATAAGCAATCTCTTAATTTTACATCCATTATTTCCAGAGTTTAAATATGGAGTAAGAGAGGTCATCTCCTTCCTCCAGGTGCTATATACCAAAAGAAATATAAACAAGTGTTCCATCAGTGAATTCTAATTGTGCAGTGATCAGCCTTTGCTTACCAGTTTATTTGAAATGCTATATCTGGGCCCTCTTCCACACAAGTACAGCACTTGCAGCATGGTGAATTGTTCATGAGTCTATAAAATAGCATTCCACCAGGAAAATTGGTCTGGGGTTAGCTAATTTGAGCTGTCATTTAATTTTGTAACACATTTTTCCATTTTATCTCCATCGTGCCCCAGACAACGTGGCGCTGGGGCGGACAGAAGCCCCTTTCTGCGGTGTGCTCGTGGCACCCCGGGCCACTGGCAACAGGTGTGGGGATACAGATGCTGTCCTGCTTCTTGGTCTGCTTTTGGTAAAGGGTACAGCCAGGACACAAAGAGGGGCCTGGAAAGTACTGACTGTTCTGTAGGATGGAATCGTTATTAGGATAGACCTAAAAATAGACAAAACTCAGTCCAAAATGAAAAGAGAAAAAATGTCTCTCATTGGTCCTTTTGGTTATCCAGCTTTAATGCCCTTTTTAACCTGGATCTCTGAATAATGTTGTTCCACTTACATAACTGGAGTGTTTTCACTGTCTTCTATTTATTCTTTCAGGATTTGTGGATTTAACACTCCATGATCAGGTCCATCTTCTGGAATGTGCCTGGTTAGAGATACTGATGATCGGCTTAGTCTGGCGCTCCATGGAACACCCAGGAAAGCTTTTATTTGCACCTAACCTATTACTGGACAGGTCAGTCTGCATGTTGCTGTGAATTATTTACATTAATTTATTGCTACTAATCAGATTAATTTTTAGCTCGTAATCATCTCATCAATACTACAGTTTGACAGTACTTCCTGTGCTGAGCAGGCTTGTAGTAGGTGAGACTGGAAAAGGAACTCTAGAAAAGAAAGTGAAAGGCAGTGCCTCCAGCTACTGCAACCATTAGCTTTGAAAATTAATCAAAATTCTTAATGGCAGAAAAACATCTTTTGATCAACTTTCTCTCTTTACTGTGGGGTGCTGAGTTTTCATGGTTGCCTTTGTGTAGTGTTAATCCTTTGATTTCCCTGGCCTCCCTTTGCAAAAAAATCAGATTTACTTTTAATGTTTTAGTAAAATACAATTGATACTGCCTAACAGTATAAGATATAATATTTTATAGTAATAGAGAAGTATTTATTGCCTTAGGAAAAACCCTATTCTACTTGTGTAAGTACATGGCCTGTGAGCTGTAGAACTATAGACACATATAAAATACATTCTCATTTTACGAGCAGAAAATATCTGCTCACCTAAACGTAAATATAGTTTTCACAAAAAATGCCACAACAGTTTTAAAATAATTCTAAGTGCACATAAGAAGTAAAATTTACTACTCTAGGAATATAAGTGTAGTGTTTTATTGAAAACTGCTATAAGTTGCAGTATAACTTCCAAAGACCAAGACACTTGTTTCACATTACATAATACAGAGAGAAAAAATCTGAAAAATTAAGAGAAAGCTATAAGAAAAAAATGAAAATTGAAGATCAGACATGGCCAGAATATAATTTTTCCTCATCTGAGCTAAGAAAACATAGCCAGAGAAACACTTGACAATTTGGTCTTCCTCGACTAAAAATCCCCATGAGTAAAATGGACTTTGACAGTTTTAATTCAACTCTGATGGATTAAATAAAACAACTGCACGCAACTGGAACCACATATTACTTTAGAGTTCAAAAATAAATTAACTTCACATAGGCTCTTTGTTTTCTGACTTTCAAGCAAGACTTTCAAAAAATGTAGATCTATTACATCTTCTAATTTTCAAATAATAAGAATCATGTTTCTAAGTCATCATACACTTGCCTCACTCTAATTGGTAGGGATATTTGCAGAAAATAAAATAACTGAGTCATAAAAAATTACTCTAGGGAGCACTGATATGCTAACTAGTAAAATAATTGTTGATTTACTAGTTAATTAGTGCTAACAATATTTTGATGTGTTAATCTGACTTAGGCAAGTTGCTTTTTGAGAATGTTATAGGGCAAAAGTGTATTGTTGGGTTTGAGAGGGCAGGACAGACACTGATTCAAACCCTGTTTAACTCACTGGAGTCCTTCAACTGCATCAAGTATTTGGGCAAATACCACAGTAGTATCAAAATTCATAGAATCATAGAATAACAGAATCACAGAATGGACTGAGTTTGAAGGGATGCACAAGGATCACCAAGTCCAACTCCTGACCCTGCACAGGACCATCCCCAAAAGTCATGCCATGTGCCCAAGAGTATCATCCAAATATTTCTTGAACTCTGTCAGGCTTGGTGCAGTAACCACTTCTCTGGAAAGCCTGTTCCAGTGCCCAACCCCCCTGTGGGTGAAGAATCTTATTCTAATATCCAACCTAAACCTCTCCTGACACAACTTCTGGCCATTCCCATGGGTTCTGTCACTGGTCACTACAGAGAAGAGATCAGTGCCTGCTCTTCCTCTCCCCCTCATGAGGAAGTTGCAGACTTCGATGAGGTGTCCCCTCAGTCTCCTCTTCTCCAGGCTGAACAGACCAAGTCATCGCATGTGGCAGTTGAATTGGAGGGGGGAAAGCTCCAGGTCCTGGGATGTTAGCCCATTACCTAGAGGGGGAAGTGCTCT
>JAWMRA010000113.1:56862552-56960423 GCA_035584735.1 Pseudotriccus pelzelni | reverse complement strand
TGCCTGGCTGCTCTCCAGCCACTCTGTGCCCAGCCTGGAGCGCTGCAGGGGGTTGTTGTGGCCAAAGGGCAGGACCCAGCACTCGGCCTTGTTAAACATCACACCATTGGATTCAGCCCATCTATCCATCCTGTCCAGGTCCCTCTGCAGAGCCCTCCTACCCTCCAGCAGATTGACACTCCCCTCCAACTTGGTGTCATCTGCAAATTTGCTGATGGTGGACTCAATCTCCTCATCCAGATCATCAAAAAGATACTAAACATGATTTTAAAGAAACTCGTGATAGAAATAGGTAACTTGCTGACTGAGGTGGATGACTTCTCATGTGAAACACTCTCACCATCAGCAAAATGGGAAATGTAGTGCTGCATTTTAAAAGGTGGGTGGACCTTCTGCCCATTAAGCCTGGTGACCACTGTAAGGAAACTGATGGGATGCCATCTAAAGAAAATTTTCTCAAGTGTGACTAAATATGACATAGTTATAAAGAGTCACCATGCATTTAGTAAGAGGAAGCCATGAAAACAATGAAGTCCTTTTAAAAAGATAATAAACAAGCAGATATGGGAGATCTTGTTGAGTAACCAAAAAGTATTAAACGAGTTCCAAATTTTATGTGCACAAATGTGAACTGATGCATATATGAGAAGAATAATCCTAATCTTCCCAAACCATGTTCCAGTCGATCTTTCCCTCTCGCTGTTAACAGCAATCAGCTCTATGGAACCAGCAGTTCTTTGCTTGACAGCAGTTTAAGAGTAGAGACTGCAATTTTCCTTCCCCCCAACAATCATTACAACAGGATTTTGAAATAATACAGAGCATTGTTATTCCCCTGTTTAGTTCTGTGCTGCATCTGTACTTGGAAAACTGTGCCTTTCTGATTTCCCTTGTCTTAACAGGAATATTGAAACAATAGAAGAGGTACCCAGAGATGTTGCATAGGCAACCAAACAGAGATACAAGCTTTGCTACAAAGAATAACTAAACAAACTAGTTTCTTTGCCTGGGATGCTCATTAGAAGAAAGGAAAAAATAAGATGATAGGAGTTGCATAAATACATGATCATGTTGAGAAGATGTATGGGAATCCACAAGTTATTATCTCTTCCAACCTAGAACTAGAGGTAGTCACCTGAAATCAGCAAGATCCAAATGCCTATATGCTTAGCCCACAGCTAAATATACCTTCGATATGAGACAGTACGGCTGTCTTCTTGTTATTTTCTAATGTTATTTTCTTATCATGATTGTAAAAAATGTCGTGCAGCAAGAAATCTGTCTAGGGACTTTTAAAATTTTGGTTAAATGTAGTCCGTATTTCCATGTTTCTATCAGGTTATTTTCTTCATTTCATAGAGAAAGCTAGTCTGTTTTTCAGGGTTGTTTTTAATTTGGTAACTTCTTCTCATCCTCTTCCAGTGCTTGATGGAGATTTTTCGTTGTCTCCGAAAAAAAACTGAAGAATTTTCCTTTTACTGACTTTCATAATGAGCGGTGGCAGAAGGCCATGGGTCTCTTTAAACTGCAGCTAGCACGAATAGCAAAAAGAATTACAGCATTCCCTGTATGACAGGGTGGCTGAATAATTTGTTGCTTTTGTGGCTCTTCTTTCTGAAGGTTTCTCACTACATCTGAAAAGAATTTTTAAAGTTATTTATGCAGATGTTTTGATAGACAGAAAATTAGATACAATAGAAGAATATCAAGATGAAATCTGAATATGATTTGCTTGTCCCTCAACTTGTAAAATGCTCCAAATATCTGAGGGCATCACACTTGTCTGTTGCTTGAATAAAATGCACGTTTCATTTGGTACTTTGTAATTGCAGATGCATTAATTAGCACTGACTTATTAGAAAAATGGTAGCAAAGTGATCACAGGTGCCTGATTTAGAATGACTCATTATTGACTTTCTGCTTGTATTTATTTCAAAGGGGAAAAAGCCCATAGGCAATATGTCCAATTTTGCACTTCAAAATAAATTTGAAAAACAATCGTGCATTTAATTTTCATCACATCTTTAATAGCAATAGATTCCATCCTGAAAACCCAATTCAAACAATCATCATCATGCTACTTACTTGATAGAGCTGAATGGATTAACTTGTACAGAATTAGGGAATATGTTGAAATAGTTAGATTTCTCTTTCACTTTATGGTTGGATTTTGAGCTGTATTATTATATTGTAGACTCCATAGAATGAAAAAAAATTAAAAGAAACAGAATTATAAATGTTAAAACAATGAAAAACTAATGTCTTTTTGTAATGAATCAATCTTTACTGTATTTTTAAGCAAAATTCAAAAACTACCCAATTCTGTAACTCAAGCAACCTAAATGTAAATCAGGAAGACACTACCAGAGTCTGGGGAGGTGCTGGGTAGTGCTTAAAGTGATGAACTCTTAAAAAAAAAAAAAAAAAAAAAAAGAAAAAAAAAAGAAAGCCCCCTCTCATTGTGATCTTCAAAATTTTCAGCTGATAGAAAAAGATCCTCTGGGAAATTTCTAGGCACAGGACACAATTTTTCAGAGAAAATGAAATAATTTCTGGATTCAAGATAGTCCCTACATAACTTACAAGATTGCTTGTTCATCTAGTCACTCTGACCTCAGAAACTGAGGCCCCAGTTCTAGGTCACATTATATAATGATGCTGTTTAATTCCAAAATTAAACTTTCTCTGCATTTCTGATATGAAGTGAATTTTGAAATATTTCTTGGCTTTATGGTGATTCAGACTGAATATAAATTAAACTGAAAAAGGCCTTTCTGTCTATCAGAATAACTTTCCTTTAGCCAATTATTGTAGCTCTCATCTTTTCCTAATGGAGAGCCTTCATAATAATTTTCTAATCTAAACATGTCAAATGTGACCAAAAAATAATCAGTTTTCTTAGAATTATTATAGCAGCATTTTAGAGATTTTTCCTGTCTGACATATTTGTGGATCCATTTCACATTATATTTAAAAAAATATATTAAAGGTACTTAGTCGCTAATTGTTTGTATTTCGGACCTGATTCACCACTGCTGAAATGTATAGTGTACTACTCCTGCTCTGCCTGCCTAGGTGGGTGATTCTCTGTTGATCTAGTCAGGAAAGACACATGACTGACTACCTGGCTCTGAGGGCAGGGGTCAAAAGCATGGAAGCCCAGGTGGTCCAGTCCACTGGGGCCACTGAGGAGAAAGGGCTTGAGGCAGAATGGAATATCCCGTAGATTAGCAGCTGGTTGCATAGCTGGTGTCAACAACGGGCATTCAATGTTTTTGGTCATGCAGCCTGCTCTGAGGATCAAGGATGTTTAGGGGAAGATGGGATCAGCATCATAAAGTGGGGCACAAGCTTAATTTCCACTGACTGGCCAACCTGGTGAGGGAGCTTTAAACCAGGATGATGTGGGCAGGAGAGACATAATCAACAAAATGTATTAGGAGTAAACCTTCCAAAGTGTGTGCATGCACAGAAATACAGAAGTGTCTGCAGAGCAACATGATGGAGGAAGCAGCATAATTTTGGGGTGAATTCAGCACAACTGGGTGCTCTCTGAGCCAGCAATACTCCCCTCCCAGACTGCACTAGGAAAAGCTTTAGCAGCAGCTAAAGGTAGGTGATACTTTCTTATTGTTCAGCCTTGCTGCTGCAAATCTGGAGTGCTGTGTCCAATTCTGAACTACCCAGTACAAGACAGACATGCACATACTGGAGTGAGGCCAGTGAAGGGTCACAAAAATGATTAATGGACTGGAACATATCCCATATAAGGAGAGGCTGAGAAGACTCAGATCTGATTAATGTGTATAAATACCTGATGGGGGGGGGAGGTAAAGGAGACAATGAAAGATTCATCTAAGTGACAGGAGAAGAGATTTTGGGGTCTTGGTCCTTGGAGATACTAAAAATCCAACAAGATATGGTCCTGAACAAGGCCATTGAACTAGATGATTTCCAGACAACCTACCAATATTAGCAGCTCTGGTATTCTGTGACTAACTCTAGGTGAAAATCACTTTAAAACAGATTTTTAATTTTTTTCCCCCCTCATCAGTGTCTATTAATAGAACTAGTTTATACAGAATAATTTATATAAATGTATAAATGTGTATAAATGTATATAAGGATCATTATTATTTTGAGGTCTGTGTACAGACCTACTATTCTCCTGTGTCAGAGCACAGGCATTTGAGTTAAGTCTGTGAATGTCCTCCCTTCTAACTGGAGGGGTGAAAGTTGTCCCTGCAGCTTTCTCTCAGTGATACCTCCCCTGTTTCCTAACCTGCCTTTAGGCTTGAGAACACATGCTGTGACAAGCCTTGTTTAGAGGGTTCCTCAACAAGTTACTGACATTCCCTCTCCTAGTCTTATGGATCATATTTGTTCTTGGCAGTTCCTTGTCATCAAATGAAGTACCATGATACAAGAAGACAGACAGATAACAAATGCACAGGCTTTGTTTTGATGGGTGCATCTGTCCTACTCAAAGGGCATTTCCCTTTGAATGAAAAGTTTGATGAGAACATCAACTGAATCCTTGAGTACCGGTTCCCTTCACCTAAACACCCTTCACTATTAATTTTCACTTGATCCTATGCTTTTGTAAAAGACATTTCTGATATCTAGGTTTTCCCCAAGACTTAAATAAAAGCTAGGTTCTTATTCCTACATACAGTGGAATAGCTCTGGTGCTGCTACCACTATCAGTGGTAGCGTAGACAGTATAACAAGGGAAGGGACTATCCTGTTTTTATTTGGCACTCATTATACCATGTATGGAATTCCACACCCAGCTTTGTGCTGCTTATTACAGGAAAGATATTGATAAACTTTAGTAAACATAGTGGAGAGACACCAAGGCAGAACTCCATGCCTTGTGGCTGGGAGAAGTGGATTTTCTCAATCTGGAGAAAAAGGGGCTTTTAAATCTGCTTAACCTACAGTCTTCAAGGAAGCTATCAAAGATCTTTATTAATAGGCCTGGGAGACTAAGAAACAGGAGTTATAAATTGAAGCAGAGGAGGTTCTGACTGGATATAGGGGAGGAAAAAACATGATGATGAAAATAATTAAGCTGAGACAGGTTGTGCATTCTCCATCCTTGCAGATTTTCAAGACCAGAGTTTCATAAAGCCTTGAGTAAACTGACCCTGCTTTGACTGGGAGGTTGGACTGAAGACATCCTGAATTGTCTTCCAGCCTGGATGATGCTGTGATTCTACAGAGCTACTAAAGTTAATGCACATAGTACTTTTATGGAGTCACTTAAGACCTTTAATTCAACTGGTCTAACTTTTCTAAACATTTTCCAATAGCCAAGTGTTAAGGATTCTTCTGAGAATATATTCTGACACTTTTCAGGAAATAAGATTTTGCTGTCTTGTTTTTAGTAAGATGAGAGTACACAAAGACAACAGCATAATGGTGGGATAAAGATAATTTTCAAATCTACTGCTTATTTTGTCCTCCAGGACAGTTATCTAGGCCTTCCTAGATAGGCTTTCCTATCAACTGACACATAGCTGTTAAGATGTGATAATATTATCAGCTTATGTTAGAAAGGTAGAAGGCAATTCAGAACTGGAGATGACTACTTCAGATAGGTTTGTTGGCTGACAAGTAACCTAGGTAATGAAAGCATTTGATTAGAAACCTATATTTCAAATATGCTGAGCTCCTGCAGCTCCCACTGATTTCAGTCAAGCTGGATCTGCTTCCTAACTCTGAAAATAAAGCAGAAATTTCTAAGTCATTCCTGCACATATGAATACCTCAATCTATGTATCTAACTTCACCTAAAGTACTTTACCTAAAGAGATACTGTTGTTTTTTGTTTTTTGTTTTTTGTTTTTTGTTTTTTTCCCTTATGGATGGTACTCACACAGGAATCAAGGGAAATGTGTAGAGGGCATGGTGGAAATCTTTGACATGCTGCTGGCTACTGCTGCTCGGTTTCGCATGATGAACCTTCAAGGGGAGGAATTTGTGTGCCTTAAGTCCATTATCCTGCTCAATTCTGGTAAGCAGTGTGCTTTGCTGTCATTTGGGTAGTTGTGGCTGCTTCTGCATGTGTTTGAATGCTGCTTGTTGTTAATAGTGTTTTCATTTCGAGAGAGCAGCAATTGGAAGGGGGCTGTCAACATAGATGCAGGCAGGACTGTCAGGCTGGGATGGAAGAGGTTGAACCTGTTCAGTGATATAGATGGGACCCAGCAAATTAATGCAGCGAACAGCTGACACACCGCATGGAGCTGATGCGGACGGTAATCAGGGCAGTGTTTTGAACTGAGTGCTGGCAAGTCTTAACTCTTCGGTTACAAGACACTGGAGTAGCTGGAACCACACTTACGGCCTCCAAAAGTGTAAATCTACACGTTACTTAATTAGTGATGGAAAACTGAACGGAAAGAATAAGAAAAAAATAAGGGCAAAAGTGTGACTGATTTTATCAGAGTTTACTTTATATTTAAATTATAGGTGGCTAAAATGGATGTCATCAGCTTCCACTTCCTGTATGGTTGATAAATATTTTTTTGGCTTTAAGTTTCAGTCTGAAGTACACATCAAAAATGGGTGACTATATAACAAGTGTAGGTATAGGTAAAAATATAAATATGAAAGGTTATCTGACTTGAATATTACATCAGATGATTGAAACAACCAAATTTAAGTCAAAGCATGTAACAAAAAATTTCTGTTGCACACCAGAGGACACTTCTCTGTTTGAAATGATAAAAACCACCCAAACAATTTATTTTTAAATGCAGAAAAGAGATCCACGGTGTTCTCATGGAAATTATAGACATCACCCTAACATATGCACCATAAAAAATTGTAGACGCTATTCTTTGTATAAGTTGTTACCTAATGACTAAAGATGCCAGAGTTTCCAAATGCTGAGGATTTACCGACTTTTTCTCCCCTTTCCTGTTGGATTTGAACTCTTAGATGGTATGACCCTCAAGACAAAACACATGTGGAGGACTGTATGTCCTTTTTATCCAGTTGTCTCTCAGATCTCTTGCCCAAGTTGCAGTAAAAGCAAATCCAGGTAATTCCCAGCAGAGGCTAACAGTAAACACAGCAGACTTTGGCTTTAGTGATGAAGCACTTCTCTCTTTATGGAAACTTGGATGTGGTCTCCTCAAAGTTCAAGCAAAATTATGTATTTGTAAAATCTAATATGAAAATGTTTTATTTAAGTTCTGTGAGGTATTAATGTAGTTCAGGGTTTTTTGTGGTTGTCACCAGTTACCAAAAAGTAACATCTGAGGCAAGCACCTGGCATGTTAGGAATAAAGTGGTGTTGGTTTTGGTTGTCAGGTTGTGACAACTGGAATTACTGTTTGACATTTTATTTTGCTTTTATTGCCCTGATAGTTATAACAGAATATTTCCTAGAGTTAAATTCTTCCTGGAAAGTGTTGTTCCTCCAGAACTTCTGCACTCAGTACAGCTAGGAGATGTTAGAATTTCATTGCTTCAAGGTTCCTATTCAGCAAGTTTAAATTGGTGGTGTTCTTTGTGGCAGAGAATCAGAGTTTATCTGAAGATCCGATGAATGATCTGATTTTGACTGTGGCTTTTTTTTGCATTAAATGGGAGTTTATAGCTGCTGAGAAGTCTGGCATTTTTACAAAAGTCTTGACAGTGGTAGATCAGATGACATGGTTCAGTTGAGCTGTTACAGGATCATGATGAAAGCAATCTATAGCATTGTTACACAAAGTGTTATGTATTTCTCTGGCTTATAGACTGCCCTCATTGCAGTATTTCTGAGTACACTGTAAACTCAATTTCTATATATATGGCTGTAGAATGTATGTCTCTATTGCTTGTCACTGCCTTTATGCACAAAGGTAACTAATTCCACATTTCAATTTTTGCATTCTTACAGCAAACTAATTTTATAACCACCTGAGGAGTTAACTACTAGGTAGTGGGAATGTGGATAGGAGTTTTTGACCGCTAGACCCTTTAAATGCCCAAATTAGGAGGCCAGACTGCAATACAGACATAAGTAGCATAATTTGGGGTATGTGTTAAGAGTTGTGTAAGTGGCGTTTGGCATAGATGCTCTAAAATGTCTTATGGAGATGCTTTAATGCACAGAATGTAGCCAGCTTCCTTATATAAATATGAATATGAATATGAAAATGTTTGCCAACCATTATCATACACATATGAAACATTCTGTGCTCTGAAGCACACGGCTAAGAGAGCTGGGTTGCTTCATCCTGGAAAAAAGAAGGCTAAAGGAGGGTCTAAGTGCAGTCCTCAGACAGTCGATGAACAGGTTATGGACAAGCCAGAGCCAGACTCTCCGCAGAGGTGCAGGAGGAAAGGTCAGTCTACAATGGAGACGAACCACAGCAAGAGAGACTCTAACCAGATGAACAGAGCAAAAACTCTACCCAGTGAGAGGTTTAGCACTGGAACACTAGCCAGAAAGATGGTAGGATCTCAGTCCTAGGACATACTTAGAACTCAGATGGACAAAGCTCCGGGCACCTTGATAATCCTGAAGTTACTACTATTTGAGCAGGAGGATGAACTAGATGATTTCCAAGCCTACCTTAGCCTGATTTTATTCTGTGAATGCATATGTAAATATTCACAAATCTTCTACTGTAGAAGCAGTAGATAAACACACAATGAACTTCTGGCCCTTATTTTGTCTGTGTTATATATGCATACAATTAAACCAGCAGATCTCAAAGTGATTTCAACAAGTAGACTAATTAAACAAATTGGACTAATTATGCTATGTGTCATTTTTAAAAGCAGTCTGCATTTTCTTTGTGTGAATTTAATTCACTGAGTGTACAAAAACATTTCTTTATTAAATCCTTGGACATCTGTTAGTCTCTTCACATGTAATAGTGTTGTTTGTTGCTTTTATTGGGTATTTCTTTTTTTTTTCCAACATCATTCAAGGCTGTTTAATATCTTTACATTCCTTTGCCACATGGTCTTGAGCAAAATGCAAGTGATTTTTTTTTTAGTTTTACTCAGTGCATGTGGAAAGGATGGAAGGTTTTGTTTATAAACCAAAGTATACATTTTACACTGCTTTAAAATTTTTCCTGCGATAGCAAGGTGACAGCATGTCTGTAACAACAAGGACAGCATTGAGTCTAGCTAAATGACAAACCAGAAAGTGCTCCTTTAAAGCTGCAGCAATAAATCTTTTGACTAAAAAGCAAAATTGTATTTTTGAAAACCACATTCAGCTCAGTATTAAAAGGCTGTTTCTCAACACTGGAAAATAAGTATTAGAAACATGAAAGGACAATATGATGCCAGATGTTTCACTTCTGAGTGTATCCAAAAGGAGAGGTGGTGCTATGTGGCAAAGCAACAGGATTTCATTTTGGACATGAAGAAGGAGGTCACGTCTGCCTTAGCAGCTCTATTTACCTGATTAGTTAGCTGGTTAGTCCACAGAGATGGAAAGATTAAATTGCCTGATTTAATGCATTCTGTAGACCTCCTGAAACATTGTTCCATGTGACTGTTTGTTATTATTTTCTCCTGATTTTTTTCAGTTTCTGTAAAATTGTATTTTTTATTATTTCTTTATTTTGGGGGCTGAATGATTACAGTGATGAATTTCCTTGTAGCTCAGCCTGGCTTGCTAAGGATTCAGAGCGATGGGGCATGGTGGAAAAGCAGAGCCTTGGGTACTTTTTTGTGAACCTGTACTCTGAATGTAAAGATATTTTAAACTAGGGTTTATTGTGACAGAAAAGATGTTGAGGGCAAATTATATCACCATATGCCAAGAGCTGGCATGGTAGCACTGCAGTCCCCAAGGGATCCAGTTCTGTGCATAGGTATTTGTTTTGGGCATGGACCAACAGGCCTTTCTTGTTTGCAGAGTGGTGTTTTCTCTGTTCGTGCTCCTATTTTACAATACTGACCTACAGAAAGAGCTGGAAAACAACCTGGTGGCTATTCAGTTTAGGTCTGGAAAGATCTTTGAGACTGTTAAATTTAACTTTGCTAAGGCAATTTTCTGAACTCTGGTTCAAAAACTCTGCTTGTGTGTGTATGTGTGTGAAAGATAGCCGGCATTTCTTTTGGGGAAATCTCTCCCAGTGGCCTAGAGCTGGAGCAATCAATGCAGGGGTGGAGAAAGGAAAACCAAACATCACTTTCCTTGGCAGTTATTGACTGGCAATTGCCTAAATTCTCTACAGTTGCTTGGGAGTGTTTTATTTGATTTATGGGTTTTAATAGCTTCTGGACTAGACCTAGGTGAGAAACAATTCCCTCTAAAAGAGTTTTTCTTTTGATGGTTTCAGTGGTATGGAACTATGGGGTATTGCTACAAGAGCACAGTAGCGTTCTGTGACTGAAGTAAGCTGGTCTGAAGGCGCTGTGGGTTTATGGGGTTAATGTCTCTCCTAGTGGATTGTGTTTTGTCAGTAATATTTAAGAATCTTACCCCTACAGTACCTGCTAAGCTATCAAGCCTGGTGCTGTCAATAGGCATATGTGAGGGTGGTTCAGAGTCAACTGAGAAAGGTTTAGCTGAGAAAAGCCCCAGGAGCTGTTTCTGTTTCGTGAATTCATTTCAGTAAAAATAACAACAGCTATAAAAAAGCTCTGTGGGAAAAGAGGTACTATCTGTCTATATCAAATTTGAAGCAATATTCATTACCAAAATTAAGAACTCTAGCTGATGATTTTCAGAAGTTGTGGTGTGTTTGAGTTATCCTTTTGGTTTTTAAACCAGACACTCACAATGACTTTCACAAATTTAAATTGATTTTTAGAACAGAAGACCCAATGTCATAAAACCTACTTGCAGGTTACAGTAGTTCTAGGTGTCATGTCCTTGAAATACCCAGATGATTCGGGGAGGTGAAGTAGGCCAAGACAATGGTAAAACAATCTCAGTTCCTCTAACTGCTCAGATGCATGGCAAAATATTCTCATCTTCAAATCCAGTGGTATAGCCCCCAGACTACAAACAATACAAACAAGCTAGAATGTGTATGTCTGTCTACATGTGTATGCTAGTGTGTGTGTCATTTTTATTAGGATCACTAACTGCATTGCATATTGCGCTGTATGTGATGCTTTAAAGAAAAACAAAATGAAACGTAATTCCAGAAACCATTTTTTAACAAGGACAAAATTCAGATTTCTTTTTGGGTTTGTGAGCTGATACAGAGGGGCCAAAGCACAGGATTTGTCACATCTGTTATAAACACAGCATAATGAACACAGTATGATGAAGCCAGTTTGATTGTATTACTGTGCATACATCCTGGTGCCTCAGGACTATGGTAACATGACCTATTGTCTCAGTCCAGAAGATTTAAAAACTGATGCTGAATGCAACAGCTGCCTTTTGGCAGTGCAGAGTTGTTGTGACCTGATTCATATTGGCTGTGTGATATTGTCCAGAAAAAAAATCAAGATAAACCAGCCCAAAATAGTTTACAGTTTCCAATTTAGAAAGCTGATGTGCTTCATGAACCCAAGAATTACTACTGGCAAAAGCTCTTACGACTAGGTTAAGAGATTTAGGAGCTGTTGGAGGGGGAGTTTCGAGGTGTTTTGTCCTCTAGGAAAATTTCCATCTGGTCCAAACCTTGAGGCTGCTCACTTTCAGAAGTAAGCAATTCAAAACACCTAAATTTGCACAGGTTAATTTGACATGGTTTTTAAAGGAGAGTTGGGTTGCAGGTGAAGGAACACACCTTTCAAGGCTCTTGCTTAGCTGGGAGAATTTTGTTGAGGCAAGCATGCCTAATCAAGCCCTGAATTTGTTTGCGTGTTTTGTAGTAACACATTATTCAGTCCTAGATTGACTAGCAAATCACCAAAAATCAAACGTTAAACAACAGAGAAAATGGCAAAAACTGCTGAAGGCTTGGGTTTGTTGGTAAGTATTGAAGAATTCTCCAGGGGAACAGCATCTCTTCAAAGTTTCAGAGCCAAGTGACTGAGAGAAGAGCATAGCCAAGGTTAGGTCTACCTGCAGGTGTCATCCACCACTTGGTCCAGATCTTGGATGGATCCAGACAGGGAAAAGGCATCATATTCCTCCTCCTGCTTTGCCCACAGTGACTAAATCCATGCTCCAGAGTCATTGAAACCTGTGACCTGGCTGGCAAGCAGGAAAGCTGGGACACAGCCAGCTCCCATGGTTTAACACAGCTTAGGAGGCAAGACACGAGGTGTACCTTGGGCAAGTCTGACTCCATCAAAGTAATTTTTGTCTGTGGTTTGTTTGTTTTCTTTCTCCTTCCTACTCCAGGTGTGTACACTTTTCTTTCCAGCACCTTGAAATCTCTAGAAGAAAAAGACTATATTCACCGTGTCCTGGACAAAATCACGGACACTCTGATTCACTTAATGGCTAAGTCAGGTCTTTCTCTGCAGCAGCAACACAGACGACTGGCTCAGCTCCTCCTCATCCTCTCTCATATCAGACACATGAGGTGAGAACATGCACCCAGTCAGCACCCCTGTGCCAAGTGCAGGCAAGGGAGGTGTCACAAATGCACATGCATACTTTTCCTTCAGAGGTGGGAGTGCAAAAAAAGCTTTCCATGAAGTCATACAGAACATGTGTGTAAAACTCTATGTTGGATTATGGTGTTAAAGGAGTAAATATTTTCCCCACTTGTTTTTTCTAGTCGTCTCTTCCTCTGCTTCTTGTTTTGACAATGCTGAAAGCAGTAACTGTTTTTAAACTTATGTGTGTCTTAGCATTATAGAATCATAGAATGGCCTGGGTTCGAAGGGACCTTAAAGAGATCATCTGGTTCCAACCCCCCTGGGGTTGCTCAGAGCACCATCCACCCTGGCCTTCAACACTGCCAGGTTGGGGAATCCACAACGTCTCTGAGCAACCTGTTCCACCATCTCCTGAGTACCTCACCATCCCCCTTAAAGAATTTCCTCCTAACATCTAATCTAAATCTGCCCTCTTTCGAGTTTAAAGCTGCTCCCCCTTGTAGTGTCACTACATACCCTTGTAAGAAGTGCCTCTCCAGTTCTCTTGTAGGCCATTAGGTACTGGAAGGTGCTATAAGGTCTCCTCAGAGTATTCTCTTTTCCAAGATGAACAACCCCAATTTTTTCAGCCTGTCTTCGCGGGAAAGGTGCTTCAGCCCTTGTATCTGGACCTGTTCTAACAGACCCAAACACAGGTGTTTGAAAGGTGCCAAGTAGAATACTAATGTAGCAGTAGCCTAGCTCTGCAAACTTTAGTCTAAGATTTCATAAAACTACTACTTTTATGTAGCCAATTTTCACAAGTGCCTTGATTGCAAATCACTTTAGAAAAGAGATTAGGGTCATTATGTTCATTGTATGGATGAGGATAAATGCAGAACTACTGAATTGCAATCTAGAGGACCATATCTTTTGCTAATCAGAGGAGAGCTGTCTGAGAAACTGTTAATAGTTGCAGCAATGATTATCCCAAATGTAATTACATCTTAAGGTAGCTGCTCAGTGGCATGATAAGTCTATACAAAGATATGGTATATATTTTATTATTATGAAGGCACAGGAGATGCTGTTACACAGACTTTAATTTTCATTATTTCAGCTAATAAAATTTAAATCAGAGTAAGCACCACATCATTGCTACTAAAACTGAAACATGAAGATTCTACCTCCTGGACTGATATTCAGCTCTTCTACAAAAAGTCAGGGGGGGTGTGTTTGTGCTTTTTTTCATTTGTGTCATTTTATGGAGTTTCTTTGTCCTTGTGTTAATCTTCATTCTCCCTCTCCCCTGCAAGAAGAATTTGTACAATTAAGGAAATTCCAGATGCACAGTAAAGTTAAGTGTTGTTACATAGTTTTGTGAATGGATACTATTGCAAGTAAGCTTTTGCTAATAAATTGGTAGAACTTATTTTCTAGGAAAGAAAACGGGTTTTTAATTGAAATGGGGAGTCACAGTGGCTAAGTTATGAGTCCATATGCCCTGGGCTACCTGTTAGGCAAAGAAGCACAAAAGAGACATCTTTGGAAGGCAGCTTGACCACAGTCTTCAATGTTCTCTGAAGGTACCGCCTTCTGCTTTACTGTAGCAGGCGTGTACAGCAAATGCATTGCTACGTTAGTTGTTTTGTGCAAGATAGAATTTATATAAACTAACACATATTATTAGCTGGTAGCTTTTTTTTTCCCCCCCATAGCATATTTGGAAAGTAACTGTTGTTTGATTACAGCAACAAAGGAATGGAGCACCTGTACAATATGAAGTGTAAGAATGTAGTTCCACTCTACGATCTCTTGCTGGAGATGCTGGACGCTCACCGACTGCATGCCCCAACAGCCAGGAGTGCTGCGCCAATGGAAGAGGAGAACCGGAGCCAGCTGACAACTGCATCAGCTTCATCTCATTCCTTGCAGTCATTTTATGTAAACAGCAAAGAAGAGGAGAATATGCAGAATACAATATAAGCAGAAGTCAGAATATATAACGGTATGAGAAACCCAGCAGCATACTACCTAGCTTATGCTTCATATTGTCTATAGTGCCACCTTTGAAAACACTCCAATGACAACAGACACCTGCATTTTCCATTTGAGTGTTTGTCAAGCGGTTACCTAAATTGATTGCTTATCCTAAATGGAAGACATTTCATTGCTGTGAATAGCCAGCAAGGATTGTCAGGCTAACTTGATTTAAAATTTGCAGTGTTTTTATTTAATTTTGCACGTACATTTGATAAGTCCTAATCTAAACTGTACATTCATTTTACTTTAAATTGATGGGGATATCACTCATTCATATCGGTATCTTCATGAGCAGTAGCCTTTGTTGATATCCACCCAAAATCCTCAGCTTGCTTACTCCTTTACTTGCTTGAAACTTTGAAGCAATTTGGTAGAGATTCTGGATGAGTTTTTGTGGGGTAGAAAGCTGACTGGCATCTTAGTGTGCCGTAGTGAAACTGCACTGCTAGGGACTGCCTTGGTAGTTAGATTCCTGCCTCTTTTCTTCCTGCAGTAGAAAGGAACACCCGTCTAAGAATAATGCTTTACCTCACTGGTTTACATCAGCAGACAACTCCATCTCAAACTCATTCTGACCAAAGTTTTAGGTAACCTTACCATATCCTCTAGGGAAATTGCATTGCATGCATCCTATATTGTCTGATCCTAGAAAGCTAAATTGTTCTGTTGCTCAACAGTGTAAATCCAGGGCAACATGGCAAACAGTGATAACATAGATAATTACTCTTGAATCAGATGAGATGATTACAAAAATCATCAGGTCTTTAAAAGAAGGTCTTCACACATCTACAGGATCTAGCATTATTTACAAAAAAAAAATCTCCTCCTGCCCTCTGCTTTGTTGTGCCACAAAGCAAGGGATGAGGATGCCAGCGCAAGACTGGCACAACAGGGTGGGACGGTCTCATTCCACTCACCAGAGTGTGGCTTATCTGTGTGTGGGAGAGCTGGCATCACAGTCAGAGCAGCTGGCTTTGCCTTGCCTGGGCTTTCTTTGGCTCTCGTTGTGCCATGCTTCAAAATCACTGTTAAGAGCCAGCTCACCTGCGTCACCAGAACTGGGCAATGAGCCTCAGACATGGTGAAGACTCTGGGACCGCATGTCCAGGAAGATAAATCTGTTTTTCCCCATGCATGTCTGTAACTCACAAAAATATTCCTAAGGATTAGTTTGATTCCTCAGACAAACTGTAAATATACAAAAGGTCCACTCACATCAAGAGTTTCAACAAGACATGAAGGAGAGAGACTGAAGAAATCTATATGATGTGCTACTCAAACTAGGAGTTGGTGCTGTTGTTTGATTGCCTCGATGTTAGAAAATTAAACATGTCAGGGAATGTTGCTGGGTACTGGAATGTGATTATTACATATGCCAGGGATATTTTACTAGTCTGATGATACACTTTGCCTGTGCTATCTGCACTTGTGGTTGACAGGTGCAGTTTGGGAGTTAGCACAGACTAGAGACTATTCCAATAGCTGGTTGGAAGCAACCACCCTGCCAGTGAGGATGGGTCATAGCGTGTGTATAGGCTGCTCCACATCAGCTGGCCACAATGCTAGAGAAAGGGTTCATGGATGCTTTTACTGCTATAGTTGAAATCTTTATATTAAATTATGTTGATTGGATTATCCTGTAGTAACTAAATATAGGAAATAGTGCAACTAATGCCATACAGGAGTGCCTATGTCTGATTACACTCCCTGTCACACAAGCAGAGTCTGTGTGCAGTGAGATCAAGTTACATAGCAGTTTTGAAGGCAGCAAGGCATAGGATGAGTTTGTGTTCCAAGTGAAGAATTCTTTAGTGAATGTACATAATGATGTCTATAATAGTTTTATGTACATATCTGAGGATATGCACAGTTTGGAAGTCTAAAGCTAGATGCTACCTACATTTGAGAAGATTCCTCAAAAACTGTGCAAGCCTAAATATGTGATACAGTCACTGTAAGTTAATAGGCCTTTTATTGATGCATATTACAGTGTCATTTTTTTTTCTGAAAGTGCTGAAGGTTTTGTCTTTTTGTGTATTCAGTAAAAGTGCATGTGTGTATGTATGTGTGTGTGTGTGTGTGTGTGTGTGTGTGTTAATTTGGTACCTAAGGGCTTTTGGAAGGGTCCTAAATGCCATGAAAGATGACGGACATTTTAGGTTTATTTACTATCTGTTTTTCAAATGTGTTAGAAAAACCATGAATGCCTTGAAATGAGTGCAGATTAAGGTCTGAATGGAGCACAGGAATCCCTGTAGTTAAATTTATGTGCTTACACCATCTTTGTTCACTTGTATCCCAGTGTGCTTTAGAGCTGCTCTTTCGATACTGTACGTGAAACTTGGTGTTCTCTACAATAGAACACACAGATCAAGCTCATAAGCTGGAAGGCAAATTGGTTTAAATGAACACCTCCCTTCCTACATCCCAGAACAGTTCATTACATTGATTCAATTGTAGATTTGTCCTCAAGGAAAAGAGGTTCGTTGAGACCAATTCACAACAGAGGATCAGATTCTGATGATATCTACATAGGGCAAGTACTTCTACACTTTATAGATTTTCCCAGAGGAGCTGGAAAAGCATGATTTGAAGTAGTATGGAGCAGGCAGAAGGGAATCATAATGAGTTTTGGAACATACACAATAATATCAGTCACTCACAGTCTTAATTATGAATGCTTTCCTAGGCTCAGTCCTTGCACGGAGGCAATTTAACTTCAATCAGTCCTCCTGGGTTTGTGGTGAAAATGGCAAAGGGCAACCTAGAAAGAATGAGTCCCAAGTAATACATTCATTTACATTGGGGCAGTTTCAGGATCCATGTCATTAACTTGTTCATGAGATTTTAATTGAAGAGCACCTTAATGAATATAGTAACCTCCCCAGAGTTATCTATAAAGATGATTGTCCATATATCAGACAGCTGAATGTAGCTATTCAATTGATTAAAGAAAGTCTATGATACAAAAATGGCAACATTTTTCATATGTAGTTCTGAATTATGCTCTCGTGTATGCAAACAATTGTGCCTGACATTTGGTAATTGTTATTTCACAAGATGCTATTTTATGTGTATGTATATAAACATATATACTTTATATTTGCAGCTGACAAACCAGTACTACCTGAATACCTGGTGCTGGATACTAAATAAAAATATATAGCATGCAAAAAGAAAAAAGTTGAAAGAAAACTTTTCAAGGCAGCTAATTACGCTTTTACCAAAATATTCATAGTGATGCCTCTGGACAGCTAACGAAAGAATTATTTTGTAATGTTTATACGTGGATTTTTTTAAAAAAACCAAAACCATCAAAAACCAAAAAAAACCCTCTAGAAACATAGGCAATGTAATACCAGCACAAGCCAAACAGAAGTAGACCAGATGAACTTGCTTCAGAACATGGTTGTTACTGAATTACTACAAAAAGCTTGTGAGGCAGGAGAGGAGATAGGGAGATGTATAGCACTTAGTGGTGTCTGAGTTTCCAATATGTGAAAGCTACTCTGGTATATAGCGGTTCGAGCCATGTCTCGATGTCGTAGACTTTGTCTCAGGTAAAACTCCCAGTTGGGACAGATTTGTACTGGGGTAAAATAGTTTAATGAAAGTTTCTTGGTGTGTGTTTGTGGTAAATTTACTATTATGTTTCAGTGACATCACTTGATGATTTTTCTCCTTCTGTACACTTGAGGGGTTTAATAATTTAAAAATGTAATTAAATAAGTAACCTAAACTGAGCTCCCAGGGGTATTGCAAAGAGGTCAGTAGACCTCAAATTGAAAAAAAAAACCCAACCAAACAAAAAAATACCCAAATCTTTATCCAAGGTAATGGATAATTATATATAAAATGGATAAAAAGTACCAAATACCCTTCATTCAAGCCAGAGTTTTTACTGGAGCATCCATCTATTTCAATTGATGCCAACTGATTCCTTAAGAGCTGTGCCAAATGTTTAAAAATAAACAAGCTACCAAAAAAGTAATAATTCTGCCTCACTAGGGCATTAGTTTTATCACAGTCTTTGGTAAGAACACAGCAAGCCTTTCTTGTGTATATCCTGCTTTAAAATTAGAGTGCAACTCAGCCTACAACTATTGGGATTTTGGATGTAAGGTATTCTCAGCTGAACTTATGTGAAGTAAATTTCTTATTTTTGAATAAAGAAATGGCTGTTTTCAATGCTATCTACAACTGTGATATGGCTTTACCGATAGAAATTCAACACATGTAATAGAAAGTGATGTTAATGACAGTATCATAATACAAAACAGTCTTTGCTGTCACTTGCAATTTTAGCATGATCTCAAATTGATGTGACAGTTTGAATTGAGAGTTTTAAGTTAATATTTCCCTAATATTAATGTCCTACCCTTTCTACTCATAATTCCCTTTCATCCTTCAAATGTAGATAGCCTCATATCCTGGAAGTTGTTTTCAAAGTGATTGTTGCCCATAAAGGCTATTTGGTTTTGCACTGTGTTAAAAAAAGATAAAATTCTTTTGCATTCTAATGTGCCTAAAGAAAGAAAGAAAGAAACAAACAAACAAAAAAATGCTGCCACCTTGCAAATTAGTATGCTCTGTAATCCTGTGTGCCTATAAGTCTGTTTCTTCAGAAAGTGCCCATTGAAAAATGAAGGGATAGACTGCTGGTCACAAGACTTGCGTTATCAAGCCACTTTATGTATCACCTTATTGTATGTACTATAAAACTACTGCTTTTGTGTGCACTATGTAGTCTGTCAATGGAAAGTTCTTTGGAATAGGCTCAGCTGCCATAATGTATTTGTTGAAGTATTCTGTTCTTTCACTGATGCATATGAAATTATTGATGTCTTTGTTCTGGTGAGGTATTTTTTGTTTTGCACCTAAAAAAAGTTCTAAAAAGGTTTAAATAAAAAAATCTGGTAAGCTACCTGATTGGTGCAAGATTTTTATCAGTGTATTTGATGTTGAAAATAAAGAATTAACCAGAACACACTGTTTCATTAGTTATCTTTGGCATAGTTTTAAAAATATGCTTATCTGCTTATTGTTTTCTAGTAGGCAGCAAAATGGTACACCGTTTTTGCAGAAACAGAATGTGCCTGTTTCTGTGCATCTAAAGTGAAAGTTATTTCTCAATTAGTTCCTTCACTTTTCCCAAAAAGCATCAGAGTGACCATACCTAGGGTTGACAGCATGCTACGCCTTGTATTCCTAATGGCACCAGGGAAGCCACCTAAGTACTTTATATGCTTTAATGTTCGTACTATTCTATGTTCCTTATTTTGGCTTTTGAAATAGATTATAGTAGAAGAGACAAAGTGGGAAAATTTATCCCTCTGTAGTTGGCTGCCACTTACCATGAGCTAGGTAATATCAAGGTAAATAGTACTTCCTTCCCAAGTGAAGCCTACTTCTCAGGGGGAAAAAAAAATTGTCTTGACTAAGCTGTCAGGAATGGGGTGAAAAGAAATAACAGATACTTTTATTGACATAAAAACACATTGAATTTAACTCTATCCTATAAAATACTCTCAAAATTATATCAAACCAGTAATCTCTAGCATTTGCATACATATGTAGGTATTTCAATGCTCATAATATATACATTCAGTAATATAGAGAGAATATAGTCCCTATACTGGTTTTTTTGCATCTATTTTCTGTGCCATACTGGTTCCACATGGGATATATGCAAAATCTCTTTGTTTTTAGGTGATGTTTCACTGCACTTAAACGGAAAAAAAAAAATTAAGATTATTACCTTAATTCTTAACTATTATCTCAGTGATGAAGACAAGATGGGCAATGTACTTTGTCCATGTGAAACCTTACCCTATAGCTTGTCAAATATGAAAGCAAATGGACTTTGGAGACTCAGACTCCAAAAGAAAGTTAGGGACTGTTGGGATTTGTAAGTGCTGAGTAGAACTGAACAATGCTTCCAAATCATAATACTGTTTTGCAACATGCTTCTGTGACAAAAAGCTTGACTGAGAGTTGCTTCCTTGACCACAATGGGTGAGTCAGAGTAATAGGAACTAATTGCACATGTACATGTGCTCAAAATAATAAAATCATTTTCACTATTCAATAGCTTTACACAATTTTTTAACCAAGGGACCAAATGAGCACTTATGGTTCATGGAAACATGGCTTAGGATGATAGCTGCTACATGCTACTGCACTCATAGACTTAATCCCAAATAGCAGCTAGATAGGAGAATACTCCCACAAAATCAAAAACCTGACACTCCTAATTTAAAAACTGAACAGCTAAAGTCTGAACATATACACATCTGCAAAAATTGTAACAATTTGAATGAGCAAATGAATTGGCAAAGAATTGCACATTACATGAGATTAGGCATTCTTTTACCCATCCCTTTCTGGAGCACAGCGTGGCCACACAATTATCACAGTGCAGTGATCCAGGAATACACCACTGGAGACTGTCTAGTCCAATTCCTGTCTTGGAGTTGGGTCACCTAGACAATTCCTCAGGGCCATGTCCAGCTGAGTATTGAACAGCTACAAAAGGAGACCCTACTACCTGTCTGGGCACCCTTTTCCACTGTTTGACCATCTTCACATTTAAAAACGTTTCCGCTCCACTCAGATGGAATTTCACGTGGCTTAATTTCTGCCCATTGCCTTTTGCCCTGTCAGTGGGCACAACTGTCTCTCTCTTCTTCTTTTCCTCCCACGATGTGTCTCCTGTGATGGGAGAAAGTGGATGAGATGTCACCTTGCTCAGACACCCACTGAAGGAACCTCTGGCCCTTAAAAGGGTCTCTGCAGCCAGGAACTGGGCACATAGCCAGGGGCCATCTGGGACTCCAGCTTCATTCCTGAATTCTTATGTCTGTTGGATGAAGTAATTTGCAAAATGATAGGGCAAGGAGATGCCTTTCTATTTCACTGCAGAGTTCTTGTAGCTAAAACTCCTGGCGCACCTTTATGGGGCTCATCACTCTCGTTTCCCTCACTACATAAAAACATCTTGCAGAACAGCTGCCTACTCCCATGAGGAAGCCCATGTACACGCACACAGCTGGATACATTGGGCTCCCCCACTCTCCTCCTTTGTCTCCTTCCTGACACGTAAGTGATGACTGTCTTGTTCCAGCATATTTTATTCTATTTAACTAATTAGAAAGGTATGACATAGTTAAGGCATCATCAAAGAACGTGTCTGACTGCTTTCCTGTTAAACAATTCTTTTGTTATGCAATGCCAACAGCTTCTTCGTAGGCTTCACCTTGGTGTCCTTGGTCAACGGAGCACTGTCCCTCGTTAAAAGCCTTTTGGCCATGCTTACTCCTCAAAATTAAATGACAGATTTTTTTTTTTTTTTTAAATTTTCCCCATCCAGATACTGCAACATCAAAAGCTCCACGAAGCAGCTGTTTCTTATGCAGGAAAATTCTTACATCTTTCCTCTGCATTGCACTGTTTGTCTCCACCACGCACACAGAGAAGAGGAAAATCCAAACATGTAAAATAGCACTCGTCAGCGTGCTCACAGAGAAAGAATGCCCAGGGAAGGGCACTGCGTACATGCTTTTTCTTATGCCCAGGCAGGCTTCAATTACTACCATTCACTGTGGCATCCTGCAGACACAGAAACTCAAGAAAAAATGGTCATGAAGTCTTCAGGAAAATTGACCATCAAAATAATAACATCTGGCACTTATCTCAGCAGGAGCAAGGCTAACTAGCTCTCACGTCCATTTAAGATCTGTGTGCTGCAGGATTTAGGTGTCATTCTGCTAATATCTTCATTTCTACAGGCATACAGGTGATGTAAAATTTATCTCCCGCTGTTTTCCATTCCTACACATTTGCGCACAACTTCAGAATGTTACCATTTTAAACATGAAAAATGTGCATGTGAAGAAAGGCTGTGCTTTCAGGTGTTTTTTAGCCAGATTTTGTAAGACATTTAAGACTGTAAGATATATAACCTAAAGACTAAACGCTACTCTCTAAGACATAAGGACTTGCTTCTTGACAGATTCCTTTTTATTTTTTCACTCACCTCTTCAGAACTTGTGTCATCCATGGAAAGGTGAACAAGTATGTTATACTGCAGAGATAAGCAAAAGGTGCTGCCCATTTTGCAGTGAGAGTCACATTAGGGCTTGAAAGTTTAGGTGTTCATATGAAAGCAGAAAAGTTTCAATTCCATTCTGCCCTTGGAGGATTATTTTTTACTTACATTAAATCTGACAATAGGAAAAGAAATTACACCTCAAAATTGTGTCTATCTATCTATCTATCTATCTATCTATCTATCTATCTATCTATCTATCTATCTATCTATCTATCTATCTCAACCAAAATGCTAGAGCATCATGCTTTTTCTCCCCTTGCCCCCATGGTCTGCATACCTGCCTGCACAATGCTTCAACTTTAGCAAAGGAGTCAAAATTGCAACCATGTTTTAACCTGCAGCTCCACGGTCAGCAGAGCCTCACAGACAATGTTTGAGTTGTTTATAAAGAGAATATTACAGACATGAATGTTCTACTTCTCGGACAGCCTTGTAAACACTTACATAAAAAAGTGGACTCTGGTAGCTTTACTTCCAGCTGCTTTTTAAAAAACATCTTTTCTAAAAACAATGGAATGGAAAAAACCACAATTACAACATCCATAATAACAGTCCCCCAGGAATTACAACATGCCTGAAAATGCAGAGCCTGACATGAGTAACCTTTGTGCAAACTACATCCACATCTGCATGATCCCTGACCACTTGAAGAGCTCGGCAGTGCACCTCTCCTGACCAAGAACACCTCTGATAGAAGAACTGGACTATACTTTCCTAAAGAATACTGTCTCTTCCAAAAATTAGATGTGTCAGTGTTTTATTCAGACCTCACTGTGGTCAAATCCATTTGCCATGTCTCAGGTCTTTAAATAGATTCTTACTGAACAAAACAGTTTTGACCAGTTCATTTCAGGAATGATATATTAAGCAGCACCAAATAATAGACATTACAGCTTTCAGTTCCTATCTGCTTTTAGATCAAACATTTAACATAATTCAGATTTCTATCATTTAATAGGCCTTAGCCTATGACAAATCTTCAGTGCTTCAGCTAGGAGTTATTAATTTCATTTTATCTTGTTTCACAGATTTTTATCTGTGGCTTACTGGAAAGACAACTTAATTCTCTAAATCATTCCTATTTATTTATTTATTGAGGAACATTATTAGAACATTCAAATGTTCTTAATATTCTTAAAACAAGCATAACTTCTCCCAAATATAGGCTTGACACCTATGCCCCTCTAGGTCTAATTATGGCCAAAGAGTGCAACAACAATAGAATTCAGCTGGCTGTTGTGCATTTCACAACATGCTGCCAAGGTTAAAAACACCCAGTACTTAGACTAGTTCCCTTATGTAGGGAATTCTGTGCCTATAATCCAGACAAGCCAGAAGACAAATGACCTACTCCCTCTACCCCCTCCCTTCCTTCTCAACTTAAGCAAACACTGTTTTAGATGAATTCTTCATTTGACTGCTGCAGGAGTTGAAAAATTTTATAACCAGACCATCCAGCTTAAAAAAACCCACTGTGGCATTTTCTGCTCTTTTCCTTTCCATAGTCCATTGCTTTAGACACCAAATAAAATATGGGAAGTGTAGGGAAGTGAGAAGATCAATGGTCTCTTCTCTTGCTTAAAAATCTCCACTTCTTCTATTTGACTCTGATCTTATTTCCCAGAATCCTCCCATGGTTGCTGCATCCTGATAGCATCTGTAGTTTGAAGGCTGTAAGCAACCAGTTTGTTATGCCTTTGAATGCATGCACACGCACACACTCAGATGCACATGATGATGATGAACATGTTGAGAGATACTATCAGATGTAAACAGATTTCTCAACCACAAATAGCACAAAACCGAGGGCCAGGGATGACTGCTCATAAGACAATCCCAGCGGCTTTGTTCTTGTTCAATAACCAGATGCAGGAAAAACTTCTAAGGAAGGAGAATGTGATACTGCAAGTGTTCACAGCATTTGCAGCAAAGCTGGAAAGGTGGCAAACCAGTGGCAAGAAACTATCAAGCTGTTTCAGAAAGAAGCTATTATCCCTGCTGGAACAGAGTGGGGGATAGGTAATGGTTATCATCATGCTCACAGCTGAGAGGAATAAGGGCACACTACTTCTGCCAACTTCAGATCATTTGTACTCCTACCACTGTCAGATGCCTCTAAATATCATTTTGCGCCTTCAGATTTTGTAAAGCACAGTCCACAAATGAATCTCCACAAACAGATGCAGTAAGTTCAGAGCAAATTGTCCTCATGATCTTCTATTCTTATCAATATAAGCATAATGAGATAGTGCCTTGATATTACTGCATGGTTTGGAGCCACTGAGCAATCAGTTTCCATTATGCTTTTAAACACCCAATAGCTGGAGGTGACTACAGGCCAATAAGCAAGGTTCACAGCTGCAAGGTGTGTCAAGCTGCTGGGATGATTATACCTCTACAGAAACTACTGCATCTATCTAGGGTAGAAAACAGGAACAAACACAACGTGGTAATGACCAGAGCTCCCCAAGACACAGAGTCTACTTTCTCTAGGCTTGAACATGTGCCGTCAACACAGATCCAGAGTTAGGCAGCTCTTGTACTGCCTTTCTTAACGCCTTGCAGCCAAGCTCAAGGCGCATTACCAGAAATCAGCCACTCATTGGCTGATATTGCAGAGCCCAAGTAAGTGGTGTGTTTCAGAAAGAGGGTAGATGTTGGGTTGCAGGCTTAGCACAGAGACAGACATCATTCAAACATCATTCAAATAGACTGTTCTTCCTAGTACTTCCCTCTCCCTCCTAACCAAACCCTTTCAAACCTCCCTGCCTCTCCCTGAGTTTTTTACACAGTATAAGAAATTATCACAGGCCTCACCAGTGACTTTTTACCTTTTTCCTTCAACAGACTTTTATTCCCCAAGTTTATACTCAAAGCTATCTACCGCACTTTAGATAAAATCTACTTCCATGAGAACACCAATAGTTGGCTGGAAAACGGGAGACAAAGTCAGGCTGAGATCCTTATGTCTCCCTAAATTAGTCTTTTTATTCTTTACAGTCTTTTAAAAGAAAACAAAAATACCTTTCAACAAAAAATTAACCACCAAACCCAGGGACTGGCTGATGAAAGGATGTCTAAAACATGCACAGACCTGGACTAACAGATCTAGCAACCTACTGAATTATTCACCTACGTGCACTGATTACCAAGTTATGTCACCCAAGAAGACAGTACCAGAAAAGAGAGGAGGGCTCAGTTTTATGTGATATGTCAGGCCTGTTAAAAGTAACAGCCCAACCTTGTAGTGCAAATATGTGTTCCTTATCGTCATCTACTCAGAACCAGTGATTATGGACACTAATCTAGCCTAGAATAGTTTCTGAACAGCAATGAAGGAAACTCAGCCCTGAAAAGAACACATACTTGTGTCAGTCCAGATTTGGGTTCAGACATTGAAGATACTTTGTGAACATTAAAAATCCTTTTCATGAAAATGTTAATGTTATGCTTATCTGAAAAGGAAGCTTTATTTTGGCTCTTCCAAATGCTGGAGTGCAGCTCGTGCTACTCTACCTCTGACCACCCTCTCCTCATAGCAACTCAAACAATGACATCCCAGGAAAGTAATTCTATGTAAAAGCAACTAATGTGTTTTCTTCTGGCTTTTTTATTTCTGTTATGCAGGTCAATATATTCTAACTAAAAATATTTAAATTAAAAGAAAAATACACACTGTGTGTTGTTGGTTTCAAAAACCCCAAACTTATTAAAGAGCAGCAACTTGGAATATTGTTCTATATTTTTTTCAAAATTGAAAAGAATCCTGTTTTGGCAGAGTTCTGATGGATAAACTGGGCAAAGTGCCACTGGGCAGACTGCAAGTTTTTTTTCCAGTATTTTTGAAAAATTTATGAGTCTTCAATTTATTCTGTTTTACTGCTATTTATGCTTATGTTTTGGGCATATTCTACTAGGCTAACTATGGGTGAAACACAAACATCTACTTCAGTATTAAGCTGCTACTGGAGAATATTAGTTTCAGTTTCCAGTATACCCACAGTAGAAAGCTGCTTTAGTGACTATGTACTGATACAACTTCAATTGCCAAGGGTTGCACATGAGCGTATACACGAGCACACAGACACAGAGAAACAACACAGGGGTGAGAATGAACTTCAAGAAGCAGTTTGAAAAAAAGAAAAACCTGAAGTGATGAATCATTAATTCAAAACATGGACAGCTTTCAATATTAGCAGAACTTCTAATCTCACACTCTCACACGTATTCTACCATTTGTCAAGTTTTCCAGATTTTCTCATTCAAACATATACCTAATACCATTAATTTGTTACAGCATTTTTTAATTCTCTTTAGAAGTGCAGCATATGTGTGTCTTCTATGGTTTTTATATCATACAGATCTCATTCTAAACTTAGAGGTTTCCATAGTTGTCATTAAAAAGCACGTAGACAAAATATTTTATGGTATCTATAATAAATGCAAAGAAATCAATACAAACAAAACTTGGCTTAGCAAACTGTACATACATAAATATGTTCTTTGTTTTTCAACTTGACATTCAACATTTTTCCTCATAAAAACTTTTACGATCTTATTTATTACATCCATTTTTTTAAACCTTAAAAAAGTGCTTCTCAGATTTACACCTTGTGCATCCAAAGCAAAAAGTTAGAACACCATGCCTGAAACAGAAACCACAGGGAATAATACATTGCCATACAAGATTCTTTAAAACTGTATGTTACAAATGCTCTAAAATCTCTTTAGCATTGGTTATTTTGTATACTGTAGATACTGAAAGGGTATTTAACAAAGACTGGCTAATGGCCTGCACATGGAAAAGGATCTACAGTATCAAGTCCTTGGCTATGCATAGTACAGGGCAATGACCTGGATATAAACTGGCTAAAAGATCCCAAATTCTGCACAGAAGGACATTTCCCTCACACAGATCACATCCTTCTTAGTACCCAGGATGCGAGTATTGAAATGATGCTACTCAGGTAATATGTTGTGCAGTTTGATACTGATACACTGATGCGTTACTAGCTGAGTGCCAACAGAGAAAGAACGGGCACAGTGGTTACACCTGCTACAGCAGACAGGTAAAGCTGCCACACTGAATCCTGTCACCTTTTAAAATCATCTTGCCTCCCAGCTAGCACTCCAGCAAGTCTCCTGCTGTCTCACAGGTCTCCTTCATAATGGAGGAGGACCATTCATGTATTTTAGCATGGGGTGGAAAGAGCGGGCAAAGTTGTTTGCCATAGCACAGCTGTAGTCCTCCGCGGTCATTGGCACCAGGCAAGCCAGCCCGATCAGGAGCAGCAAGAGGAGCTGAAGTGGCAGAGCAGCTCTGAGGACTCTGAGGAAGAAGGATGGGCGCCACCACGCTGGCCCAGCCTCAGAAGGGGAGGAACCTGAGCCACCTCTTGTGGACCTGAGAAAAGAAGATGTACAGGTGAATACACTAAGACATTACTACAGCAGAGGTTGCCTTTGAGCACTCAGTCTTCCCTGAAGACTGGTTTACAAAATCTGTACAGACTTTGATTGACAACTGCAGAGGTATTTTTCACTGCACGTGCCATTTCCTAACACTCTTAAGAGACTCTGTATTTCTAGAGTGGGTGGGAAAACAACAAATGATCACAACAGAAGGGGGTTTGTGACCCCATAGCCCCTTCATTGATTATGGGGAAGAACTCCACTTAAAGCGCTGTGCTGTAGAGAAGGGGAAAATAAAAGGTGGGCCATACCTGTCATATGTGTTCAGTACATGCTGTCTAAAAAGGAAGCCTTGTCTTTTAAAATGGCAGTTGTGTTTGGTTTGCAGAGGTTTCTACATTTGTGTATATATATTGCATAATGCATTGAGATCCAGTTACATCAATCTTCAGTCAATTAATACACCAATATGCGGGTGATGGCAACTCATTCTCTACAAAGTACATTGCATTTTGAATCTTGCACGGAATCAGCAGTTAAAATCTATCTGCTCAACTGATTTGACACCACCTTCCAAGTGATTTTCTTGCCTGTGTCAATGGATCTGACTTGAAATGGCACGGGTCTATCACGGGTCTATGAGGAAGGAGAGATTTAACAAAAATATTTTCAAAGGGATACTTCAAATTAAGCACAAAAATCCAATCTATTATTTTAATGAAGGATAAAGACAAAAATTTCACATTTTTCTTTGGGCTGAAACTGTCAAGAGCTCTAATATACAGATGACAAGTTTTGAGATAAGTGAATGACTGAAAAGAGTAAGTATGAAAGAGAAAATCTGATGGTCTCAATGTGCATGGAAAAGTCCTGTATTTTAGCACTAGCCAAAAGTGGAAGAACTCAGAACCTTCAAATAACTTGCTTCAAGAACTCTTAGTTTAAGACATCATGTCACAAATTTTGCCTTAGACGTGTTGCTGTAAAATGTTCACATGGTTCATATGATTTTAAGGCCTCAGAAAACCTATGGTTTCCTAGAGTTTAAGAAATAAAAATGTTCATAACAAGGAGTGGGAGATCTCCAGTGAAGCAAATAGGGAGTGATGGTTCTTTAGAGTTTCCTTTCCTCCCCCTTCTTCTTTTAATCCTGTCTCCCAGATAAATTTGAATCTGTTTGAAGAAGCACTCAAAAATGAAAATATCCTCGTCAAAACAATACCAGGCTTAGCAGGGATCCCCTTCCTACATGTTCAGAAAAGAATTATTTCTTTTCTTGTTTATGTATGTGTAGCACCCCACAGTGAAGACTTCCACAAAGCCAGACAGATTTGGTAAAGTTCAGATGACCAACACTCAGGTATGCTAAATTATTAACTTGAACTGAATAGCCCAGGAAGGAGTGATGATCAAAATATTGTACCTTGTTGTTTGAATCCAAGCTATTACAGCCCAGATGGAAAGGTGCTTATCGCGTAACGTAAGATCATGTATTGTAAAGGACATATTGAAAGGATATGGCACATTTAACAGCATCAGAGCATTCCATATTAAAGTTCAATTAGATCAGGACTTCTGCTGTCTGACAATGCCAAGACAGAAAGTTAATGGACTGAGGTAGGAACAAAGGGAACAAGGAGTGCTTAATTACCTTGCAAGCATCTGATTGCACAGTCTACCTATTTACAAGGCTATCATTGTACAAATGTTGTTAATCTCAATGAAAAAAAGGCTAGCTTTCTGCAGTGGGTAACTGCTGTTTGATAAAGAGTGAAGTCTCAATTTTTTTCATTGCCTCAGAGTTATTCTGGGACAACACTGGGTGTCAGCATGTGAATTTCCGAAAAGTGTAATCAAAAGGGGGCAGATAAAGTTAGCATCTAATTTTTCTTTTCTTTAGGAGCACAATCCAGCACTTTTTGCTTTGTGCTTTACCAAAAAAAGAAGAAAGAATGGTATGTTTAAGCTGCATGGCTGAACTCAACAAGGAACATAAACTTTCTTTCAAAAATTAAAACAATTCATGTCAAACCACTTTTTCTGCAGTGAAGTAGGGTATTGAAGAACAATGATGCACGGAAACCATTAAACAAGCAAATAATGAAACGTTTCAAAAACATTTTTAGAGGGGGAGTTCTAAAAGGTCTGAGTGCTGTACTGCCTGTGTTTATTGCAGGTATGCCTCTGTCATCTACATAATTGGCTGAAAAATGGAATGGCTCAGCTTAGAGTGTTTAATGGAATTGGTAAGCAGAGATGGTCAAAAATATACATTGTTAATAAAAAAGATTCGCTATTTTTAAGGACCAGAACTCCTATGTAGTCTAGCAGGAGAAGGGAAAGCTGAAGTACTATATGCCACTTTGGAGAAAATGTAATTTCTTCTCCTTGAGCTTGCCTCTTTAGCTGTCTCTCTTCTGACTGCTCCTCCATTTGTCACACTGTAAGGAGGGAAGGAAGTAAGGCCATCTGCTACTCACTCTGGACACAATTCCTAATAAGTAGATAAAAGAGGGAAGCACAGCTGCAGACCTGGCCAACAGTAATCTTCTTCATGTCAAGAAATCTCATATATGAACCTAAGTGCAAGCAGTAGTTACCCTTACTTTCGGAGTTTGTAATGCAAGTGATATTGGAACTCTTTTCAACTATTTTCTAAGCATTTCAAGAGAGGAGAAGCTAATTTATCAGGCTACAGACAGAATGGTCAAAGTGAACTTTAATTTCAGCTCAGAGGAGAACCTTCTTTTAAAGATGATTGATATTTTTTTCTCCAAGGAATATATGGTTGAAGTAACCTATCTGTATTGCAGTATGTATCCGAAAGATTTTCAAAAAGGAATTTATCATTCAAGTGAAGCTGATAGGAATAAATAAAGGGAGTTTAATGGTAAGTGACTAATTGAATGCAGACAACAGGCTTACATTGAAAGAGGCACTGCTGGGCTAGTAGGATGTTATTACTGGAATTAATCAAGAATGAGTTTTAATTTAATCTTTATGAAAAGACTATTGCACAAAATATAACAACAGTAAATTTCATCTGTATGATGACAGATGCTGAAGGTCTTTGCAAATACCAAACAGGATTGGCTTCTTGAACAGACAAAAAAAGCGCATGAATACAGTAGGTTTAAGAAGTAGCTCAAGGAGTTTAAGATTATAGTACATAAGGTAGCAGCAAAAACTTGTGCTATAAATTTGGAAGTTCACACTCTAAAGATAACGAAGAGATGTAAGAGTTTTAAAACACAGTCAGAAATCAATAATGTGGCTTTTGAATAGCTGTGAAAAAGGGAAAAAAGAAATTTTAGAACATATTTCAGTTCAAGCTTTCTGAAGACAAGAGGGGTTGCTTTAAAGATGTTGTATAAGGCCCTAACCAGACCTCACCTGGAGCAGTTTGTATCATTTCGATTAGCATACTTCTGAAAGACAAATTCAAACTTACAAAAGCTTAAAGATGTAAAAAAATGGAGTATTTCTCTTATGAAGAGCTGAGCTTACTGATATATTACCCAAGAGACACTAAAACTGCCCTTTAAATAATAGCACAGAACAGACAGAAAAAAAAGGCTGAACCATTGTTAAAATAAAAGAAGGGATAATGTTGGCACAAAACCAAACTACCACATTTAGTAGCCATGGATATTTTCCAGGTGGAAATTACTGTACTTCCAGAAAATCAGAGAAATTTGATAGCAACCTTCTACTGAAATTTTTATTCCCTTAGATTTTAGAAGAGGGGAGTTTTGAAAGGGAAGGTGTGATGCTCTGCCCACAAGAACAGGCAATGAGTCCTCTTGGTGGCCTAAGAGACTTTGTAGGAATACCCTTATTTGGCTGCATTCTGCCTTGGAAGCTTCAATGTTCTTCCTAGGTCTCAGCATCACATCACCCCAACTTTAGACCTGGCTTACTCTGCAAAGAAGATGTATACGTCCATTTCAAGAGCAGTTAAATATGAAGTCTAAGTAACAAGGTCTAAATGAGAATGTGGGAGATAACTGTGAGAAAAAAACATGCCAAGCCAAGCCCAAAACATGTGTTTGAGCTACTGTGTGGCAATGACTGCCATTTTATGGGCAAAGACCCAGAGAATGCTGTGGCTTGGTCTGCTCCAGGAACAGCAAGTGACCTTTAAAGATCCACTAGCCATTTGTGCAGGCTTGGGGAGCACAGGAAATGGAGGCTGGCACCAGGGCACCAAGATTTAACAGAGCTGCTCAAAAAAGACAATGTAAACACCCCTGAGCAAATTGGACCACTATTTTGATCTTTTAACATTTTAATCACTTCAAAAAAATTCACAGGCACAGATCCACGTTTACACTTATGACAGCTCTATTAAACTGGTGAGGAAAGATGAGTTGCTTCTTGGATTTGCTTTTCCCACCTAGCACATGATTACTAATACCTCTTGGATGAGATTTTACTTAAATCCACAATGTAACATCTTGTTTAAGCTTGTACCTTGCTTAGCATCACACCATGTATGCTTGTCTTTTTGCTGTGATAATGGAGAAGGCAAAATAATATCATACTTGTTATACACAAAAACAGCGTCTCTCTAATTTCTTAGATGAACTTTCCTTCATAACCTCTTATAAGATTGACTTTATTTCTCCTTTATACTGAACTCTAACGGGGTTTGCTGATCCAGTGCAAGATCAAACACAAGGTACTCTGATCAGAGGCATGTCAAAATATTAAAGAACATGGTGACAGCTTGTACCGCATTATCAGTTAAAACCACATTATACATCAACCACAACCTGTCTGGCTTGCGCATTTGATTAAGTTTCCTATTCAGCAGTGACTCATTCGTATTCCATGCCTGTCTGAATGACAAATTGAACATTGTGTTGTACTGCTACAAGATGTGTTAATAAACAGTGCTGGAAAGACTTGAATGCCACTGCTAGAACAGAGGCTGATCTCAAAGCTGCAAAGCACTGCTAGCTGCTCTTTGAGCCAGTGGCTCGCACCTACAACCAGAAACCTCAGAAGGTTGGCAGAAGTGTTTTGATTACACAGGAGAGTGGAAAAGCACGCACAATATGTTTCTTGAGGACAATGGTGCTAGTGCAAGCATGCTGATCTGCCAAAGACATCTTCCACTCCTCCTAGATGTTAACGGCTACAGAGTAAAGCCCCTTTCCTCCCTTTTTTCCCTCCCCACAAGAAATAAAATGCCAAGTTTCATAGCAGACTGCAACTGAATAAACATTTTTCTCCATCAGACAGGAAAGTGGAGTATATACATGTCCCCTGTTTTCTATGTGGTTTCCTTATGTTTCAAAGTGAAAAAAATATCCCTAAAAATAGGCAGCTTCTTAGTGTCAGTGGAAGCAGTAAAAGATTCAGTTCTATCAGTCACATATCAGTCTGTCATGTGGTTTTGCAACTATGCCCCTTTACTCACAGTCACTAACTGCACCTGTAAAGCAAACTTTTCTTAAAGAAGTGTTTATGTAAATATCTACATGATAAATAGTTTTACTCTTTATTTCATTTACATTTGAGAATAACTTTGCTCATATTATTGATTTTGCTCATAAAAAAATCTTAAGGTATTTTCTGTCTGCTTGTTTATTGCTAAGTCAGTATTAAATGTAGTGTCCCCTTCTTCCCAACATAAAATCTTTCACTTTAATAGGACTTATTTTAAAAATAGATTAGGTAGTTTTTAATATGTAGATAATAAATGAGGTTTAGGTTAAATGAGATTTATTATTAGATTTAATAAGAACAAATATATTTTAATCATGCTTTCTGATTATTTTAGCAACACATAAGATGTTGAAATAGCAAAAGATGTCCTCTTTACACACGCTGGCTTGCTCATTAACTTTTTTTAACTTCATAATTCTAGAGGCTAGGTTCACTGATCAGTGAAAGAGCGCAGGTACACATATCACACTGACAACAACAAGAATGCAGAAGCACTGTTAGCTGCAGAGATGACAGGTTGCTGGAGACACGGTGGAAAGCAAAAAGCTGTAGCTGCAAGCCTGCTCTCTACTGGTCAGAGAGAGATGGGGAAGTGCTCCTGCTGGAGCAACACATGGATGCAAGCACTTGGCAAGTCATGGCAATATTAGCATGTTATATTGCAGTCGTCTTAGGAGGGGAGAGAAAGTGATCCCAAGTCTCAGTAACCTCAAATTCTGACTTTTAATTTTGAGTCTGAAATATTGAAAACCCACAAACTGAATGAAACGTTTCGGGGGGGGGAGGGAGGAAAGAAATAAAGAAAAGGATGTTAGTATGTCTCATCCAGATCTGTGGGTTTTGTAAATTCTAGAATATGGTAATGGCCTATAACCTGCCTTACTTTAATATTTAGAGGTAAAGAGGATGATAAAAAGTGTTTGCCATGAACCTACTGGCATTTCTGTTAAATCACGCCAAAATAAAATAATCATTAAATGTCATGACTGTAAACACACACTCACCCTGATCAGGCATATGAAAAATACATGTTGATTAATGGGACTTCTGTGAAGCAGAAGCTGTAGATGTCCAAGGATTAGCCTGTATTTCTATTTAACAAAGAATTTGAAGTAATTGTGAGCCCCTTTTGTCAAACTATCAACAAAAGGGAAATTTTCACTTGTTTAAGTCCTGACCACCTGGTGTGGACTGAGAGGAATCACGGCCAATTTCCATCATCCTCTTGGTGTTCTAGAACAGAGTGCGGAAACCAGGAGAATAAGGTACCTGCTATGTGGACTGCTGACAGAGGGTCCAGGCTGTGAGAGACTACATTTGCCCCGTGGCTGTTTGCAATGAACAGGGGGTAAAGAAAGAAGAATGTTCAGTCCAGGCAAATAAAGACAAGCTACTGATGAAACTAAATTAAAAGTGCAGCAAAGGAAACATAAAAAAAAAAAAAAATCAAATGAAGTGACCAATACCCATGAACCAAGGAAACTGGCTTTTCTTTGCAACTACATGAGTATGAAAATTATTGGAACATACCCAGTGAACTCAAAAATAACAGTTTAGTCATTATGTTTATGGAACAATAGCTCTGGATTTAAAAAGAAATCACTAAAAATTTAGATCAAATAATTTGTAATAAGAAATAGAGAAAATCTTATTAAGTTGAATATGTGAAAATATATATATTTCAAAATGCACATGTACAAAATTAATATTCTCAAGGAAAAAAGGTCCAAGGGCCTCCTTTGACAAGTCTGGCCTCTCCTCCACCCCACAATTTGGAAGGCTAAATAACTGTATATGCGTTCCTACACTCACAACTATTTCCTGGAATATTCAGTGCAGTTAGATGTTTATAATTCAGACTATATTTTTTGTATTAATATTTATTTATTTAGCATCAGTATATGTGGCAATGAAATTCCAAACAGTATCACTTCAGTCTTCAAAATTGTGGGTGCAAAATCCAAAAGTTTGAAAACTAGACCCAAGGAATCATACAAATTAGCTATACATTATGGACAAAAATGAATCTTTGCTATGTATTATGGACAAAAAAAAAAAAAGAAAAAAGTAGTCACATACATAAACGCTAAAAATTAGAGATGGACAAATCCTTATTAAAATGTTAAGATGAAACCTATCATAATTATACATATTCTTTAGACAAAGATTTTATGGTGAAATACTTCTCCATTTCCTATAATGGTCAGGCATCCTTAAGCTACATCTGTGATATCAGAGCTTTTATTAATTATTTAAGTTTAAATTTAAAAGACAAAAGCATTAACCTCTGAAATAAAATGTGTATTCTTTTTCCTTTTGAAAAGCCAGTATTCCTTTACATTCTCATACTAGCATCTAAAAGGAAACTAGTGAATGTAAACAAAAAATCCAAAAAATAAATCAATTTCAAGAGCAATAAATTTATCAAGACAGAACTCAGAGGCTTTACAAAAAAGTGCAAATGGAAAAACAAAACAAAACCAACCTGATTGTTTTAAGAACTAAGGAAAAAAGCAAAGTAATCAACCAATAGAATTGCAGAAAAAGACAAAATAATTGCAGTTCCAATTTGGGCTCAGAGTATGGAAGTGTTAAGTACTAGGCATGTATTGCTATATTTCTTGAATTTTGTGCCAGCGATGTAAATGGGCAACTCCAGAGCTGCCATCATAGCCATTGGTTAGGTCCTGTGCAACTAGCTGTTTTGAACAATGTTTTATGCCCTTCAGCTCTACTTAGCCATTCATCCAAAGTCTCAATAAGACTGTCTGCAACCTGCATCAGAAACGACAAAACAACTTATTGAGATTCTTGATGAAGCAGCTCTGAAGAGAAGGCCAAACAGAAATGGAGGACTGATTATACCAGACAAGACCAGACTTTGGGGTGCTGCCATCACTAGAGCAAAATACAAGAGACACGACATGCCATACCATGGTAAACCAACCACACTGACAGCCCTGGTTTCAGATAGTATTTACCACTTCTGATTTCATGCAGGATGGGATATGCAGCAGGGTTGGGGAAAGCAGCTGTGTTTTGGTTTTGGTTTATGCCATTTCCTTTCCTAACGAGTGAGAAGGGGTGACTCCCAGCTGACTAGAACTACTGCAGACATCTGAGCTCCCACCCAGGAGGTGGAAGAAAATACATGACATGAAATTACCGTTCTCTGCCTGCTTGGAGTGCTTCTTCCAGATACAGGACTCACCGAGCCTGATGTGTCTAATTCATCGGAGGACCATGAGGACAATTCCTAAAGTTCAGAGGGAATGCAGTTCAAAAATACAGCAACTAGCTGTTCAGGTAAGCAAACTAAAAATGTTACCCTTGATGAAATCCCAGCAGAGTTATTTCCAAGGCAAATAAAATAAATTAAGGCAAATAAGCTAAATTTTGCTACCAAATTTTAAAAGACTAAGGCATTACATGTACATGTTTTCTCTGTCAGCCCTGAAGGAAAAGAAAAGCAAACAGGTAGTTAAAACTTAATTTTTTTAGGTGACATATTTTCCACCAAAGTCAATACAGGGGAAAAATAGTTGTTGTTCTCTGGCCTTTAATTACAAGAAGAGGTTGGTACCACCAAGACTTTAATTTACAGGCAGAAATCCATTAGAAGGAGGCAAGAGATGAGTTTTCATGCTTTATGCACTCTGCTAATCCAAGACTTAAAAAAAACTAAAGGAAAACCCTGAAATCATTGTATCTGTTAGTGCTGGCAAAGTTAGTGCTGTTATTTCTGTAACTCCCTCTCAAATATCCTGAGATACATGACAATTTGAAAAGATTTGGAGTATAGCTCAAAGCTTAGGAGACACATATGACAGACTTCTTATCCTAATACAGAATTTATTTTATGCTTTTTTTCTCTCTTTGACAGAGTGAGCATTATCTCCCTTTCCAATGACAACTGAAACACTCTAATTTTCAGTACTGCAACTAGAATAATTATCTACTTTGCCAGTTGACTGATTCAGTAACAGCAGGATAAACAAACCAATATATTCAATAATTACTGTTATACAAAATAGCAAAAAATTACCAAATTGAAAAGCCCTACCACATAACAAGAGATATTTACATTATGAAGTGTAAGATAACTTTATGATATTCAAGATTGAAAGTTTACAATCTTGGTAAGTATTGCAAACAACAGGAACAGAGAAGTCAACAACACTGATCAGAGAAAGACACCCAAAACAGTGGGAATGTGCCCAACAAACAGCAAGGAAGAAAAAGATGTGACTTACCAGTTGACTACTTGAAATGTCTAGAATTTTCTCTAGGTCTTTAATATGACGTGTGACCTCTTTCAAGAGGAGCTTCAGTCTGTTTCCAATGACATGTACCTTTTCTTTGGCTTCCAGACAATCCTTGCCTTCAGCATTGACTAGCAATTGGCAAGACATATCTTGTAGTGATGCCACCTTCAACTGAGACTCCAGTAGTTCACGTCTGATTTGCTGTTGCCAAGGCAAGCATCACATTTTTTTAATAGCAGTTAAAAAAAAATTAAAAAGAAGCTAGAACTCACACAGACAAACACTTAAATTAATGAACAGGAAAGCAAAGAGAAGGTATACAAATTTCTAATCTGACAGGAAGAGATACAGCAACCTAATGGTTGCCTGAGATTTGAAATCATGAGTTGTGCTAATAATGGAAGTGAGTGGTGTTTCCTTCCAAAGTTAAGTTGGTTACTGACACTGGTCCCACAGCTCTGTGTTAGCATGCAACGTACAGTGCTAACCCTCAAGACAAAGATAAATCTGATTAGGTGTTTTTCTTGGTGATGTGTTTTGGGAGAAAAAGTGGTGATTATTATCCTACCATCAAAAGTCTGTGATGATCCTGCAGCATTTCTGAGTCCAGGTTTGGATTGATGGGCACAATCTCATTTTTTCTTCTGTCAATATTCTCCAACCAAAGCAGTAAACCATGGCTCAGTTCATGGAAATCCTGCAAGCAGTGACAATTTTAATAGGGTAGCAAAATATTCCAGTCAAATTCAGGTTATTAATTTATCTTCTGATAGGTCCTACTAGCTAAATAAGCTAAAAGGAAGTGCACAATAAAATACCGGGATACTATTCTACAGAGGACATATTTAGAAAATCTTGGGCTGGAAATACAATTTTCATGTAGTGTATTTTTCAGAAAAACAAATGCAGAAGACGTATTTTGGCTTACATGGGCAAGTTTCAGACTGGATAAAGAGCAAAGTGGTCTATGTTTTCAATATGTGGGATAATGACAACTTAAAATAAGCACAATACGGACCTGGCACTGCATTAACGCAGCCTGCAATGAGTTGCGCCACTCTTCGATCATACTGCATACGTGCTCCCAGCGCATGTTCATCTGAGACAGGCGTTCTTGAAGTTTCTTGCTCTCTTCACTGTCAGACTGAGTGAACTCTGAGCTGCACAGATTGATGGATAAGACGATTGCTTTGCGGTTATCAATTGCTTTCTGCAGCTCCTTGAGGATAAGAGAAAGTGGGACAGGGGAGGAAGCAATGGAAACTGGTAAAACATGTGACTTTCAGAAAAAAACAAGTACAGAAGGCACCACAAAAATGTAATGATTTGCCATCAGCAGCTGCAGAAAGGTACCTTACTGTAACGGTTTCTTGACTCTGGATATGACATTTCTGTGACTCTCTCTGTGACTCTGCAAATGTTCATTCTTTAGCATCTACTAAAATTATACTGTGAGCATAAACAAGAACAAGCCAATTAAACTTGTAAAGTCTTAAAGGCCTGAAGTAATAGTTGAATTTTAAAGGTCTAGCTCATGTTTCAGATATTTTAAAGACAGAGTAGGTCCAACAAAATTTAAAGACACATAAGACAACTGTACTTCAGCTCACAATAAAACTTTTGCCCTCATGTCTCAGTTTTGCTGATAAACATAAAACCCCACATGTTTTCAAGTGGAAACTGCTGTCAACAGTATTTTAAAATAAAAGCTTTTACTGAGGGAAAAGAAAACATACAAAGAGTATAAACAACTTCAATTTATAGAAGCACAACTTGTATATAAATTGATTAGTTTACACTGGAAGCCACAAAAGAAACTCCACCTCTTTCAGTTTGGAGGGTACTAATGGGCTTTCAAAGAGTGGGTGAGATAACTGAATTCTTATGAAATGCCCCTTTTTCCACCTACTTTACAGCATTTACGTAAAAGAACGATGTCACAGTGACCTTTGTAGTACTCATGGCAGCTATATTTGGATTACATTAATATGCTTCAGATGGATCACTGCTGGAAGCACTGATCTTTACTATCTGGTCACCTCATTCCTATCATGAAGCACAGTGCATTTTGACACTGGGTCCCATATTTTTGTGCCAATGCTTATATGATGCTAGTAACTGAATGTGAAGTTGTGGACCACCATGTATGAAGATCTTTATAGCTATAAAATACACAAGAGATATGAAAAAGGTAGTATTCAGATTCTGATGAATCTAAGATGACAGGAGAAGAAAAAGGAATGTTGCAAAGTGACATGAAATTTTTTCCTATGTTGTACTGGTGGCACTGGGTAGAAAGTGCCCCTTTGGACACTTTTACCTTCCTCCACACAAAGTAGTATGTCCTAGTGAGGCATTTCTTTTGGAGTAGATATTTTGTTACCAGTTTGAGTAGAAGAGAATTGATTTAACTTGGCATGTTTTTCGGGTTTTTTGTTTCATCAGGTTGGCTGACATCAGGAGTTATCAGTACATTATGGAATTACAGAATTCCACTGAATTACTATTTCAAATCTTTATTTGGATTGCCAGTGGTACGTTTTTCTGCCAAAAGGTTAATCATAAAATCACTTTTCAAGTTACTTTATGTATCAGCAGCAGCCTGCTATGTGGAGCAAACCAGCTGCAATTACTGGCAACCTCATCAACATACCTATCGCACTCAGGTTTACAGGGTAACTCATGGAAAAGAGAAATAAAACTCACTTTCAGTTTTTTAATTCTGAGCTCAATAGTCTGTATGTCAGTACTGAGATCAAGGCGGCGAAGCTTCTCCAGTTCCTCTTCAGTTTCTCCCAGCCAAGCCCAGATGCTATTAAGGTCAGAGTTGAACTGCTGCCATTGCTGAAGGTTCTGCTTCATCCTCAGCTCCTTGCTTAGAGCCTGAGCCTGGATTAATTCCCATCTTTCAATTACACCTGGAATGAAAATTACAAACGCCAAATTCAATAAAAGCAAAAATTAAAAAAAAGCACTAGTTACACACACACACACACACACACTTGCATCAGTTGAATATGGTTCAAAACATGCTCCATAAAAACTCTAAGCCGCAAACTCTAACCACGTTGAAAACTAAGTTAAATTGAAGAAAGTGACGTTGGAGAGAAAGAAAGAATGATGAACCTGGACAATTCTAGTCATCAGGCAATTTTATCACTTTCTGATGTCCGACTTCTATGAACATAGATAAGTTGATACATGCAGGTCTCTAGAACAGGTTATACTGGCAAAAAAACCCCCATCATAAATTAGCATAAGTGCAAACTGGACAAGAAATCTGAATATGTCTAACTAGCCACACATATTTATTATTATTTTTACTGGCATTTGTGCGTATCATAATTTAATGCTCATACCTCACTACATTTGCCTAAGCTACTGCTGCTGCTGCATTGGAAAAACACCTGCACTAAAAATAAATAAATTAGGGGCTATTTCCTCTACTAGCTACCTTGAAATGATATGGCAGAAGGACAATTGCATCATTCCGCCAATTTAAAACTAAAAAATAAACCAAACTCACAACAAAATAAAAGAGACTGCATGGGTAGCATATCTTGCCAAGCTAGGAATGGAGATGATGCCTTCACAGTCTCTGGAATAAATCCGTATTTTCGCAATGCAACACTTCCTGTTCTACAGCTGATGTTTAAAATTGGTCAGGTGAATACTTTTGCCAGGTGACACTAAAATAAATTTCTTTACTGTAGGCAGATAATCTTAGAAGTGAAAGTTACTATTAGAGGAAATAAATGCTGACTTACGTGTTTTGTACAACAATGTAAGCAATATTTTTCATCAGAAAACTTACAATAAAACCCATTGTATCCACAGGGACTTTCTGAAAGGCTTAGGGTTATGCCTCATGATATGAAAGGGTTGCTAAAATGCACTTCTATGTCTAATCTTTTTATAGGGCATATACAAGGAACACTTACTATTCCTGACAAAATATGTTAAACAGAACATGGTAACAGACAGTCATGTAAATATATATGTCAGTAAATAATACCAAGTGTTTATTTAGAAAAACTTTCTATGTTTGCTTCTTTTAAAAATTGCTTTTCATCCAATGAACTACATGTTACTTACCAGCTGTTTGTGTTTCAGTACTGTTCATGTTAATAAGTCCTGACAACTTTTCTTCTTCCTCCTTCAGTTTATTTCCAAGCCTTCTTACTGAGTCTATGCTTCCACTGCACTCACCTAGTAATTTCATCTGTGTCAATAAACAAAAAATCCCTTTTCAATATGCACTGTACAGAACCAATTGCATGCAAATTACAATGCAACTTCCAGAAATTTCCAAAAGTAAGTTTACATGTGAAGAGAAAAATCTATTACTCTAACAATCTGTCCTGATACTATTAAAAAAAAGTATATGGAGAAGATAAAGGCTTAAAGTCTAAGTTCAGACTAAACAGAAATAACTCAGTGCAACTATGCCAAATCGTACTAGATGTCTTTAGGTGCCATTTTTTCTAAATGTTAAGACACTCTGGCAAAAACACTAGAAGATGTGATAAAGAAAATTAACCTAAATGTGGAAATATTACTATGCATCCAAGCAGCTAATTTTTAAATTCTGTCTGTACTAAAACTATCTGAGTGACTTACAGAGAGATTCTTCTTCCAGGAAACCTCCTGAGAAAGCTTTTTGATTACACATTCAACATATGCAAACTTGCTTACATGATGCATGTTTACAATTCATTAGCAAGATGAATACTGTGCCTGAAGTTCTACAACCTGGTTTTAAAAGCAGAGGAATTTCAAACAAGGATATCATCATTAGATGGATAAAAACGTGTGAGGAAGTACTTTTGGACATCTGCAAAAATGTAGTAAGAAAATAAATTCCTTAGAGTCATGTTCCTGTAATCTTATGCTATTGTAAACACACTAATAACATAAACAACAATAGCATATGGTTAAGGGTAGTAACCATATGAGTGAATTTGAGAAGCAGTTATAGTTAATCGTTTTGTTGAAACAGCTATATTTCTTTCAATAGGAAAGCTAAGCTTAAAGTGCATATTTGACTTATGCTCCAAAATACACGCACATATCCTTTGTAAGTGGAATCGAGTTCTGGTCCTGTGGGTGTTTTGCTGCGGATGATGTTTTCTGTTTGCTGTATTTGGAACCGACTGGTGTCTAAGGCCTTGTCCAGCTGTCGGATACGTGCTTCCAGGGCTCCAGGTTCTCCTGTAGCAAAACCAAAAAGAGTGACTGTCACCCAAATATTTCAAAAAGTTTTTCTTTCCTTTGCCCAGGCAGAATAGATATCAGGAATACTATCTAGATTAGACAGTCAAGTTGCAGTAGTATGAGTGGTACAATGTCAAAGCGATGTGGTAACTAGTTACGTTAGAGGGTGTTAGCAACCTTCAGAGGACCACAGCAGTGAACGTGCTTGCCATAAGCATACTATCCAAGAGTCCGCAGTTTAAAGCAGGCTTGTAAATTATTCTGAAGGGACTTCTTCCCCACGTTGAATGCCTCACCTTCTTTTAAGAGGAAAGTTCCAGCAAAGTATACCCTAACCTCACTGATTTTTGAAAACATCTTGCTCCCTTTCACAAACATTCTCAAATAAAACCTTGTAACCCAAATGCCCATTTGTATGATCTAAATCCATGAGAAAATTTATCTTAATTTCTCTTTATATTACTTTTCTCTACTAAAAAACAATGGAATTTCGATCTCCATGAAAGGATCCTATTTGTATACAATATTAAAGATTAAAAGTGGCATATAAATGCTAAGTGATGGTGTTATATTCTCAAAATCTTTAGGTGACTGGACATCTTGAAGGCCTGCAGCAAATAGTCAACGACTGATTTAGGCAGCCATGCTAAGCAGAAAAACGTACAGTATTTTTCCAATTAGGTATTTGACAAAGACTATGCTTAACATATCTGCAAGATGGCATTATTCATTCAAGACATTTTGAACTTATACCTATGTTTTTGAAGCAGGACTAACTTGTATATTCCTCATAGGGGTCAGCTGAATTCTGGGATATGAATAAGCTACAGACAACTGTAATGTGAAGCAGACAGCAGCCTAGAGGACCACATGAGATCCTTCTTATCCATATTCTATCACTGTGCCTAATTTCCATCTGTTTACAAAGACAGTTTGAATTTATTCACAGAGACACAACTAAAAACATGCATAGAAAAAGAGAGCCTTCTGTTCATCTAATTAAAGAAAATGGAACCTCTTGGATAATTAATATTTTTTTCACACAAAACACCGCCTCACCCCAAATGGACAGGAAAAAGTGCTCAATATTGCTTTTCCCTCACTACTTTCAAAATGTTCACAGGTCAGAGAACGAAACACATTTTCTGTAAGTATTGGTATTACTTATACTCTTAATCAATTATAATCTTATTTCACTAATTTGGGGAATACATAAAAATGGACAGTGGACCTGAGGCTTGTGTCACAGATGCTAAGACTTCAATGTTTGCTATTTCAGATTAGCAATGAAGTAATTATTTAAAAGAGGAGAACTGTGAAATCATGAGAAAATGTATTTGCAAGTGCATCTAATCCCTCCAAGAGTGTAACCTAACAAATGAAACATTAGGCTTAATCTTGTGAAAAACATAATGAGAAAAACAAATAATTTTCCACTATACAAGACTATGATAAAGGCACTGGACTACAGTACCTCAACTTCATGTTTTTATCACATGAAACTAGAATTAACCTAAAAGTATATACCTACATGATAATCCAACCTGTGGCTGTATTTAAAAAAAAAAAAAAAAGGCAAACCTAAAAAATTAGGATTTGCTCTATAATTTTTCCTTCTGCCTTAATCTTTGTAGAAAATACTCTTCTCTCAGAGATGTAACAATGTATTAAGTCCCACTGAGGGACCCCAGACAAAAAAGTCCAGTCAGATCAGTTTAGTCCAGTTAGCCAAGGAGGGAGGGCTAATACTTCAAACATCATTGTTTCATCCATGCACCTAATGATATCTTTAAGCACAGTAGTAAAGCAAGAGACTTCTATGTTAAGATGCCAATGCTGCCATGTAGGAAATATTTATCATGTAAGTTGTGAAAAGATAGCAGATGCTGAGAGAATAGAAAGAAGGTATGCTTTTGCACTGTGGTATTTGCATCTGGCTATGCTTAGTCTTTCATGATGCCTACCAGAGATATTTCTGAGGGCGTTTTCTGTGAGTGTTACATAGGCCTCAAGAGTTTCAGGGATCTCTACATCTGAAAAAATAAAAGCACAGTCTAAATTGATGGGTCAGCAATGGATGTCTCCTTACAGCAGGAGTCCTTTTCATGGGATGGAATATATAAATGCTTCCAATAGCAAACATCGTCTCTGCAGAAGGAAAAAGATGAAGACTGAAACACACAGAGGCTGCTACAAAGTCAATATCCAGGCAAACCTGACTCTTTTCAGAGTAATGACCTGGAAAGCAAAAGGCAGCCACAAGATCAGAGTATAATACACTAATATGATTTCCCCCACTACTAGCTGCATCTCAGCACTTTCACTTGTTAAGATTTATTACATAAAGCACACATTTAGAAAGCATTTCCAACTTCACTGGAGAGCACGACCCAAGATCTCACCTCAGACTAAACACTCAGTTGCTGGAGTCTTGCCTAGGTAGTGACTGAGTTAAGATTTACTTAAACACTTGATGATTTCATCTGTGGATCTCTCCCACATCATTTCTTCATCAATTTGTTCTGCAGTTCTTGCCATATCCAGTATAGTTTCTTCTAATCAGAATAACTTAGGATGCAGTGCTGTTACAGACGACATATCCTATCTGGCAGGCCACAAGCATAAATACACAGCCAATTCCCTGTGATATCATATACGCCTTTGCCATTTTCCAGGGCTGTCATCATCCAGGAAACTCCATGACTATGTCTAAGGCCAGAGGGCCACTGAGATCACTTAGGAAATGCTATTTAAAGTCATCAGGGGCTTTTCTATGAGAATCTTGGCCAACAAATCTCACATGTAATATCTGCTTCTTTTTACTCGGTGAAAACAGAACATGCAGTTTGCTACCATACCTGCTATACCAGCTGCTCCTCTCAGGTAGAAGTCCTTTTCTTGTCCTCCATCTTCTTCAGAGTGCAGTGCCCGTGAAACGGCTGTCTCCAGGTCTCTGCTAAGGTCGTAGTCATGATCCCACTCCAGGGGAATGGAGTCCACACTCGCAGGGGTATCTCTCCCTGATCGCTCACTTCTCACCGGCTGAGAAAGAGGCAGCGAAAGGTTGGAAGAGGGGTGCGGGGAGAGAACGCTGTCCGCAGATTTGTCATGCCAGCGTATGTCAGAGAGATCTGCTGATTCATCCAGATCCACCTCTCTGTCAGAGAGGTCATGTTCGTCATCTGTTAGCTGGAAGCATAATGCAAACAGAACCCATCAATGAAACGTGCACAGGCACTGCATGGTCAGCCTGGGTCAGTGAAAAAAAGTAGCATTATGTGACAATCACACTGATGTGGTTTTCATTTTGCATTCTTTTGCCCTTTCCCTTCATTATTTTTAAGGTGTACTAAAAACCAAAGCAACAAAAAAGAGCAAAGTGCCAGCTCATTTAATTGCTTAAGGCATCATAAAGTCTCACATCAGGCAAATACTCCAGACTTCTACTGATGAACTGCAAGGGAGATACCACGCAAGAAAAAGCTCTGGAATCACTTCATAGAAAACAGAAGTGACCTTTATCACGAGCACTGCTCTCACTATGTTCTTTCATATTTTGAAACCCCTAGATTTTGTTCCTGTCTTTCAGTAGGACTTTAGCTATCAAAAATTGTTTTCCTCCCAGTTTTTCACCTATATGTTCAGTTCTGGAGGTAAATTTCCATCTCTTCTGATGAGGAGATCATTTTAACATTGTCTTTTAAAAAAACACCTAAACTCACAAAGCTGCTCATCAAACTATCTGACAGTGCAGGGAGATGTTTCTATTACCAGTACCACACTGCTACCCACAGGAATAAAGGTCTGTAAATCTCCAATTTGCATGGATTTTCAATACGATTTACAGAAATTCCAGATCTGGTGAGTTTGCTCTTTGAACAGGACACAAACAGTATGTAATGAAGGGAGGCAGACAGTCAGGGTTGTAACAAAATTTAACCATAGGACTTTCAGAAAGTTATGCAAGTTTTATGTTAGTTCATTTCAAAATTGTTCTCTCTCCTCATTCTCACATTTGTAAAATGGCAACAAACCAAACAAATAAACATATATGGAAATATACACACAGGAAGGCGGATAAGTTTCTTGTGATAGCGTTCCACACGTCCAAAGACCTCTTGACAGTAACGACGCAGCTCATCTAGTTCTTCTTCAATGACTGCTGCATCCAGGGGCTCACTTTTCTCAAGGAGTTGCTCACCTTGCACAATTATCTGGTCAATTTTGTTGTGGTTCAGTGAAATTTCTTGCTGGAAAGCCTGAGTAAAAGAAAAGCCCATCCTTTATCAACAAAATCAACATGATAACAACCTGGGTAATTAAGAATTCAAATCTTAAAGAGTTTTACAGAAAGAATGGTGTGGGTAACAAACAGGGATTGTTCCAAATATTATGTCATGAGCAACAATAAGCAATTAAATGTAGCATTCCACAGTATTTCAAGCCAAAATCAGTGATACTTCCTGGCTTACCATCTCATTCCCCACTTGTTGTATTTGGAAAGACTAAACAAGCCGTACCCATGACCAAATGTTGAGAATGAACACAGATGCTAAACCTAAACCACCAGAATTTTGGATAATGTGACATCGGGTATTTTTCTGATGCTGAAATGGTTGACAAATGTATCAATATTAGATACTAGCAACAGTGAAGACTTAACATAAGTAATTTTTATTAACATTTCCTCTTTGGATAAGGGAAAGGAGACTATCAGACTACCAAAACTGGTTTTTCTTTTTACATTTTTCACAGCTCAAAGATCTTTTATGCTGATAGAATAGTACATATTGAAACCTGACATAACCCATAACTCCTGAGGTTGAAGTCTCAGCCTGCAAGTAAAGGAACCATATCAGGCTGCATTTCTAGATAATGTTTCTTAAATTCCTTTCCCACCATGGCATGTTTTTATCCCTTCTTTCATCCCTCCTTCTATAACTACTCGATTGTTCTTTACCTTAAGTTGCTTTATCTTTGCTTGGACATCACACTCTGAGAAATGCTCAATGTTGGTCAGCTGCAGGTCCATCTCCGTTAGCCATACCAAGATGCTATCGCGTGCTGTTTCAAACTCTTCACGCTGGCTGATAAAATGCTGGAGGGTGGAAAACGGAGTGGCATGAAATGACCAAACAACACGAAAACCCCCAGCAATAGTGGGGAAATTGCTTTTGTTCCCATCAAGCCTAATTTAAACTCAGTACGTCATCTTCTTTCATTTCCTACATGCTTTCTAAGGCTCCCTTTTCAGTAACATCATCTTCAGCTGCAATTAGCTGACCTATGAAAGTCACCTTCTGTGAAGAAGGTGGTGTTTCAGGTCACCAAGCATTTCCCTACACACTATGCTTTGGTTATCCCAGACAAATCGAACTGATAAACTTCCTTCCTCTTCCAAAGGTAGAAATTCCCTCAAAATCACTCTGACTGCAGATGCATTAAACTGAAAGCTTCTCAAGTACCCTTGATTCATAACTATAGTAGTGAAATTGAAATCTTAAAAAGGGAAAAATACTTTTAGCCTGCGCAGGATGGAGGTAACTCGCTTTTGCAAATTGTCCCATCTCTGGTTCCCCTCGTGAACCATCTGTTTGAGGCTGCAGTCAGAGTCAGTGCGGTTCTCTCGGGCCAGGCGTCGATACTGTTTGTTGATCAGTTCCAGCTGAGTCAGACTTTCATGCACTTGTCTCTGGAAGGCCTAAAGCAATATGAACAAAAGACACCATCAGATTTTTAATTACTGAAATCAGGGTACATATATAGGTCTCTTGCTTTATTTTAACCCTAATTCTACACTCTGATCTGTGTAAAGCTGATAAATTTCACTAGTTGCAGACATGTCCAGAGGGCTACGCTATAGAGACGCTGCCTTCTGATAAAATTAGCAAATAAAAACCAAAACAAAAAACTCAAACCCCAATAAATCAAACAAACCCTATCAGAAAAAAGTTTATAGAACTGACACAGTTCACTGAACGAGAAATTACAACATGAATACTGATTACACAGGCAAAATAAGGACAAAAAACCCCCTCTTCTTTCTACTCAATCAAATGCCTTTTTATTTGAGAACAGAAATAGAAACAATGAACATGGCATTTCTTTTTTTAAAAAAAGGAATAGAAATCCAAGATTCCTGTGGCTTCATTGGATTTCTTTACATGCACTGAATTTACTGAAATGCAAACATTGCAGAGATTTGAGCAATTGTTTACTCTGTGTTTTACCAAAAATACTGAAAAACTGTGTTGAATGAATTATCTCTTCAGCTTCAGTATACTGGTATATAAATTCACTGACAGGAAGTGCCGGATTCTGCAACTGGGATGGGACAACCCTGGATGTCCATACAGACTGGGGAATGAGATGCTGAAAAGCAGTGCCACAGAAAGGGACCTGGCAAGTTGAATATGAGTCAGCAGTGCCCTGGCAGCCAGGAGAGCCAACTGTGTCCAGGGGGGGCATCAGGCAAAGCATCACCAGCCAGTCGAGAGAGAGGATTGTCCTGCTCTGCTCTGCACTGGGGCAGCCTCACCTTGAATATTGTGTGCAGTTTTGGGCACCACAATATAAGAAAGATATTGAGCTGTTAGAGAGTGTCCAAAGGAGTGCAACAAAGAAGGTGAAGGGCCTAGAGAGGAAGCCGTAGGAGGAGCAGCTGAGGACACCTGCAAGTATCATCCAAATGCTTCTTGAACTCTGTCAGGCTTGGTGCTGTGACCAAGTAATTTCTGTACTTCACAGATGATTCCACAACTGTCAGTTCCATTGAAATGAAATTATAAAAGCAAGCTGTCCCAAAATCTATATATAGATTATATATAGATACAGATATATAGATATAAATCACTTTATATTCAAATTTCATAAGTGATGCAAACACCAGTATACAGCTAGTTTGATTTTGTAATACTATGCGTTTCACTAGTATATTAATGTAAAACATACCTAAGTGTCAAGTTATACCATAAACCCTGTATCTTAGGATCCTGGTGAATATCTGATCTCTGTTTATTCTATTTAGCTCTGGTAATAATACATAACATTGGATTTCCTCACTTGATTTGGGTGCAATGATGAGCACTCCATTAAAACTAAAACAGAACCCTGCCATGCTGTTTGAACTCTGATTTCCCCCAACCTAAACCAGAAATGAAATGAGGAACACACTTAATTAGCGACAGCAGGGCAACGTTATAAACAGCAATGTAAATTTTACCTTCCAAATCAAACCATTATCAGTGGCCTATGCATCATGGCAGTCCTTAAACTCATCAGAATACCAAAATTACAGTCTCTGATAAATAAACAAGTTCAGCTATTTTAGTGGGTTGGACTACCCACTGCTGACATGAGATTGTGATGACTCTGCAACATGTGATAAGGTAAAAAGTTGAAAAAAATCATTTTTTAGTCTTTCCTAAATGAAGGAAACCCAGCAAGGCTTTTTTATGTTTCTTAAGAGAATCTTTGTTACACATCTGCCACACTGGAACTGGCTCTGTTGATACATACTGCCTTGCTACGATGCAGATTGCAATGCCGTACACGTGAGGATTTGTACACTAGTACAAATCTCCTCTCTGTGCTCAGCATTCTGCTTATCTTATCAACGCAATGCGATGGTGCCACTGGTGATTCATTCAGACTTGAGTTACAACAGACAAAGTGACACTTTAACTTCCCATTCAATTTGGTAGCATCAAAAGCTTTAATGCAAATCTACACGTTCAGGGTAAAGTCTCAGCTTGGATAATCTAAATTGCCTATCGTATTGGTTTCATTTATTCACTAGTAAATTGAATCCTGCTATGTGGGCATGGCTATACGGTCACAAAATTGTAACGAAGTCATTGTAATACTGGAAATACATGAATTGATGGAAAGTACCTGATGATATGCTCATGTTCCTGGTGAATGTTACCACCAGTGTTCATAATGAGTCCTGTGCCAGCCTACTGTCAGAAGTCTGGAACACGATCGAAAACTCTGAGATACATTTTTAAGTCAACTTCTGTTTAAGAAAAAAAGAATTAGCAACCCTGCACTAACCCCTAGTCAAACAGCCTAAGCATGCTTAGAGTTACTAAAGTAAGAATATTGATTTAAAAGTTTAGTTTTATTTCCCTAGTAAATTGAATCTTTACCTTTTCCTATATATTTTTTTTTTTTGTAATTGGTTTTGTTTTCCTTAATGCAAAACCATAATTTTTCTTCTTCAAAAATGCCATGTACTTGAATCACTCTGAAAATTCCTGTGCTGACTGAACTTAAAAAAGTATTGCATAATATGAAAAAGTATTCATTATTTTCACAGATAAATTTGGGAATTTGGGACAGATGATCTTGTTGGTGCCATGGAAGAATTGTAAATTTCCCATTAGTTGTAAGCAACGTAAAATTTGTGTCTTAGCTAATTTTCAACTACTCGAGTACTGGAAAAGAGAAATCATAAAGAGAAGTAATGTATACCCAAATAGTTTATTTATGGTGTTCTTTTTAAATTATTAAGGTATTACATTAATTTAAATATAAGGCATTTGATCATATGGCTGGATGTAGCTTTACTTATAATTCAGTGTTGATGTGTTAACATACACAAATTACCCAGAATATATTCATATTTAGCAATTTATCAGGAGCTCAATGTCTTTTTAGCTCACTAAATTACTGAAATTAATATTTTTATATAATCTCTTACTGCCTATCTGATAAAAATAGTATTATATTTAATAAGAACCTTGACATCTTAACTTGGAAGTTATGAAATCTAGCATACTTCAGCATAATAAGCATACAACGGAAGAAGAAATTATCACATAAGCATAAAATTACTAAAAAATATATAGCTTATTGCTATTAAGTACCTGCATTTATCCATCCTAATGCCTACATGACAGAGAACAGCAAAAAGTACATAATATGTCAAGCCCCAAACTATTTCTAAAACAGGTTGAATGTTTCCAAAATGCTTTAAGATTTGGAGACAAAACCCAAGATTCTCATTTCTATAGATGTATTATCTCTCTTAAAAACCTTCGTTTAAAATACTCTGAGGCTGCTGTTAAAAGATACCCAAAAGATACAATTAAATATTCACACAATTAATGGAAAGCATAAATAAAAAAATACACTTCTAAATGCAAGTAAACTAACTAAAGGACAGCACAGTAAAGCACAGACAGAAAAAATAACATAAAATATGGAATCATAGAAAAACTCTGCCTTGTGACAATGCTAGCCAAAAAAAATCATGCCTCCAGTTGAGGGATAAATAAGGCAAAGTGCATAAACTGCAGGTTACCTGCAGCCCTGGCTTCAGGACTAGTCTGGTAATACTCTCTGCCGCTGTCACATATAGCCTGCATTCAGTCCTTTCTCACTGCACAGCTGTGCATCTTGATCTCCACCCTTTTAGCTTTTCATCACATTAAAATCACATAAAAAATGTTAATTACCGTTTTCCAGTGAGAGAGCTTCCAATGACAGTCTGTGACTCCAGCAATGCCTTCAAACATAAAGCCATCTTCACATTTGTGTTGTAACTTGGCTGTCTGTCTAATTCATGAAAACAAATAAAAGACTACTTCCCATGTAAATATGTCTGGCAGAAAAATAACCACTTTAAAATTAAACTGAGGATAAAACTTAGATGAGACTTTGGGAGTTAAAGCAGGAAGCTCAATTCCCAGCACGTGTTACAGTGCCTAGATATCACAGAGGGTCTGCATAAATGACGGCCAAATTCTGTCCCACACCAAAATAAAAATTTGACTTTTAGCTAAGTGTACCATGCAATGCCAAAGAATCTAATACACTGTAAATGTTATACAATGTTGAGGCATCCCAAAATCAGGTTATGTGAGGCCTATCAGTTACTTTTGAAACACATATGATCATTCTGCACTGCTGAATTTACAGAGAAAAACAAGACAGGATCAGTCTTTTAGCAATCACGGAAGATCATGGAAGATCTGTCTTAGAATTAATGATCTTTTAGTTTATAAACTTTGCTTATGCATGGTGAGAGAAACTCTACTGCCGAGTACCTAAAGAACTAACCTGGGTACAAAATTATGAATTTAACTTCTTTCTCCATCTATTCACAGAAACCTTTACAAGAAGTGATATTCAAGGACAAACCACTCCTCCAAAGTTTCTCCCCTGACTGCAAAACCTTCCTGCCTAAGCATCCTCAAAACCCAAAAAATCTTGCTTACATTTTAATCCAAAACCGTCCTCCAATCACATTCAGTACTTTCATACTAAAAAAAATAATTTTAAAAAGCATCTTTTTTTTTTCATTTCCATACTAAAGTCAGCAATTTTTATTTACACTGAACTTCCAAGCTCATTCCTTACATCCCTTAATCATGAAAGTGATTAAGCCCAAGTCATCAGCCCAAGAAAAGCTGCTGTTCTTTTATCCCTTGCAAACAATAATGCGAGTGACACAAGAGTAACTCTGTGAAGCTGAAAGTCAAATGTACACATGCCTGGGTGGGAATCCTGGGGGAGCATTCTGACTACTCATCCTGATGTCCTTGCCTCTCTTTGCTGAAGTGACTACACATTGCACCAAGACTGCATTGAACAGCGGGATCTGCCAAAATGGAACCGTTATTGCCGCCTTCTCCTCCTCCATTCAACTGGTTTTTCAGCACCTTCGAATGTGCTGTCAGATTTCCTCCTGCTCTGGTTATCTGGGAATCCATTGCAGGGAAACCTGAAATTAGGAGTAGCACTCTGCTTGAAATGCTTTTGAAGGTATTTCACATTCTTCAGCCTTCCCACAAGAATAGGTTTTTTAAAGCAATGAGGTGATTTTTGATTGTGACTGTCAAAGGGGTAGAGGAAATAATTTTGGAGATAGTATCAGTAAGTGACAATGAGTTTTTCCTTTGTAAAATTCACACAGCCTCAAAATTGTACAGAAACAGCAAACACATGGGACTCTTGGAATTTTTTAATATGGTCTATGAAAGAGGCATAAAGGGCACTCTTTCTAAATCCATATAAGATTTGGTAATTTATTCCAATGTGCGTCTCAGTAAGAGTGCAGGGATTTCATTAATAGGAACAAGTAGTAGATCTTCACACAATCCAGTAATTAAACACTGGAACTCTGCCAGAGAAATTGGTCAGTGTTAAAAGTTAATGTTCAATGGATATTGAAAGGAATGCAAATGGTGAAATTAATTAAATGAAACACTTCTATCATGTGCTGTTAAATATCCCTTCTTCAGTTTGGGGGAGCATGTCACAGAAATATTGATATTTGTATTCTACAGGCATCAGTTGCTTTTGAAGGAGACATGACCATTTTTATGTCCACTTTCTTTAGGTGGAGATAGATGTGAAGCTCTTACATTTGAATTTCATTATTGCTTTCTCATTGTTCAATACTGACAAAACAGAAAAACAATTCCAATAGCAACACAATTTTTTCACTTTTAGGAGTACAGTGAATAATACCAACTTGTGTCATACTGCAGCATCCTTTAACACCAAAAATATAGTGTATGCCTTACTTTATATCATTCTCAGCCTCATATAAAGGTATTATGTTTGCAGCTATAGCAAGAAGTAAATTTAATTACTATTACAAACATATTTGCAGGCTAGTTCATATTTTATACTCTTAGGTATTTATTTAAAAGTTGTATCTGCTACTCAATATAACAACAAGCAAATTCACGTAACTGCTGTATGTCCAAGAATTGAGTTATGAATAGTGGAATTTCATGATTTGCATTTTCAAAACAATGCACCCGAAAAAGATAAATTAAAAGTCACACAAGAATAACATGTGCTGAAAAAAAGAAAAAAAATCTTGACCAGAAAAGAGCAACTTATTTTGCCAATTTATGTTTTTGCCCCTTGTGGATCTCTAAAATACTGATTAGTCCCAGGTTGGCTTATCTTACAAGATCTGACAAGATCACAGCTCATGGCAGTATGAAAAGTTAATTTTCTTTGTTAATGTGCTCATTGCTACTGCAAAGAGTAAGATAAACGGACTAGGGAAAAGGAATTAAAAAAAAAAAAAGATAAAGGTGCTTCAGGTAAGTCCAACAAATCTTAGTAAAGGAATATTGTTATGAACATGCTTACTTACCCTGTCCATTGAAAAAGATGCTTTTCTGTATCACTAAAATGCATGCATTTGGTTAGATTTCTCTTCTTAACTCACCGAGCATTAACTAGTATGATTACCATCTCACAACCAAGATGATTATTCAGGTAGGAAAGAGTTGAGTACATCATCAAAATGAGCCACGAAACATTAATCACTGAACCTTCTACAATCAATTTTTATGCATACTGGTTTTGCCAAAATCTATGCTAATCTGAATATTAGATAAGATTTTGGAAATCAGAACAAAAATTTTTCTAAGGTGTAGTATTTAAGCTTTAATTACAAATGAGGCTCACTTAAAAATGTATTCACCTTAAAAACAGCATATCTGTGAGTTGAAGTACATTGAAATTTTTTGCATGGTTGACAAGGTGAAACGTAAAAGAGTATAAAATTGTGTTTAAAAACTTCCCCTCCTCCCTCTCTCCCCCAAGACATGTATGCTGTCCATTTCAGAGGCTCTGAAATTTGAAAGAACAAATTCTGCAAAAACTTCCTCCTAATTGAAAAGACCTTTAGGTATGGGGAAAAAAGCTGTGCACACCTGAGAATGTATTACATGATGGGAAATGGAAGAAAACATCAAGGATAATGTAACATATATTCTGAATGAGATTTTCAAGTTCAAAATGTACTGAAATGTTTTAATTTTTACTGTTTAAAACAAAAACCTAGAACAAAACTGAAAACTTAAACCTGAACATCAATTTAAATTCTTAAAAAAAAATTTTCTAAGCAAAGGAACTCACCAATTACTGGACTTTTATTTAAAAATAAATGTATTTCTTCCAAGGCAAAGCAAAATTCATTTTCGGTTCAGTTTAGTGAGCCTTACACAATACAAAAATACATGTTTCCAAGAAAAAAGCAGTTGCATGAATGTCAAAAACAGCTTCATGGTTGTGAATGTTTCATCACAGCAATCTCTTGACAGCATAGGTTTTACTGAGGATTATAAGGCAGTTTCAACTACAGTGTTTCCATTAATGTAACTATCTCAGGTCATCCAAATCCTGAGGCAGTGACTGAAAGGCTATTAGAGAAAACTAATAAGCTTTCTTGAGCAGATGTGTTATTCACAGACATCTTTCAGAAGCTTTTTTTTTTTTTTGTATTGTCTTAAAGATTTCCTACAGATAAATGCACTGGAATACATTTGGTTTTCGGTCTCAGCTTTCTAAATAATGTATTTAAAAAGCCATCATTTCTTAGTCTTGGGTCTTGGACTTCATTTAGTATTAGGGTTGAAGGGGAAAGTAGTGAATGTGTAAGTGTTCTGGGTTTCAGTTTTCACATTGCTGAATCCCTTGCACACCCCGTGGACGGAAAAAAAAAAGTAAAATGCATTTTCCTTCCTCATTCTGTATCATGGCACAGGAAACAATTCTTGTGTCTGATATGGAAATATTTGTCCCTTCCCAAAGGATATATAAATTTTACATTGTTGAAATAATAATGCTACTCTCATGAAAAATAATATTAATATTATTACTAATAATAGTAAAAACCATCATCTTCATGTCCTTGAGGCAGCTTCAGATGGCTAATGGAATGATGTAAACACTCAGCTAATAAATGAAGCAGTTATATTTCTTAGTGGCTGCAATCAGTCCAGGGCTACTGAATGGTTTATGAAATGTTTCTCCATAACTGAAACAAAAACTGCAAAACTTTACATTACTCCTTTGTGCCACAAGGATCCTCAGTTTTCTTATTTCATGTTTTTTATTTATAAAACTTACCTTCTGCCTAGAATCTGTAATCAGACAGAAAAAGCAGAAAAATATATCATGAAGCATGGCATCAGAGATATCATCGTTTACAGACCTCATTACAAAGAGATTCAAAGCACTAAACCTGAGACTGGTGGTAGGCAGAAAGCCCTAAAAGAAGTAGTCAGCTTGCTTGAGCAGGAATGTCTACAGCACCACTGACAACTCTGTGGTAACACAGATGTTATTTGATAGGTAAGCTGCTGGAGTTATTGCATCAAAGTGGACATGCAGGGAAAAACAGAAGCTACTAAGCTGTACTGGAGAAGTGTCTTACTATGTTTTTTTGCAACACTGAATGGAAACAAATTCATTTTGCTTACTCTTTTACATAAAGCCACCATAGGAGTTCTAGCCTTACGTAAAGCCATTGTGGAGACTATTCCTTTTATCTTTGGTTTTAAACTGCTTCTAATATAAGAATGCAGAATTATGTTCAAAAGTGCATTACTTTATTTAATTCAGGTGAATACATTATCTTTTTAAATGAAGTTCTAACAGATTAAGTTAGAAATTATAGTTACTTTTCCTGAGAGCTATACTTCAAGTTTGCAAGCTTGTCAGAATGCTTTTTAGTTTATTTCTCTGAATGAGACAATCTTTATTAAAGCAAACTACAAACTCGTAATCAGAAAAATTGAAATACTAGGTTACCAGTCTCTCAATTTAAAACAAAAACCATACAGGCAAGGTCCCATCCATTCCACTATGCTGCTTCAAATGTGAAAAAAATCACTAGTGAACTTGGTCTTATCCCCCTATAAGCTAACAGAAAACAAAAATCTTACATATTCTTTCACCTTTATACATACTTTGCAAAAAAAGAGAACACAAAGCCTCTAGACAATGGGCCCTAGAAATAAAATTCCTAAAAAGGTGATCTCTAGATAAGAAAAAAAAAATTGTCAAAGAGGCTCTTTGCCTGTAGTGGTTTTTTTTTTTTTTAAAATTAAAGTACATTCTGGCCACCAAAATACATTTTTAATGCAGACAGTTTGTAAGTCACTTCTGAATGTACAAATACATAGACATGCACAAACATCTCTTCCTACTCTGACTGGCCTCTATGCAGTTAATTGCTTTCCAAAAATTAATACACAGATAACCAAACCATGTTGAATTCTCTCATGTACAAAACTAAATTGCTTTCAATTATTTTTTTTATCTGCAAGAAACAATTGTTTTACTAACGACTTTGAATTGAGAATAAATATACAAAATTGCTGCACTAATTGCACATCTCATGCATCTGAGAAGCTGATAAGCAGTGCATTTTCCATGGCAGGCACAGACTAACCAAAGCATTAACTCATACTACTGTAATCCACACTGTTTAAAGAGCATCTCTTTGCAAATGGTTTTTCAAGTGCTGAAAACTATGTTGAAAAATATAAAAAACCACTTACCTACACCTAACCTCTATCATGTTAATAAATTTTGAAGAAATTGTGGGTGACAGACAGGATCTTTATGCCAGTTTAAATTCAGGGCAGTGTATTCATGAGTAAATGCAGAAAGAGCCATGGACCACTCTCTCCTGCAGCCCCACACAACTTGCAGTCACAGTATTTTCCACACTTCAGTGACAGAAAAGGCACTGTGGAGCAGCAATGTGATGCTGCAGTGGTTTAAGAATGCAGTGATCCACCTTGTTTCCTCTTTCTAAAAAAACCTACCAATAACATCAGAACAAGGGATAGAAGACAATAATGTAAGTACATTTACTTACGTCGCAAAAGTGGATTTTTTAAATAATGCTGAGTATCTTTCACATGTGAACTCACTAAGAAAACTCACGTGAAAAGATTTTTTTTTTTTAAGAACAGACCATACTTTCCAGATGGTGCTGGAGTATGCATTTCTTGATTCAACCCTATGTATGGACATGGAATACATGACAGCTTTTTGTACATGTTATACAAAAAGCTTTTAGGTCACTTGCAGCATTAAAGCCAAATTTCACTGTTATACCTCACAGAATTCTTTGTCTTTTAATCACTTCTTTGGAGCCAAAAAACACATTTATATTAATCATGTTATACTGGATATTCTCTGTGTCTGTGTTGAGAAAGAAAATATGATCAACATTCAAGATCGAGCAGGAAGAATTAGTTTCATTGATTAAAGTACTGAAATCAGAAGCAAGATGACTGTTGGTGATTCCTGTCAATGAGGGTGCATGTAAAAACTCGGGTTTTTTGTTTCCTTAGAACAAAACTTCAAAACCATCAGATTAATGATAGATGTCTTCAATTTTTTTACATTGTATTTTAAACATGCTTGCATGCTAAAAGGGTAGGCATCCACGGAACACCACAAACAATGCACTTAGCTGGAAGTGTCAACGCAGTGAATGTTCAGCTGATTGATACTGCTTAATACATAAGCCAAGGTGAACTGTGAATATGGTGTGATAAAGCATTTGGAAAAAAATAGAATTTCATTTGGAGAACAAGCGAACTCATAGTTGTACAAGATACTTATCAATGTGGAGTTGACATCTGTATTTATATAGAATTCATTTTTTTCCTGTTTTTCCTCTATTATCTTCCTCATTTTATTTTCACACGCCTTTACAGAACAACAACAACAAAAAGTTCATCCTAAATCACCCTCTCATTGTTTCAAAAAATTCCAGTGTAAGACCTTGATTTCAGTAACCACAGATAATTTGATGCTATCTAAATTAAATTTTGCACCTAAAATCACACTTTAATAAATCATCAACTCTGAGATGCATCACTTCAGATATTCTAAACATATACTTCCTATTCACTCCTCTAAAAGCCAGCCCATTTTTACTGAAATCTCAATGACTTAAAAGCAAATTTTACATTTACACTTTTGGAAAACACCTCTTTTGACTACAGACCAGAATTTTCAGATAGGGAGCATCATTAGACATTTAAAGTATTGGGAGACTAGCACTTCTTTAAAATTACATGACTATCTTGAATTGGCTATCCACAAGATGAGATCCTCAGGATTTTATAATCTGTTTTAAACAAAATGGCCCAAACCCACAACAGCAACAAAGCCGACAGGAAATCATACTTAGTCTGTATAAAATACTCAAAGTATTTCATACTACTGTAGTTCAACATGCATTACTATTGATATTTTGATAATTTAGTAATTATCTATGCAATTATAAAATAATTTAAATTGATTAATAGAATTGCTCATTTTTCTGCATGTTTTTATCAGCTGTTATTAACAGTTCACGAGCATTAATATTTATAGATTACAAAGATTACACTAAGGAATTAGCACATGCTGAAATAATATTACCCATAGAAAACAAACATCAAACACGATGGAATAAATGCAAGTTTCCCTAATATAAAAATTAATTCAATTATTTCAGCATCAGGAACTACTGTAGTCTAAACTAGTGTCACTTACCAAGAAGAGCATACGCCTAAATCTGAATAGGTAAAACTATACTTCTTCACTAAACATGAAGTTCTGAATCTACAGTTTGGATGTAGCACACTCCAGTTTATCAACAGAGCACTTTGGCAGCCCTCAGAAGCATGTGTACTGCCTCTATGGTCCTCATCTACAGTGACTTTGTCATTAGATGGACCATCATCAACATGCCTCCTGTTCGATCATCTTGTTACTATAAATTTCACTGCACATGAATTTACTCTGCCTACCTTCAGACTTGCACTAGTCAGAGCCTGCACTCAACAGCTACTCTATGAAATACAAAGAGCAGCTACTTCAGGTTTGGAGTTTTTTTCTACTGTTTGCTTGTTTTGGGGGATTCTTTGTCCAGGGAAAACACAAGTGCAAATTAATGGCCTTTTCAGTAAATGAGCTTTATCTCTGATCACTTTTCTTCCAAAATACACCTTTCTCCTTATTTACATGTTTCCCTTATACATTTCTTCCAGTGATTATACTGAAAACACCAACTGTGGACTAATTGACAAAAAAGACAGCCCCCCAACAGACTCCTGTCTGGGACTCCAAATGCTGTGAGGAGCCGAATTATACCCAGGAAAACGGGATTGCATGGAATTAATACAGTCTTCTACATCCTTCAATTTATTTTTTCCCCCCAGTATTTGTTCCTTCACATTTTTGACACTTTTCTCATTTTTTAAACAAGGGAAGGAAAGGGAGGCAAATTGCTATAAGCCACCTGATTAATTTATATGGAAGGAATACAAGTTCTTAGAAAAAAGACATAATTGTTTTTAATTCAGGCATTTTATAGCCAACTACATGTTCAAGCAAGAATTTTTAACATGGTTTTTCCATACACATAATCTTAAAACAAACAAAATCCAGGTCTTTCCAGTATCCTTTTAGTATCCTAGTAAATATTAAAGAAGAATAGTCCAAATGGACAGAAATGTTAGTTGTTTGGGGAAACTTCCCATTTTGGCAGTGTTAGGTTTATGTTTGGAGTCAATGACATTAAAGGTCTTTTCCAGCCCAAATGATTCTATAATTCTAAATGAAAAAAACCCCCCAAACATATGTGTAGGATGAAACCCTTCTCTCTCACAGGAGAAGAAAAGGTGCAATATTCCAATTTAGTAATAAAACTCATAATACATTTATTATCATAATTACATATTGCTAGAATTAGGCATTTACAGCCTGAAAAATATAAGTGTAGACTACACACATGAGCATACCCCACTGCAACTTAGAACATGTTTCTTGTGTTGCAATAAATACCATATTACAGGTAAGAATAACAAACACCTCCCAAAATTTAACTGTATCATTTCTGCATAAGTAGAAAATAAATGGAAAACAAGACCTCCTCTTTGTAATATCAGTACATCTATGAAGTCAATTTTTGTTTACTTTTCATCTTTTTCTGTCAGATCATGATTATACTGCACATCATAAAATTTTGTTTCTCCAAAACAACAGAAAAGAGGAAAAGTCACAGGGAAAAAGAAAAAAATCACTATTTTTCTCCCCATCCATCACCAAAGAACTAGTGTTTAACTTTTGGGTATAAAAATGCTAAAAGTATTTGGTGCCTTTCCTCTTATTGTGAGGTGGGCCAAACCTAAGATCTATTTACAATACCTTATAAAAAAACAATACCTCAGTTATATAAATTGCAAGCTATGTGCTTAAGAAGTAAAATCAGGTCAATGCAGATTGAAAAATAGAAAAAAATTTGAAATATGAAACACAGAAATAGCAAACATGCTTTATCAAAAAAATTAGATCTTCACAAAGGATGAAATACAAACACTTCTATTTAAACAATGTTCAATCATCAGGCAATCATAGTCAACTGATCTGGTACAGAAGTTGCACCATTCATGCCACTGATTTTTTCAAAAGAATTAGCAGGGTAAGAAAATCTAGGATGTATTTCCTTTAGAAATAGGAAAGAACTCTACATGCACAAAAAATGAGACTTGGAAAAAAAGCTAATCCAAATATCATGGGCAAATGTTTCCATTCCACATTTCAAGAATCACAGATGTGGGATTCTTGTACCCCTAAACACAAAATCACACAGCAGCCTAGGACATGTTCTTGGCAAGAGTATGTTCTTCACCTTCAGTCTAAATTTCCCCTTCTTAATCTCATTCTATTACTCCCATTTCATACTTTATGAAAGGTCAAGGGGGAGGGAATATAAGATTAACCCCAGATGTAATTAACCTAACAAGGTCACACGCAGTTTTCTTTCTCAGTCAACAGAGTCAGCAGAAGTCATATAGTCAGTATCCACTTAATCTTTCATGCTACAGCACATCTCTATTAGATAAGAGAAAGAACAACAGAGAACTGCAATGACCACTCAAGCTGTCTCTACCCAGTCTAGGTGCTCACAAGACACCCCTGATAGGGGCAGATTCATGATGCTGCAGGAAAATCAGCCCACAGCTTGGCTGGAAGATGGGGGTGCATGTGGGCTGAAATGGCTCCACAATACCTTGATGTAGCATTGCGCTGGAAGAACAGCCAGCTGCAGAGGTGTAGAGCACTGTGTAGCATCCTGGGACGCAAAACCAACACCAAAGCCTTTTCAGTGTTGGGGAGACTTTTAGTGAGGATAGAAAAGAAGAAGAATACATTAGGAATGCACCTAGGGAGACATATAGCTCCCTGCAGCTTTACTGCTTTCCTCCTCTTCCAGCCCTGTCTGTAGCAAAACTTATGTACTAACATGAATGCATGAAATGGCCTAAGTGTGTGCATGAACAACCTTATTTTCCTCTAAAGTATACACTTTGGACTATATTTTACAGTAATAATTACTTCACAAATCACCTCACAGTGAGGATGAATCATGTTGCAGAAACTGCACAAACTTATGATTAGTACCATTTAAACTAGCAAGGTTGGAATATATATATACACTGCACAAACTTGCGTGCATATACTTCACCCTGAGCATGCAAATGGTATTAATATAGACTACTCAAACAAATTATGCATACATATTTCTGCTTACAGAACTGAGTTACACAAACTGTAGCAGTCAGCACAGTAGAGATCTTGTAATTCAAGTATTGGACTGCAAAATACCATACAGAAATTGGGAATCCTCAGGAATGGGAATAAGTAAACCTGCAATGCAACTTAAACACTTAGTATTACCTTGAGTCTTTAAATAAGATGAATTTGCATTATCATCTTCTACCACTACCTTTTTTTTTTTTTTTTTTTTTTTTTACTTGATGGGCTTTCATAGCTTTCCTTGCTTCTATTACTTTAGCAATAAATGAAAGAGCAGAGACATTTCTTTGATGCTTCCTATCTTGACTTCCCCGCTACAGTGAAGGTGTTCAGTTAATGATGGAACTGAAGGCTTCACTGAGCTAGAAGGAGAATAACCCATTTCACCTTATAAAAAACTTAGGTTAATTACTTGGCCCTGTCTGATTTTCTCATTTTCTAGAACTCACTTTCCGGACAGAAACTAAATGGTGATCTGTCAATCCCCTCTTTGTTTCAGTATCTATAACCCAGCACCATACAAGTTTTACACACTTCAAACTAAATCTAAGATTTTATGAATGTATCAAAAATTTCTAGAAAAATAATTTCTTGAACTTTCAGTCAAAACTTATGTGAACAAGTCTAACGTATTCAGACATAGCTCTCCCCTCCAAAACTAAAAAAAGATTAAAAAAATTAAATTCTACACTGAAATGACACTTTTTTCTAAGCGAAAGAGACTAATGAGACAGCTTCAAGTACACAAAAAAGAAACAAATTATGAATATTTACATGAAATAGATTTGAACCAGTCTTGTGAACGCATGTTGCTATGAGAAAAAAGATGCATGAAATATTCTGAGGAAAGAATAAAGGATTGAATACAACCTACAGTTACAGATATTTAATAAACATTTTATGCTGATGTCTCCTTATAGTAATTTTATCTACAGAAAATAATTTCTTGCAAATTTCACTGATAGTAAATGCAGACACCTAACACCTAGAAAACATAATTTTAGTTATAAAACTAAATAAAACATTACAATATAATATTATCAACAAAACCAATAACAACAACAATAATAATAGTAATAACAACAATAATAACAGTAACAACAACAATAATAAAACCTTACTGTCTTATTGATGCCAGCATTCAGGTAAGCTTTATTTTTTTTCTCCAATATTTATTTTTGTTTCTACAAATGCAAAGTAATATTAATTTTCTGTGTGGCCTCCATTTTTGGTCAGAAAAAGTGAAATGAAAATTCTTTAAGTGAGGACTGTCATTTTAAGCCTGTGACAGGGGAAGCCTAACTGAAATCACTGCTCACATAAGTAAAAACGTGACCCCATCTGCCCTGCTCTTAAATAATTAAATGATGCTGATATGCACTGGGGAAGAAACTGAGCACTGGGGGAGACTTAGCCAAAAGCTTTGGGCCTACATCTGCTCTGCTCTAATTGTTTCTTTATGCATAGAAAAGAAACACAAATGAACTCTTAACAACTTTACATTTGTGGTGAGAAGGTGATGGTAACAAGGTTACAACTGCTAATTGGCTTTAAATATAAGGAAAATCAATAAGATTGGCCTGGGGTGGCATGGCTTCTGAGGCCACTGACAGCTTAGGGTGATCCTGTAAACTGGAAAGCAATAAATAGTTAAAACAATTGCCCTGTGGGGCAGCATGCAGCATGGTGCAGAAGGATGTGGAACATCTACAAGGAACAGTTTCCACAACTTTAACATGAACAGATATTAAGGGACATCATATAGTTCATTTTACCAGGTGAATAATTCTGCATCTTTTAAAATTACATTTCTCTGTATAATCCCTCCCACAGTTTTATTCACAGATATACATTGTTTGGCTACTATTAAAGTTACTATTGGATTTCTAAAGCAGTGTCTAAAGAGAATTTTGTAGGAATAGTATTGTGGATTTCCTAGCCAGTTCTGCAGCCTGATAAATAAAATCTACTTCATAGGAATACAAATAAGAAAATAATTCAGATGAAACCAACTCCATATTCTTAGATAATTACTCTTTTCTTACATCTAGTTTTTGAGTAGTAAATTACACAATTTTCTTATAACAAATTAAAATACAGATTTTAAACATGCCCTCACTCCCCGTCAGATTAACAGTGCAAAGCTTACACTGTTAAGGGAAACTTAGATGGACCCTATTTCACAGAATTTTCACCAAGGAATTACATTACCTTGAGGGAAATCAGGCAGCCAAAGACTTCAAACTCAGATCAGGAGATCTTTCTTGTTCTGAAATTAAATTTGGGGGTTTATATAAAGATCATAGATTTAAGGAATGGTTTGGGTTGCATGGGACCTTTTTTTTGGGTTGATGGGACCTTTAAAGATAGTGATACATCAATCCTACACTATTCACATAGTTCAAGTAGAACTTTCACATAGTTAGCATAACTTACAGTTAGACGCCAGCTTCTCAGTTTATCATCACTGGAGGAAAACCTGTACTGGTTTTGACTGGAATAGAGTTAAATTTCATCATAGTAGCTAGGGCTATGTTGTGGATTTTTGATGGAAACGGTATTGATAACACAGGGAAATTTCAGTTATTGCTAAGCAAGGCTTACGTCAAGGCCTCTTCTGCTCCTCACGCCACCCCACCAGCGAGGAAGCTGGGAGGGAACACAGTCAGACAGCGGAATCCCACTGACCAAAGGGATAAATCCTACCCTATGGTGTCATGATCAGTATATAAAGCTGAAAGAAGAAGGAGGAAAAAGCAGAAATATTCAGAGTGTTTGTCTTTCCGAGTAACCATTATGCATGATGGAGCCTGGCTTTCCCGGAGATGGCTGAACACCTGCCTGGCCCTGGGAAGCGATGAATAAATTCCTCATTTTGCTTGCATGTGTGGCTTTTGCCTTGCCTATTAAACCCTCTTTATCTTAACCCATGATTTTTCTCACTTTTCCGCTCTGCTTCTCTTCCCCATCCCACTGAGGCTGAGTGAGAAAGAGGAAGTGGGGAGACTCAGCTGCCTGCCAGGGTTAAACAGCAAAAGAAGAAAACACTTTTCATTGTGTAATTATATTTTGGAATGACCACTGACTACCGTTACCTTGCTCAGTCAACATCTATAGATCAGATGTGGCAACCTGGGATCTGCCTATGTCAAACAGATAAATCATAAACATATTTTACTTTCTCTTGGAGAAGCAGATGGTACCATTTACTTGCACACAAAAAAAATCCTTCCTTAGAGTTAATTTAGGTGCTTGATCATTTGCCATGACTTCTAAATTTCATTTGCATATACAAACACAAATTATCTAGTTACTCACCTGACTATACTTCCACATATATTCACCCATAATTCTAGTGGGGAATACAACAGGGAAAAGTGGTATGTGCTAATAACTACAATTTAGCACTAAGTATGTGCTCATGTGCCATTAGCATCATGTGTACTGAATCAAGGACCAGTCCATGCCCTATGCAGAAGAGGCTGTACATAACATTTAAGAACACAGATTAAAATCATGCTCAATTTCTGAATTAGGACCCAGAGAAACACTAGACACTGTGCAAAGACAGGCAGACACAGGACTGCTTCAAGTCAAATTGTTAATCAATGTTAATACATATTTATGTATTCCTATCAAAATCATTTGAACTAACCATATATACATACACTTACAGAATCACACTACAAATGGATACTGTCAGCACAGAGACAAGTGATTGATGAAGAAATAATTTTAAATTGCCTACTTTCAATTATATCCATTATCCTTTCAGAAGACAAAAAACCTGCAAATACTATTGCATAAAATTATGGGCTTTCAAGATCTAGATTCTTTTCATGTAAGGAAAAAAACATTACTATTCTTCCCCCAACTCTGCAAAGTATCAGAGAAAGGGAAAGATCAAAAAGGTATGAATTTGCATATAAGAATAGAAAAAATGTAGACATTAATCTGAAATTTTTAGATTTCTCTAAGTGAGTATCTTCTTCAGAAGACACAGGTATAAATGGATAGAGCCTATATATGATAAAACATATGACAAAATAATGAAAAAAGTATGAATTACCAGGAAAAATAACCAGTTTCTTAAAAAAGAAAGTTAACTAGGAAAAGGTCTTTTTGCCAAATAACTATTAAAAAATGGTGAATGGAGAAGACTACGGAAGCAATAATAATCTGAATTGATATAGTCTTCCTGTATTGATCAAAACTTAATACAGTTTAGAGATTTGGTCTCAAAGCTAAAGTAGCAGCTACAAAAAAGTATCAATAAAGTGATTCTAAATCTATGCAGTATGATGAATGTTACTGGATAGGAAATAATTAATGTCACAATTTTTAAGAACAGAAAGCTTGATCTGGACACTGTGCAAAACTGGCCACTCCTGTTCAAACTGGAGCAGGAGCAGGTAAGACCTTTTAAGATCTTCATGGGAACATGGAAACTATTCTGAAAGGGGAAAGTAAAATTGAAAAGTTACATTAAAGATCTCTCAAAACAAATCTTACAATGAATATTACGATTAACCTTCAAAGTATAGAAAAATGTATACAGAAACAAACTAATAATAAACTTTGCTTCTCTGATAGCTAGAAATCATCTCTTTTTCAAGCTAAGTTAATTCTAGACTTATGTCACACTACACCAACTTAATGGACTTTATGGAATTGTTTAAAGTATGAAAAAGGGCTTACTCACTATGAATCTAAAATCAACAATATAAACACACAAATCCAATAAATTGTAATGTTAAACAATATTTTTGAGAACTTATGACTCAAGATTTTTAAGGTATACTCAGAACCAAGAAGCTAGAGTTCCACCTAAAACTGAACTTAAAGTAAACCTTAAAGTAAAGTATACTAAAGTGATAAAGTACTTATATAATAGTATAAACAAGTTGAAAATAATAATGGAAAAATGTTTCCAAGAATACTTGGTTGAGTTTTGCTAAAATATTTCAGAATTTATTTGATTTGGATGAAGTTAGAACATCTTAACATCAAATAAAAGAAATGGTGTAACTGATTTGATCAAACTCTTCAAATATCTCAGTAAGCCACACGCTCCCTTCTTTCTCCCACCAAGAGAGAAAAATACTTTTTTTCCATAAACTGGACTGGGAAACCTGCCATGTAAGGAAAGGCTGAAAGAACTGGGTTTGTTCAGCCTTGAGAAAGGCAATCTTAGGGGAGACCTTATCATTATGTTCCAGTATTTCAAGGGTGGCTATAAAGAGAATGAAGACTCCCTTTTTACAAGGAGTCACAAGGAAAAGGCAAGGGGTAATGGGTACAAGTTACTCTTGGGGCCACTCAGATTAGATACAAGTGAAAAATGTTTTTTAATGAGAACAACGAGCCTTTGAAACAATCTCTGGACACTTTAGAGATTTGTCTGGACAGGGTGCTGGGCCATCTTGTCTAGACGGTGATTATGCCAAGAAAGGACCAGATGATCCTTGAGATTCCTTCCAACCTATTCAATGATTTTATAAAAAATTAATGAGACTTCCTTGTAATTTTCTTTGCATTTACCTTTGGAAAAGTGGGATTGTAAAATACCCACTTTGGGGATTATTTTTAAATGGAAAGTCTTTTAAAAAGCCTTAGCTGAATCAGGTCCACAGAGGAGCTGTGAGAAATGAAAGGTTAATTCAGAAAGAAGGGACTCGAACAGCTCATCAGAAGGATTTATACCATTAGAACAAATAATTTGTTATATTTTTTACTTTCTGCTGTTTCATTATGTTTCCTTTTCCAGTGCTAGAGTCTGGATCTTCACTCAAAACCTAATGGAAAATTTTTCAATATTGAAAGGTAAAGACTATTCATCAAAATCAAAATTGATTTGAAACAAGATTTCAGATTAAAAATATTCACAAGTAAAATAAGGAATTTCAGTCAACAGCCTGCAAGTTGGAAAGATATTGCCAGCAAAAGCTTATACTGAATATCATTTACTTCAGAAGTGAGGGAAAGGAAAAGGGAGTAGGAAGCAAAGAAAAAGAAAGGGAAAGCTTGGCAGGCTTCAAGAGATATTATTGTTTTATTTCCTGTTGAGAAGATTATTATTCTATAGCCAATCATGGCATTAAAGGACACACAATATCTTCCTCAGCGGTTTATATTTCTGGCTTTCTTACACACTTCATCAACTAAGCTGCACTCTATATAGCTTCACATAAACTTATTTCTGAACAAGTTTTAGTATTAATGAGGTTAAAACCTTATGGGTTCAACAATTCTGAACTATATTGCCAGTTCATCATTTCTAAATCCCATCTGATACATTGAAATGCTTATCTTGGGAATATCAAACCAAATTAAATGTTGACTAGCAGTCAAGCAGAAATCAAAATATGCAAATTTCCACATATCTCAATTCCTTAATAATATTTATCACTAGTAATACGTAAATAGTAAAAGTAATTAAATGTAAAACTAAAATTGTAATAATAATTAAATGTGGGTAATAATGTACATGAAATTTCTTTTTTCATAGAATTATTGCTTTTTAATTTCACAGAATCACAGAATATGCTGACTTGGAAGGGATCGACAAGGATCATCAAGTCCAACTCTCAGTCCTGCATAGGACCATCCCTGAGTCACACCACGTGCCTGAGAGCATTATCCAAGCACTTCTTGAAGTCTGCCAGGCTTGGTCCTGTGACCACTTCCCTGGTGAGCCTGTGCCAGCGCTCAACCACCCTCTGGGTGAAGAACCTCTTTCTAATATGCAATCTGAACCTCCACTGACACAACTTAAGGCCATTTCCTTGGGTCCTGTCCCTGGTCACCATAGAGAAGAGATCAGTGCCTGCCCTCTTCTTCCCCTCAGGAGGAGGGCTCCTCATACGGCTTCCCCTCAAGGCCCTTCACCATCTTTGTTGCCCTTCTTTGGACACTCTCTAATAGCTGCATATCTTTCCTATATTGTGATGCCCAAAACTGCCACAATATTCAAGGTGAGGCCACACCAGTGCAGAGCAGATTGGGACAATCCCCTCCCTCAGCTGGCTGGTAATTCTTTGCCTGATGCCTCCGTGGACACGGTTGGCCCTCCTGGCTCCCAGGGCACTGCTGACTCATACTCAACTTGCCATAGACCAGAACCCATAAGTCCCTTTCTGTAGAACTGCTCTCCAACATCTCATTTTCCAGTCTGTAGGTACATCCAGAGTTGCTCCATCCCAAGTGCGGAATCCAGCACTTCCTCTTGTAGAACTTCATATGGTTGGTGATTGCCCAGTCCTCTAATTTGCTGAGGTCTCTCTGCAGGGCCTCCCTACCTTCAAGGGAGTCAACAGCTCCCAGTTTTGTGTCATCTGCAAACTCTCCCTTCTGATTCTGTGTCATTTATGAAGATGTTGAAGAACAGTGGCCCCAAACTGGATCCCTGTGGAACCCCACTAGTGACAGGTCACCAGCCTGATGTTCTCCCATTCACTCTTACTCTCTGTTCTTGACCCATGATGTGTTTATACAGCTGTGCTGGACAGTTTGTTCAGAAGGATCCTGTGAGAAACAGAATCCAAAGTTTTACTGAAATCCAAAAAGAGTACATCAATTGGCTTCCCTTGATCAGCTAGGTGGGTTACGTTGTCATAAAAGTTGGAATCAGGTTGGATGAGCAGGACTTTTCCCTCATGAAGGCCATGCTGGCTGTGACCAATGACTGTGTTTCTTTCAGGTGAAGCTTTATTTCTCTTAAAGTATTCTAGATGAAAGTGAGCTATACTAACAATCTAGGATACATGGTAAACTATAAAATTTTCCACTTTTAATGCTGCCTTTTTGTGTTCTCTTCTGTGGCAGAAACTTACATTCTATGTAATTCACCACTGAACATAATAATTTTGCCACATTAAGCAAGGGCTTTTTTTCACCAAAACTTCAACAACTTTCAAGCAGACCACTGTCTGTTTATGTATAACTCTTTGGAATACCACATTTCATCAGTAGTTAGGAATAATTATTCACCTTTCAGCTTAGACGTCATCCTGGACATGTTTCAACAATTGCAGGGTAGTACTTTCTGATCACTCATGCTTCTTAGGATGAAACAATATAGTGCTTATTTTACACTTATTAATCAAATTAGAGCAAGCATATTTAACTGAATATGTTTCAAATAATCAGTCTTGCTGTAGTATGAAAAGGTCAGTTGAATTAAAACAAGTAGACAATTTTTTCTCTTGAATACAGGGCAGTTTGAAGCCTTTACATACAAGTGTCAGTTCTTACTCACCTCGGGAGGTCTACTGATGCAAATGGTTTTATTTCAATGAGCAAAAACTGCAGGGTTAAAATTCTTATCAATGAGTAACTTCATTGAATTTCATATGATTCATGTTAACTCCACTATGTAAACTGTCGACTTCACATTGCCTCAACGTCTACTATCGCCATCTTTGCATGCTATCTCAACCATCTCTTGCAACACCATGTTTAAGATACGAAAACAATTTTAAAATCCAGCTGTCTAACACAAGTTTAGACATGCTACACTTTGTTCCTGTTACAGGCAGGAACACAGAGCAAATGAGGTACCTTTAGATATTGTCCATCTGTATTCATTAGGGAACAAATGCCATTGCACTGATTAAAGGATGTAAGTAATCCATATTAGGTCATCTCTTGCTTAAAGACTTTACCATTCACAAAACATCAATACTGATTTATAGACAGCATGCAAGTCAGAATGGACCATGCATAACAAAAAAGGTGAAAAAAAAGCAAATGGAAAGAGTAAATACCTATAATATCAAAGGGTTTCACATACTGAGGCAATGGAAACAATGGCAAACAATTTTTAAAATAAATGAAATGTAACACCTCTGAAGTTCATCTGAGCATGCCACCATCATGAAATGCAACTTTTCACTCACCAAAGAAGAGTTATGTGAAGCATCACCTGAGACCTCGGGTGTTCTTGTGCTGTTTGGAAGTCTGTGAGGGTTACGAGCTATCGCTTGGCACCAGCCCAGCATTTTCTCCTTCCACTTATCCCTTCTCAATTTCTGAAATTCTGAAAATAATTTAGATTCCCTGAAACATTGACACTTTGAAATCATTATGTGCATGTCTCTGGATGCATGCCTTTAAAAACAGCTTTTTAAGTTATATCTGAACAAGCCAATAAACATATTTTTAAAATAACATGTTTATCTGAAGTATTCTCAAGAGTGACACTGTGCAGGTTAGAAAAGAGCTATGCACTTGCAGCACACTTTACATGCATTAATACCATTTCAGTGTCAGCAAATACAGTGCCTTCTCTGCCTGTTAAATCTTTCTCAAGTTGTCACTTTAATTTAAAAAGTGTTATTTTAAAGTGATTTTATTACAAAATAACTGTGAGACTAGCACCACCCTGAAAAACATATAGCATTTGGATGCAAAACCCCACATTCCCTGAAATAACTAGAAATAGCCCTAAAGCAGTAGCCAATATTAAATGCAAATCAACAGTGTAAGAGCATACAAATGTGTACTTATGCCCAGACACACCAGAATACCTGGCTCATCTTGAAGAGTTACATTAGGATGCACTGTAAATAGCAAAAAGTAAGGTACACACAATAAATGCTATGTGCCAACTGTAAATTGCATGCAAACTTATTTTTAGTTTATAACAATAAAAAAATACCTTTTAAATAGCACTAATGCACTTGGGAAATGCAGCACTACTAAAGTGTGGGTTTAAGTGTAAGAAACCTTCATAAACGTGTTTAAAAGTTCACAACCTATTTTTTCCCACTTGAAATTGGTAATGGAGGTATTCAGTGCAAAACTTTGCTAACTAATTACAAAGAATAACTTTTGGGCTCTCTTACTTTCCACAACATCTGAAGCATTTTCTAATCTGATTGTTCATAATACTTTTAATTTAAAACTTGCTACTCTGTACCATCGTAAGATATAATAAACAAAAAGATTAACCTACCAGATTGAGTGCCTAGTATTCCAAACAGAGTTAGCATTAGGCTGAATAAAACTGGAACATACATACAATAATGCTAAAGACCTTACATGGCACAGTATCATCTATGTAATGTCACTGAATATTATGCATCTGTAAAGTAGGTTTATTTTTTCTGCAATACGTCTCCATGCAGTACACAAGATATGCTTGTATTTACAGCAGACATTCACCTTCCCAGGTCCTGAGTCTGACAAACTACAGCCCCTTCTTGAAAAACTACAGCTCTAGCATTTCCACGCTTGACCGTTAATATATAATTTTTGAAGTATGAAATGCACCAAGTTGTATTCCCAACAGAACTTCATAGAACTGTTAGGAATAAGTGGAAATAAGCCTTAGCTTTATTGCACTGGAGGTGATTAGGTGAGCAAGTCTACAGCCGAACTCATAATTTTTCAGTCTCTTGAAATCTTAACAGAAAATGAAAAATCATGCTAGGAAAGCAATAGTAAAACGAAGACTGCCACACAGCCTGTTGACTGCAGAGTCAAAGCCATTTTTCCATTATAAAATATTCCATTATAAAATATTTCCATGTTGACTTAAAAAGAACTCAGTCCTCCAGGACACAAACACAATGCAGCAAAGGCTTCACAATGAAAAATCCAGCTGAAGTACCGACTAAACTCATTGTCACCAACTTAGCAGCAGTTAAAATTTCCACTGGATTGGAGCATCCACCATCTTGCAAGCCCTACAAGACTGTTTTATTTTCTATAGTTTTATAAATGCAACTAGAACTTAACATATTAAACTCGATGTTTTTAAGAGTAAAGAAAGTACCAGTTTGTGCAATTAAGCAACCTGTACACGGATTTAAAAAAAAAAAAAATCCATGTTTTGAACGTTTCTCATTGTATATCCAACATACCATAAAGTACATACAGGTAAAACTAGAGAGAAGCATATGCACATGTCCTCCTCTGTAATTTGGAAAGATAAGCACTTAATATGGGACAACCAATCAGAATTTTCAGGGTTTTTTTTTTTTAGCTTCTACAGCAAATCCTAGATAATTTCTGTATAATGTGCTCAAATATTTTTTACCAACTAAGCAAGACTGAAAAACAGTGGAGTCAGACTTCTAATAACATTGAGTTGAGGAAAAAAAAGCCTTAAAAAAATTAAAACCAAAACAAAACCACAAAATGTATATTTGGATTAAATCTAATAATTTACATCTCCTCCAGAAGAATAGCAAATAGAGATTACACACTATGAATAAGGTGGCTACACATTCAACTGGTGCATCTCACTACTTCAGAGCCCTTTACTGCTTTGGTGCTTTCCTGAAGAAAGAATATGAATCTGGGATAAAAAAAAACCCTATAACTTCTAAGTCTTCACTTTGTTTCAATCCTTATTTTAAAAATACTTCTTTCCAGAACAATGTTCAGATTGTAAAGTTCCTGACCATTGTCCCAAGTTTGGACAAGAATATCCAAGCTTTCTACTACTGAAAAAAAAAATCCCCAAACCCCAACCTATAAATGGTCACTCGTACACATCTTCCCTAGACTGAATGCACATAAACATGTTTGTGCAAAGAGAGTAAAAATAACCTAGTAAACTTCAGTGATTGAAAAGACGCTCTATGAAAAAAACTTATGCTTCCCAAGTTCCTAGAGCTCTAAGGTAAGTTTGAAAGTCTGTTACATCTACTGATGAGCAGCAGCTCCCATGAGCAGTTAGCCGATGCTTCCTTTGGAACCATCACACTCTTGATGACTGATTAAGAGGTAAAGTTTCAGGTCTTCACTAAAGACCTTTTCTAATATTCTACTAGTTCTGATGAATTATTATCTTATTATTATAGGCTTATATTTTAATATAGCTTTAAGTATGAGGCTACTTTCTTTGTTTCTGATTGTCTATCGAATTTTCAAGTAAACTTTTAGCAGAAATGAACATATATTGCTACATGTTTAAGTGCACAGTGAATTCTTCCAGCAATGTATTTAGTGTAGAGAAGTAACACTTGGAGAACTTGGGACGGATTTAAGCCAATTCAACTTGAGAATACAACTCTTCACATAACATGAAAGCATACAACATGTAAAGTAAACTACATAGTTCGAGTTTAATCACAGATGAAGTAAAATAATAATTTAGTCTGGGGAATATTCTACAAAATGACTGCACAGCTGGATACTCCTTAGAACTGATGATAAACCCTAGGCAACAGCTTTAGTTCAATATGGCAAAGCTAATTACTTGAAGTCATTAAATTATGAGTTTCTACACAGTTGATACAGGCATACATAATTTTAGCAATCTTCAGCAGATCCTCTGTAATGTCAGCTGGCAAGAAGTGTGGACTCTCAAAGCCATTAAAAAACGTGTTTGTTTAGAGCTCCACAGTCTGCTTGAGCCACCGATGTAGTGAACTGGATGCCCAAGACCAGTGTGTGCCATCTACCTCAAGTTACAGCCCTCCAAAGATTTGCAAGAAGACCATTTCAAAAAGTCACACAACCATCCCCCCTCAGTAAGTGATCAGTCAATCCTTTCTACACTGCCTGTAGCTGTGAAGAAAAGGAATCATCCAATTACAGTTACAGTCCTATTCCGTTCCCCTTGGTGTGCACAACCCTTTGGAACATTAGCAGTTCTTTTTTTGCCACGAGCAATCAAAACAATGACAACCACTGCACAGACAGGAACTGAAAGGAGGACTTCGCACTTGCTCATACACCTGAAGAACCACCATCACAAATACATTGCCTGAAAAAAATTTTAATTAATCCCCTATAGAATTGTTTAAAAATAAAATAATTACTCATATTTTTTTCAGAAGAGAAAACTGTTATTTATAATTTAGCCACATAAAGGGACACACGCAGTTATGGATTCAAGTCATCTTGCACAATATTAATGCTAAAAAAAAGAGGTTTAGTAAAGGACGATGGGCTGAATGCAGTAGAAATCTCTGATAGCTTCTGCTCTTTTTGTGTCACAGGTAAGCCATTGGCTTTTCTCAACCAGCCAGTCAATATTTTTTAAAAAATTGTATTAGAATATATATGATTGTGACCAGCTGTAAAAGTCCTGTATAATTCAGTACTGTGTTGGTTCAGTGATAGTTCTTTCAAGTCAGGGTGGAAAAATTATTTTCCACACACAAATGTGATAACTGCCTGTAAAATTATTACCTTCTGCCCCTCCAAACAGAAGAATAAGTTTGTGAGTCCAGCACTGAATTAAAATAGCTTGAAAGGCCATCAAGCTAGTAAAACCTTATCTTTCAGACCAATACCTGTAGCAATCAGCTAAATTACCTAATATGACACCTAATAAAATACCTAAAGTTCTAGCCTCATTAAAAACAATGCAGAGACCAACAGAAAACGTGCACACATGTCCACAAATTACTCAGTTGACATGAGTCATTGATACCAACCAAGACTATAATGGTACCAGTTTTCTTCTACCAGTTCTTTCTTGTATAGCTACTGGATATGCACAATCAGACACCTCTGCATTAAGTGTATGTAAAATTCTGAATTCAAACATGTTGTCCTGTTTATTAGTGATGGTTTTCAGAAGTACTTCTAGGGCACTACTTGATGAGTAAATCCAATTATGCACAACTAAATGCCTTTCCCTATCTGCAAAGACAAAACCAAGTTGCCATTTAACTTAGCCATGTAGCTCTTTCAAAACATCATCACAGTATCAGCACCCCTCTCTACAGCATTAGATACTTTAGCAAGTTTTCTAGAACCTGCTTCAATTGTATCTTTAAGCCTGCAAACTGCCAACTATGGCATCTTCTTAAATTATTATCTATATTATCTAATCAATTTTCAGAGACTATAAGGCAGCTACTTTGATGCTGCTGTACCACAATTAACCATATCATTATTTCGAAGTTTTTGGTTTCCTAAAAGCTTCTTGCTGTTAATTTCACAGCTACTCTTCTCGGAAATGCTTTTCTTATCCAAGGTTAAACACCTCCATTGAATTGTCCTCGGACCTTCAAAAAGCAAGGCAAAAGTATGTGCTCCTGGCACGTTCCTGCTACAGGTGAGTGATGAAAGGGTGCCTAACCCTTCCCTCAGGACCTCTCCATGTAAATTCCAGACGCATCAGAGTCCCAAGTTGAAAGGAGAAAAGCCTTGAAACAAACACAGAGTTGAAACCAAGAACAAAGTGCATGTTTTTGCTTTGTGAGTTTGCATATATTTAACCACACATGATTGCCAAGCAGCTTAAATCAAAGCTTCAATCAACAATAAAGACATGACGCATAAATGCATCTGATAAACCATAGTCGGCCCTTGGCAGATGAAAAGCCTTCAAGGAAGCTATAGAAATAGCAGAAAACGTTAACATGCAAAAAATCCACAATAAGCTAAAGTATTAGCTAACTCATGAAGTTATGTATGCAGTTATACAAATGCACATAAGAAGCTACAGTAAGTCTTTAAATGGACTTTGTTCTGCTTATGTAAAATTAAAAGCCTATTTCACAAAAAAGCCTATTTCCTCATTCTTATGTGGTTTATTTACAGAAGAAGGCGGCTATGTTTATGGTGTAAGATAAAATTCACTTTGAAGCAGGCAGAGCTGACTACTGAAATAAAATAGCAAGACAAAGACAGAAACAGCTATTTTTTTATACCCTATAAAAGTTAGATGTCTGAAAGACATAATTCAGCCATTAAACACCCCTGTATCAAAGGGTGGATAATTAATACTGAATTTAAATTAGTTTTTAAGAGGAAAGAGAAAAACAGATTTCATTGAAATATCAGAAGTGCACACACCAAAGTGTGCTAAGACATGCTTGGGCCAACAGAAGTATCTCCCCTTTTTCAGAGAAGCATTTTTAACAGAAGTTCCTCTGTCAAATACAATGATCTGGGCCGTCACAAACCATGTTCCATTGACAACCCTAAACATAGAAAGCTCATGCTTGTCAGCAGTTCAGATACTGCTCCTCTGATAGGTCAGTCATACAGAACCCACAACAGACAGAGGTCATCACTGCTGCAAAGTAAAGCTTATCCTATTGTTTAGATATTATTGCTCTTCGTAACACAATCTGTAACAACTTCATTGCATGGCACTGCTACTTTGCTGGTCTCTTAAATTTTTCTTACCTCATGTCAGACAGTTTTCAGAATCTGTTTTAGAGTGAGTAACAATAGCTATGATTACCATTAGTCATTTCTCCTCATATTTCATTAGATAATTTTACAAAACATAATTCTTGAATTGGTTTCTGCCTGCACGTAGCTTATGCTTATTTTTAATAAACAGTGTTTGCAAGAAATGCACTCCTGATTAAGGTGACCTAATTGCCTTCCAGTACCTGAAGAGAGCCTACAAGAAAGATGAAGCGGGACTTTTTATGAGGACAGGGGGGGACAAGGGAAAATGGCTTCAAACTGAAAGAGAATAGGTTTAAATTAGCTATTAGGAAGAAACTCTTTACTGTGAGGGTGGTGAGGCACTGGAACAGGTTGCCCAGAGAAACTGTGAATGCCCATCCCTGGAGGTGTTCAGTGTTAGGCTGGATGGAGTGCTGACCAATCTGGTCTAGTGGAAGGTGTTCCTGCACATGGCAGGGGATTTGGAACTAGATGATCTTTATGGTCCCTTCCATCCCAAACCATTCTATGATTAGTGAGAATTACGGCCATATCCACCAGTATAGACTTATAGGTATCCTGTGACTGATGAAGATCACTAAATACTTAACTTGAATGCTAGTTGACATCAAATTTAGAGCCACATCTGGAAACAGAGGTGCAGCTATTTTCTTGTTAATAACAACAGACCGGAAATTAGTTAGAAGGTGAAATTTTATATTCTGTTGGAAGGTACTTGTTAGAACACTTATTAAAGTTAAGCTGTATGCATTATAATAAAGAAAATTCTGCTAAGTATTTTGAAGAAGGCTTATGCTGTCATCAAGATTAACAGGGTATACCACCCAATAAGTTGATAAAAAATCCAAATGATGATTAATGAAAATTTGTGACAGATCTGCTGAAGGCAGAAAATTTTGTTTACTTTTCAACGAAGATTAAATAAGTCCATTTAATAGTTGTTTACCACCACCCTAACTAAAATATACTGTTGCAATTAACGCTTTTTCACAGTCCCCTCCTTCTGGTATAAATTGTGAAGACATAAGATCTTATTCTGGTAGGAGAAAACCATGACAGATGGCCTATTCAGGGTTTTTCAGGATAAACGGATTTAAGTTATATATAATTACTGGCCTACTGACCTAATGCTGCAGTTACTGGTAACAGCTTAAATAACTAGTCCCTTACATAAGTAAAGACTACGTTAACCTAAAATCTAATCATTGTGTGAATAAACATTTGAATAGTACTACTTTGATAAATTTTGACCACAATGTACAGAAAACAAACACAAAAGTAGGCCTTAGAAGTGAATAAATAGGTACAAAATTATGACTCAAATAGCTAAAATAATGCTTCATTTAAATAGGGTTCTCATTAGACAATATAATGGTGGCATAATTATTGGAAGCAATTATTCTTGTTGCTCTGGTTGCTGTCAAAAATAAATTAGGAAATACTTTGAGAAAATGAGCAGGGAAAATAAAAGTTGAAAGATTATGTATTCCAGTTTTTGTGTTTGTAGTTAGTGAAATAAACAGAAAAGTTTTGCTAAATTGATAATAAATCTGGAGAGGTGCAAGAAGATTGGGTGAATATCAGTATAGCACTCTAAACAGAAATTAGTGTGATTCTTCAGAGTGTCTTCCAATAGTTTCAAATTAAGCCTGAACATAATTTATTTTAATGCCAGACCATAATGGTTTACTAATTATTTTCCATAGAGACGATTGGGGTTTGCTTCTTTGTGAGATGAAAACAATGCAGTACATGCAGTTATAACCACAGCTCACACAGCTGTCAGTGAGCTAAGATTCACACAGATCATATGCCTGTCACAGTTCTAATATGTCATTTTTCAGAAACCATTTTTTAAAAATCAAAGATGTAGTATTTGTTGTGTTTGCTAATTAAAGCATAAAACTAAGGCACAACACCAGTTTCTCTCTTCTATTTTAAAAGTAACAACACTAAGCACAACATAGGTAACCACCTCTTGCAAATATTTCCAAAGAAGCTCAAAGCAAGATGACATTGGCAAGGATACTGACAAAACATAATGTTATAAAACTGAGATCATGAGTGCACAGCAGAAAACAAAAACAATGCTTGATGGCACCGCATTGCTCCCTGGCTCCCTTCAGTAACTGAGTGAACACAGAAAGATATAAAACTCTGCTCTGGCTGTGATGCAGCACCTCAGGCAGCTGTGCCATCCATGGTTGATCTCTGCCTCCTCTGACTTTGCTATCACCCGTATTGCTTTCTTCTAGGCTATACGGAACACCAGTGCTGAATCTGAGACGAGAGTAAGCCGAATAGCACAGCACAAAGGCTCCCCGTGGCAGCCGAGATCCGCGGTCTGGCACGGCTGTGTAACACCCGCCAGTGCAGCCCTGTACAAAGGTCCTGCTCCAAAAGCTGCTCAGCTGCTGTACGGAGGAGCAGCTCCATGGCTAAGCCATAAGCCTTGCCCTCACGAGAGATACTGCACAGTGGTATGAGACCTCCTTAGGCAGTCACACGACACCTCAGATAAGCTCAGTGCTAGTTCCATATGCCATTTAATGATGTATCTTCATGTATCTAGTGTGCCCATGACCCTCAATACCTGAATACCCCGTATTTTTCATTTATTTGCCCCGTAAAACAAGGCATAACAGAGACAAGCCTGAGCTTTCCAAAGATAACTTATACCATTGATGACAAGGCAATTGCAATGCATAGTCCAAAGGCCATCAAAAAAGTCTGCAATTTTTCCTATTTTTTTAAAATCTCTCCCTTTTAATTTATCAACTCTGGCTTCTTCTGCCTTCAGCACTAATCTATGTATCCTTTTTGTTTCAATCACTAAATTATATAGCATTTCTCCAATATAAAAAAGTCTCCTGAGCTGATACATAGGCTATGCCTTTATTCTTTAGCTTCCCAGTTCAAATTTAATTCATTTAGAGATTTATATGTTTTGCTATGAGCTCACTGAAAGGGTTTTACTACAGTCAATTTAAATATTTTTATTTCTTTAAGGCTCTATTTGTAGTACTTCTAGTACTTTGACATTTTTAGCTCTCTGTTATACCATTTATTTTCATATATATGCACATCTTCTAATCAAAGCATTTTTAAACTAAGCTTTCTCATTTGGAGTAAACAAGAAAGCAACCTTCCCTTCTAGCACTATGTTATTATCTTCAGAAAAATATGTTTAAGAATAAATATTTGTTGAAAAAGTTAATAAATAAATAAAAATTTCACCAATAAAATCCTGTGAAGATGGTAGAACTAATGCACTTAATTTTAAGTAAGCACCCGGAAAAACACATTAACAAAGATCATATAACTTAAATAATTTTCACTATATTATCAGGGGGCCTGTCTAAAATTCTTAAATAGATGCCATGCTACAAGTCTCCACAAGCTAACTGGAGAAAGTTTCCCAAAGCCATTCCATTCGCTTCTTCAAATGTGTGACTGGATTGAGAACACGCTTGCAAGTACTAGCTCAACAGATACGATTTTATTAAGGACTCTTTCTCTATATATAGCTCCACAGAACACAATCTTGCCCCAGGAAACACAAAATAATGGGAAACAGATGAATGCAAAAGCACATGTAGGTAGTTGGCCTATATTCAACTTTAACACTTATTTAGAAAGCTAAGCAGAGAAAAACTAATTTTGAAAGTAAAAGCTGTATTTAACCGTAGGTCAGCCACCCACAAAACTAAAAAGCATTTCAAGAAGTTCTTGAGGGGAATAGAAATGCGCTGGTGAAAATAATTACATATAGACTGGCTTGTTGTTGCTACTGAAGTACTTGTTTTAAAAGACTCCAAGCACAAAATGAAGAGCTCAGTCCCTCTCTCAGCTTAGGCAATCTCTGCTATAGAGAATCCAGGTCAGGCCCCTGATAATTGGGTGGAAGTGTTAGGGATAAGCGAAAGACAAATAGCAAAGTGCAAACAAGATACTCAAACAGTTGGGTCAAACACGCTCATCTGATGTGAGAAATGGGAAAATGAAATGTGCACAGAGCACACAATAAAGCAAGGTAGCTTAGGAACCTTATAGCCCAACATGCAAGTGGTCTCTGGGCACATTCTCGTTGCTGAACTTCCGTGGACTTGTTTAAGGACTCATTAATCCACTGAGGAAATCTTTACAGACGAGTTAAGCAGTGAAGGACAGTCTGTTAATCTCATGTCCATGTTGAAGCTCCGTCACATTTTGAAGCATCAGGACATCCCCAGACCAACAGTTGAGATGCATCACTATGTCTACAATGACAATCCATTTACCTATGCCAACACATGGTGTCATCCGGACAGGGCAGACAGATTATTCTCAGATACAGAATATATTGATTCCCTACACATGTATTTACTTAAGTCTTTACTGACTAGGAACTCAAGTTTGCATGGAGAATTACTGGTTGTTAATACAGACTAATATTATGCACTTTTTATGTCTTATGTTTCTTGCACTGTAATAAAAAATATATTTGCATTAAGAACATAACTCCAGCTGATACCTAAGATCACAACATCAAGTAAAACATGGTTTCTATTTTTGCTTGTTTATAAAAATGACATTTCAATGTAACTTCCATCATAAGACAGAAAGAAATACATCATTCTATTATCAACTATGCAAAATTTCATCCCAGAAAGTTTTTTTCCAACCAAGTAAAAACCCCACAAGTGGCAGCACAGAATGAAGGTGCCAGCTCAAAATTGCTTTTCAGCAGAGCAGTAGCTTTATGACAGAAGGATTTCCAGTTTTACAGAAAGAACCACACAGTCCTTAAACTTACAAGATTATCAAAGAATCCTGGAACAGAAACAATACTGGGAATTAAAATACATTTTTGCTTCATGTAAGCTCAGTACAAGTATGAAGAGACATGTTATCAAAAGTGTGAAAATTATACATTCTTTTTTCACTTGCCACTGAAGTGTTCCCATGCTGGAGTACTAGAATGTACATTTTTCACATTCAGAGACTGGTAAATAACAAAAATATACACAGAAAAAAAATCTGAAGTGCACCCTCTAAACACTATGGGAGGTTACTAATTTGGGTTTTCTCCAGTATTTACCACAGTCATGACAGGGGATGCTGTATAAATACATCTATGTTAAAACAACACTCTATAGACATATTTTGTTGACAGCCACTAATCAGTTCAGGCAGTTTGTCAGGTCAGCAGGAAGCTATCACATCTTTATAGTAAAGTAATTAATATATAGGAGTGGGAATTTAGGGTTCCAAAATGTCAATATTTTCTTTCAAGACAAAGAGCTAACAGGAAACAATCACTAGCAATTCCAGCATAGCATCAATTTACACTCCCTGTTAAGAGTTTAGACTCGCTATTCAGTCTGTTTTTGTACAGAATAATTAATTCATCACCTTCATTCATCAAGCTGTAGGTAAATATCTTATATATTATTCTGGAAATGAAGCAGCAGGTCAATATTCCAATTTGTGTCAATTAGTCAAAACCAAACCAAGACTCCTTGGTAGGTGACAAGCAAGATAGGTAGACCCTTCTTGTGTGCCCCACTTACTGCTTGAGGAAGGTAATTGAAGCTGACAAATCAAATAATAAGTTGCCAAAAGCATCAAAATTATAACACTCTATTATACGTGCACTGTAACTCAAACAGTTCCAGGGTCACACACTGCTTTTTCTTGCATTACTTAATACCTTCAGTGGAAAAGAGTCACTTCACAGAGAGAAGAAAAAAACCCCAGAACATGAAACCATGTTTACTTTACTTCCAAGGCCCTTTTTCAAAACATGAATTTTTATTTCCTCATAGGTTTTACTGTAACTCTTTCTACAGAACATTCTCCATTATGCATATGTCACTCACCATACAGGTTACAAATTACTTGTGCCTCTGACGCAGTCACAGAGTTAGTGACAGAGAGAGTCTGGCTCCAAACACCTACTTTGCTGATGTATGACTGCAGACATATGGGTTGAAGGCCTAGAAGCAGTTTAGGTGCAAAATGGTTATTAACTAAGTCCACAAAGAAACTGACTTCTGAAAAGGCACAGAAGTATCGCCCTCCTCAGGAACCACAGCCTGTGAAGGCTTGTTACCAAAGCCACAGCATGAACATGTGAAGACAGCTGGGGCCACACTGGGCCTGAGCAAAACATATCTGACACTTGAGGCACCAGAAGATTTTGTGAAAGGATGCACAATCATTCCTACATAAATCAGGTTCAGTGAAGATGAGGTTACTAGTTCTCTGCAGGTCAAATCCTGTTATGCCCTGGAGACATATTATCTGGGTTTTTATTCCAATGAGAAACTGATTGCTACTTGTCTACATTAACATAAATTAATTTTACAACTTCACAAAAATCATTTAGGTGACAGCTTGGAATTTAGCTTTTCTTATTGTTCTGATTCTTGTGAAATATAGGTGCCTACCTCTTTCCACTCCTTTATGCCTTTTAAAGACAAAATGCTTCTAATAATCACTTTTCCAGGATTTATGCAATGAGCAACCTTTACTGGGACTGGATGGAGTGAGAATTAGGAAGGAAAATATCCTCCCTCTTTTCCTCTTTTATTGGAAAAAAATATATTGACATTTATTCCTTTATGACTTTTTTATTAATGTTAAGCATTCATTTTAAACTTGTGACATCCATAAAATTTATTTGTGAGGTCGTTCATAGATATGCAGCTTTGTTTTTCATCTCTGCAACATGAGGTATTTTGCAGTACAAGAGAATAAAAATTGCCTGATAATAACATTCATACCTTTCCAATCCTACCATAATCAGAGGCTAAAGCAGTCCTATATATAATTTACAAAGCCAAAAGGGGGCTGGCAGACGCAATTTTACGTGCCCAACAGTTTTGTCCTTGCCAGTGTACGTGTCACTAAGAAATTTGGCCTGAGCTGTCAGGAATCCTGCATTCACCAACAGAAATTTAAAGTTTTGTGGCTTTGAAATTCCATTAATCCCTAATTCTAGGTGGAAATCTTGGTGCAAACACTCAACATTATGCACCTTCTTCAGCTTTTTAGTTCCACTAGATCCTTGAATTTTTAACTGGCTTTGTTCCCTCTGAACAGTTTTGCACAGCATGAGGAACATATGGGTTTAATCATTTAAGAAGGATTTCTAAGACTTTGGAAAAAAATTAGAAATCTCATATTTCAAGATTACGTTTCACCTAATTAAGTAAAACTATATTATTTGTTTCAAGAATTGACTCAGTGAAATCTGTCATCCTCTGAATTTCAAGGATCACACGAGTAGAGCATTTGAGTGATAAACCCATGGGAACACAGCTGGTGATTTTACAACAACTTTTGAAGGCTATGAGAAGTGTAAACTTCATCACCTCTACAACATCCTACAATTTATGTCTCACATAGAAGAAAAACATCTGCTTCAGAAATTAAAAAAAAAAAAAGAAAGGAGAAAAACCACAATAAAGTTTGTTGAGATATTTCTCAGAGTAGCAGGAGAAATGAAGCCAGTAACAAATCTGAATAGTCTCTAGCTTCAATAACTTTTAAAGGCATCCAATATAACAGAACTTTTAAGAAATTCCAGTGTTCTGTACTGAAACAAAACAAAACATAAATAGACCCAAAGAACCACAAGTTTCCAAAACAATACACCCATAGTTTAATGTTTTTTGGGTAGTGATCAAATTATATCATATATTATAATCTTCTGAGAGCATCATTTCTCTATAAACAGACTAATATGCCCATATAAATGCACCTACTCCTGTCATTACACTTGATTTCAGCTCATGTTAAGAAAAAAGTATTTTCAAATGCTAAATGAAACAATTACATTCATAATTTTTTGTGAATTGTTATTTCTATTAGTGTTTTACATATGAATAGGTCGACTTGATAGCTTCACATATGACACGCCTTCCTTATCTCTGACATCAAAAATAGAAAATGCTGACTTGAGAAAGTTAATTGGCCTCTCTCCCATAATGTCAATCATGAGCTCATTGCCTCATTTCAATGACATTTCAAGAAAAATTTATTCCAACAAAATAAAAAATTGCTTTCATGAAATTAATTTTAAAGAATCCAACGAACTTGTACCACAAGGGGACAACATTTTCTTGCCTGATCACACTTTCGAGCAAAGAATTCCATATTCTATCTGCTATAACCACAAGACTCAGCAAGTCCAGTTTGCCTGTTGTATGGCAAACCTCTCTTGATAAAAGGACTGGAAGCAAATACACACTAGAAGGCATAGCACTGGCATTACATTTAATTATTAGCAGAAGCATCAGTCTCAAGTGTTGCAACGTTGTCTGACAGTCCCAGAAAAACCTCTAAGGTCATGAAGTCCAACGAGTCAACCAGCATGGTCAAGTCTAGCACTAAACCACATCCCCAAGCATCACAGACACACATAGTTTTTAAACACCTCCAGGGATGGTGACTCAATCACTTCTCTGGGCAGCCTGTGCAATGCTTGATTAACCTTTCAGTGAAGAAGCTTTTTCTAATGGCCAATCTAAACTGCTCCTGGAGCAACTGGTCCTGACACTTGTTACTCGGTAGAGGAGACCGACCCTCACCTCGTTACAACTTCTTTCCAGGTAGTTGTAGAGATTAAGGATGTCCTTCCTGAGTTTCTTTTTCTCCAGACTAAACAACCCCAAGTACTCTCAGCCACTTCTCCTAAGATTTGTGCTCCAGACATGTCACCAGCTCTATTGCCCTTCTCTGGACACGCTCCAACACTACAATGTCTTTCCTGAAGTGAGTGACTCTAAAAACTTGAACCCAGGATTTGAGGTGCAGCCTCACCAGTGCTGAGTATGATCACTGCCCTGGTCCTGCTGGCCACACTATTGCTGGTACAAAGTCTCTGAAAAATGAAAGATTGGAAATCAACATTCTGTCCATCTACTCTGAAATATAACACCTCTTGTGTGATAATTCAGACAGTATTCTAACAAAATTATTAGCTAAAGCTGTGATTTAGAAAGCACTTAATTGTAAATGTCTCACTCTTAAGGCAGTGTTGGTTATTTGAAATATGGAGCTTTTGATTTAATACCCAATTTCTGCCCACCATTCTCTTGAAATCCCTTAACTCAAGTTTTAAAACCCTAAAGTAATGAAACACAGTCTATTGTGGCATATTTTTTTAACAAATTCAAATCCCACAGAGGGACGATGAGATTCGTGAGGAAAGCACATCTTAGCTGAAGACAAACTTAGATTTGAAATGAAGAACAGGTTGAGATCTGGCCCGGAAAATAAATTCTTTGCCAAGAGGCCCAGCTGTGAATGAGGAATGGCCAGGAACAGTACATATGATCAGATCTATTTCCCCCTTGTTGCCTAAGCTGTCTGTGTTCTTCCTTACACTCATGACTATGTCCTCATATAACTTAGGAAGGAAGAAACCCAGCCCTCCGGGTGGGCACAGCACAATGACAAAGAGAAAGAAGATGTAACATTTCTGTTCATGCACAGTGACAGATGACAGTTTGAAGTAAGAAAAAAAATAACCTAGCCAGGGCTTAAATTTTTATAAATACTAACATTTTAAGTGCACTGTAGTGCTTCAGTGATTTACAGATGGATAACATTTATAGCATATTTCATGTGAATATGTTACCCAACATTTTGTAAGGAATGAAGAAATATGAAACTGAGGAAGGGCTACAAAACTTGACTAGTCCAAAAATGTAGAGGTGTGTGCTTTTTCACTTAGTGTTCAATTTAGTGGATGCCTTCCATGGTGTTTTTCTGTCACTCTAGATTACAGGATTTATTTCATACTTTCTCAGCAATAGATGAAGATAGCTGAAAATAGGACCTGTAACTCACTCCACAATTTGCAATCTGGTTTCAAATTTGGCATGCTGACAGCAGGAAGCCAATCCCATAGAGAAAGTGACTTTTTAAAAATCTGATACTTCCCCCCCCCTTGAGATATATCACTACCAAAAGCATTCAAATGGAAAAGTTGCTCAGCTAAGTATCACAAAGTAAACTAAGTAGTACAAAGCATATACTGCAATTTGTTTCTGATTAGTGGCAATAAAAATGGTGCTGCAGGTTCAGCATTTCTTTTTCAGTGTTTGCTATGAAGTGTTTAATACTACATAAATTTTCCAAATGCAGATATTGACAAATCAGCTTAGGCTTTGAAAAGAAGCTCCTGTCTTTTCCTGTATTATCCCAAAAATCCCAGCACATTGCAGAATGCTCTCTCTTCATACCTTTGCAATTCCACTGTTTTCCCCACAGACAAAAAGTGTTTGAAATTTAATAAAGAAATATTAATTGCACACTAAGATCAGAACCCAGTCTATTTTTTTGCATCATCTTCTGTTTTTACAGTGCAATTGAAAGTAATTAGACATTAATAAAAATGAATTAACTTGGGTTTAAGTGAAAAACTCAGCACATAAGCTTGTAGTCCAATTAAACACAAAACTTGAGGCTGAAATGAGAGATCTGTGAATCAACAGTAAATTACTGTGTGATAGATGATTGTATCACAGGTAATAGGCAAGGGTGGAGGCAACTACAGACTGGAAAATATATCAGTGCAGACATCCCTATATATGTAGGTAAGCTCTACAGCTGGACTTGTGCATCTCCAAAATTGTTGCTACCTATACTGACCTCATAGTAAAAGGTAAGTGATTGGCTGAGAGACACGGCAAGCACATTAAACTGTTTTAACTATTTAGAGTAATATTTCCACTTAATTCCTCAGGTTGTTTAGTATGTTCTATATTTAAGATAGGATGATTCTATGTCGCTTTCACACACTGATGAATGTCAATGGCAGGGAATTAAAGACAACAAAAAAATAAAGATGACATTATCACCATCGTGACTGGTATACAGCTTATTTATTTAAACAAAAAGCAAAACCTAAGTTTTGAATAACAAGTTTGTTATTCAAAAAGGTTTTGGATCATGTCAGCTTTTCATATATCTTCCTCCTCTTCTAAAAACCTAGTCCACCAGAAATCTTGTGCGAATTGGGACTATTCAGCCTGGAAAAGAGAAGGCTTTAGGGTGATCTAATTGTGGCCTTGCAGTACCTGAAGGGGACCTAAAAAAAAGCTCTGGGAGCTTCAAACACACACACACACACACATACACAGAGTACTGTATTCTGAAGCAATAAATGCAGTAGCTCCAAACACAGAAAACGTTTGAGCCACTAATATCTGGACAGCTGTTTTGAAAAGAAAAAAAAATAAAGAAAAAAAGGGTTTTTTTCAAAGCTACAACTTGGAATTAAATGCAAAATCCAGGGTTTCACCACACAAAAGGTCCTGCAGGCCTTACACTGAAATTAGACAAACTGAAAAAAATCTCATCTGAGGATTATTTTTGTTGACTCACATAATCTTTGGTTAACTCTTGTACAATTCTGTATATATAGAGGACAGCCCTTCTCAGCAAAGTTAGCAATGTGATACTATTCTCCTATATTTTCTAGTACTACCAACAGCTATTGCCATCAACAGTATATATGTATACTATGACCTATCAGAGAAGTTCAGAAAGGAAGATGGTTTTAAAAGTTCAGTCCAACTCTGCAAGAACTTGCCTGCTTCTTAAATAAGCATATGCAATCCATTATGGATGCAAAGCTCAAGATTATCATGGTAAAATCAAGAACCTGGATTTCAGCACTTCTCCCCAGAAGGAGTCATGAAGTTGTAAATGCAGAAGTTGTAAAGGCATTAATATTAATGATTTACCCTCTGCCAATCCAGACTGCTCGAAATAACTTCAGCTCACACAGAGCTCAGTGGGGGAGGAAACCATCTTTAAGCTGGGTGAGTACATACTGGAAAAACCCATCACAGAAGACTGTGTGTCTAAGAACTGCTTTTCAAACAGGCACTCTAAGGTGGTGAGGAATTAGTGAAATGTGCCAACAACAAAATATAGCAAATCTGGATGTTTGTTTTTATTTTGTTTTGGGGTTTTTTTCTGTGGTTGTGGTCTTTCCTGTTGCTGCTTTTAAAATCAAAATAGGTTTTATTAGTCCTCCCAGATAATACCAACATGACTCATCTTAATACCCTCTTTATCACAGCCATTAGCCATATCAGAAAGTGTAAAGTATAATATCAGGAAAATATGCAATTTAAAATGTATACAAGAAACAAAACATTTCTAAACCTGAATGCCATTTTGTTTTTTCATTTCAGTGTTGGGTAGTGGTTCTTTAACTTTATAGAAGAAAGTTTATTCCTGACTCTGAGAAGAAAAAAAAAAAAAAAACCAAACCCAAGAAAAAAAGAAGTAAAAAACCAAAACAGAAACAGAAGCTTTTGAATAGGTTAAATCCTAGCAAGAAAGATGAAACAAAAGAGCACTTGCAAGTTCTCATGTTTGTCAGATGATTGAAACTGCCAGTGATAAAACATAAATTCTACTGAGCCACCAAAAGACATTTCAAGTTCACACATTTTTGACAGTGTTGCACTGCTGGGGGCATGCCAAGAACATGGAGAAAACATTTTCCTTTTTAAAACACACCTAGTAAAGGTACTGTACTCATAGGATTTAATGAGGGGTTTCTTGAATCTTAAAACCTACTCTGCTCTTCTACTAATAATGTTTACATAGTAACATCATACAGAAATTTTACAATTAGCATGGAATTTTACACATTCAATACTCCTCCCAGGCATAAAAGATTTTGCAGAGAAGCTCATTTTAATTCACTACAGAAAAAAAACCCAAAACTTGTAAAGTAAGAATTTTTCTCCTCCTACTGCTGATTTCTACCACGAAATCAACCAGACATCATCAGCTGCACAAGGGATGGAAAAAGCTCTCAGCTGTTCACATCACCTTTTTCCTCCCTTTAGAACAACCAAACACCTGAGGCCGAGCTAGTGGGAAAATTACAAGTGCCCATAATAAGTTCTGTCAAAAAGAGGATAAGAAAAAAAGCCGTATTTCCAGGAATCGTTATATCTGTTCTGTGCCTTTGAGAAAGAAAAGGCAACACTGGGAATCTGCATATCTCCTATGCTTTATCAGTAGCCTTACTGTCAGATGGTATTAAAACATGTATTATGTAAGTATACTAATGGGGATAAGAGGGTTGCTTAACCTCCCAAGACAATTATATCTAATCTAATTTCTTGGAAATATACTACCACAGACCAATTAGAGTAGGTTCTCATTCATTTTTCTGCTTATAAAATCCCTTCAATATACAATCTACATTCTTAACTACTTCTTCAACAAAGAAACAAATGTAACCTCGAAATTAAGAACTTAGTGTCCTTTTAAGCATATTAATCCTAAATTATCACTCTGTTCAGAATTTCTGGTTGACAAATTCTAGCAAACACAAAGAGAAGTATATCTTGAGCACTGTTAGGCTTGGAGAACTTGTCTGCTGAATTCTTTATCTTCTAATTCATTAATTATTAGAATTATTTAGATTATTAGATTTTGAATTAGAAATATTAGAATTTATTACCTTCTAATAAGGGAAAGAAAACACAAATAAAAGTCATGCCTTTACGTAATATAATGAAGCATCTCCAAATAACTATGGCTATGAAAAACCTCAGATTTTACATGGGTAAAAGTCTACTTCATAAGAGGGAATGTCCAAGACACAATAACAAAGCTGCTAGCAAAGATTTGCTGGACTTGCTATATTTAATGTAACAGTACCATACCAATTGCTATGTTTTAATTAGGATTTACTGAAGATGGGATATTAATGAGAAAATAAATTACTGTGTATTATAATTACCAATTCAAAATGAAACTAACTAAATAAACAACAACAGAAAAAAAAAAAAGTCAAGAAATGTTTTCCCCTTCTTTTTACTGATTTCTTACCCTGATGCTTCAGGGATTACTGAAGATTCCCTTCATTTGCCTCAATAAAATCATGCTGTTAATCAACAGGGGAACAAAGCCATTCTTGCTGCCATTGATTCCCAAAGATGTTGATCAATACACTTACTCTTTTATGTGTAGGGAAAAGAAAGGAATCTTGTAAACCGTTTGAAGATTCACTGCTTTTCAAAAGAGCTAATTATGATTCACCTTTTTAACAGTCATTTTGTAACAGGATTTCAACCTTTTGTGAAGAAACATAATACTCCTGAACTTGACAACATTACTTTTCTCAGCTGGAACCCATTCTTTTAACAAACAGTGAACTTTTATGTTTTTAATCACTTTAATTAGAACAGTAAGTAACTAACTGGATGATTTAGTAGTAACACGACTTACATCCTGACGCATAAGACCATTTGGAGTTTAAATAGAAAATAAAAATCCTTATAAAGAAATGGTACAAGCAACAAATTCACTAAGTCTAAGCCTATGCTTAGTATAAATGCTTTGGATTGTCTTCATATAAATACACATTCACATGTAGGAAGAAATAACAAATCTTATTAAAATGAAGAGATATAAAATTGTGTGGTCTGCAGTAATGGATCCACTTTCCCCAAATTGCTTTTTTTACTGTTGTTGCAACACTTTTTTTCTCATTTTTCATTAATTTCTTCTATGTTTCTGAGCAAGAACTGCTTCTATTTATCTTTGTGTCATTGTAGTCATATACAGTAATTGTGCAAAATATCTGTAGGATCAACATTATCACGTTTGTTATTGGATATATGGAAAAAGGACTCAGGACTATCAGTTTCATATTTAACAAATAATATTAGAAGGCACTCAAAACTACAGAAACTCTCTTCTGTCTTTGTTTATTGTAATTATGATTTATGGTAAGGAACTGCTGTAAGGATTACAGTATTGCAGGCCTAGTGCAAGACAATAAAACCTGATAAGCCTCTCAGATGTGTTTGCAGTTTATTAGGGCTATAAATTTTGCTGATTTACCCATCCAACAATACTTTTATTGTTCACTCTTAAATAGCATCATAGTCTTTTGCATTTTGGAAGCAGGAGAGGTTTAAAGTTTTAGAATAGCAAACTGTGGAGAGCAAGAGAGGAGTTTTACAACTAGTGATACGGAAACAAATTTAAAATTCATACAGTATTTCCAAGTGACTACCCAAATACTGTAAGCTTTTGTGTAAAATAACAGGGTGTCTATTGAAGCAAAAACATAACCTGCATTTCCTGCAATGATCTGCATACTTGGAATTTTTATAGGCTTGGTTTACAACATCTTCATCTGATTTTACCAAGGAAAGGAAAAAAAAAAAAAAGGAAAATAAAATCAGTATAATGCCAAATGTTTGCTGGCTTCCAGCCTTCTGCTACAGACTTTCCCATTAGGAAAAGGGAGACAAAAGATAGGGGAATCAGATACAATTTATGTTAGTCAATATATTTCATGTCTCATAGATGATGAAAATTTGAATTACTAGCCCTCAAAATTCAATTAACCTAACATTCTTGTGTCATCGGTTGGATAAATTCTTTAACTGCTATTCTGTGTCAGAAACCAACATTAAAGTGTATTATCAGATAAAATGGAAAATGAAGGGCCTCCCTGTAGAAACAAAAACTCTGAGACTGCAGTTGAGTATAAAAATCACGTCAAACGAGAGATCCATGTCAGGGGACATATGCAAATAGTATTTATCCATTAACTGATTGCAGGTGGATGGGTGTTGCTTTGTTAACCAGCAATATACACTTCACACAGTAAATATCACCATTTTGACTTAACAGCACTACAAAACTGTCTGCACTATCTGAACAGCCAATACACCGAAATTAAACCAGGCACCAAAGAGTGGAACTTTTAAGAAAAGACTTAAGTTTTGGTACATGACCTACTACGATTAAATGGAAGGAAAGTAAAGGGATAGCACATAAAATACTCAACAGATTAACCAAAAGGACAGATAATCTCAGAAGCTGCAGAAATCATAATGCAGAAAAAAAAGTAAATATACTTTGAGCTGTTTGGTATCTAAATTCCTCTCCCTATATTTTGGAAACTTCAAATCACAAGTAAAATTATGCTATAATTAATTTCAGAAATAAATTTTTTCATTAAACTAAAACCAAATTAAAACAGTCATACTTTTGAGTGTATTCTCAAGGTATTATGAAAGGTGTTTTTTTTATTTACTTAGCAAATACTATTAACAAATGTTAAGCAAAGACTAGGAACTCCAAGTATATTTTTATTTTAAATCTTTAACACAATCAAAGGAAGCAATTTTCCTAGCTTTATTCAGGGGCATACCTGTATCATCTCTTCTGAATATTTTTCACTGAGAGACAGCACAGAGCATTTGGGCCAAACAGTTAAAGTTCAGCAAAAATGGTACCAACAAAAAAACACCTTCATAATGAAAAGTGTTGAGCAACACGAACTACTATGAATTTGCCAAATTTGTTATCATAGCAAGCTTCTTAAACAAAAATATCTAAAATATATACATGCATGTATATGAATGTGTCATGGGGTGAAGCTTACTTGAAGGCATCACTCAGACAAAACAAGGTCTAAACCCTAGGTATGCCCACCAATTAGATGACAATTTGAAAACCAAATATAATTGTGAGTGACAACACATATAAATGGCATAGGGAAGGCTGACCCAAATCCCTGCCAAATGAGAAGGTCTGTCCTGTTCCACAGGTTAGCTGTGCAAGGAAAAGAAAATAAAGCAGTCGTACAACTTTATGCCCTTGGAAAATACTCAAGGTGAGAGGCCAGAAAGTCATAGTAACTCAGGTAACAACCACTGATTGCCTTCAGATCCATGGGGAAAAAGTCAAAGAGATTAGCTGGGGGCTGTCCAGCAACAAAGCAGTTGGCAGCTTAACCTGACCACCCAAGTCAGAAAGCAGTAAAAAGTGAAGAAGGGTGCCTGTCAGTGGCAAACCATCTATGGGTGCCAAAGACATGTAGAAGGCTGAGTCTGATGTGAAACAGCTGGCTACTCAAAAAAGCCAGCTGCAAGCCAGGACTCAGCATATGGACCCTTTGGAGCAACTGCTGTCTCAGCCTATGGTGCTACTCAGCTGGGCCAGGGGAGCAGGAGCCTTGAACAGTGTGTGCGTCCTTACAGTACGTGCAAGTTTCATAGAAAAGAAATCTTACAAGAGAAATTGCTGTCAACACACTTTACCATTTTGTTTAGCTATTTATTTTATATTCTGTTACTAGATGGTTTTATGCCATATTGTTCTCCTGTTCTTGCATGTACCACACCTTAAACTCCCCTGTGAAAACACATAATTTTTCCACTTAAGAAGTTCCTATATTATGTGCAGAACTTTCTCATATTAAATCCCCATTAATATATCTAAGAAATAACAATTAAAATTTGCATTTTGACAGACCTCAAAATGCAATCATACATTTCTTGAAAAATCATTTAAATTAAACACACTTTGCCATCACCACTTTTTAACTATCTTACTGAGAGGTGGGAACCACTGGACCATCAAGTATTACAATCAAGAATGCCTAGCATCCTGTCCCTATTTCAAGTCTATACATTTCTTATTTAAAGTTATGCAGGTTAAAACATATCTGACACTGATTAAGTGGTACTTAGTATTAACTGAAAATTCTGCAAATGCTGCCTGCTGTAATACGACTCTGCATTTAACAGCTATGTATTATTTCACAGGTATCGTACGTACTTCTTCCTCCCTGAATCTCTTACTCCAAATCTGAAAGCTAAGAACATACTAGGTATCATGAAGGTTAATTTCTAAATGTCATAAGAGAGGTACAGACTTTCTACAGTCACGAAGAATGAATAAGGAGCATGTGGAAAGAATAATTATTTGACGTTTAGAAATATTTGAAAAAAATTTCCCATTCATCAATTCCACACACCCTAGGTAAAAATTACAGGTATTTTAAATGTTTAATCACGAGCTTCAATATTCTTTTCTGTTTAAAATGGGAGTTTTCATACTATTCTTAATTATTTAATGAGCTGTTGCTTCATTTTTACACATAATTTCAGTCTTTCTTCAAGAAAGTTTCCTATTAAAACAAATAAACCCCCCAAAAAAGGTTAAATGTAATTGCAGAAATATGTCTGTGACACTGGGAAAAAGTAATTATGTCCGAAAATTACTATATTACTATTACCATGCCAGAGACTTCTGCAGAGAGCAGACTCTGGAGACTTGCAGGCACACGCACATACAAACTCTTCACTCATCTGGCATCTTCAAGTTGCAGATTCTTGCTCTCCAAGACATGAAAGTTGTACAAACTCACAGTAATAACAGGATCAGTGTAGCCACATTCTCCCACCTGCTCAGCTCTGCAGTGTGGGGATTTTTTTGATAGCTATTTCCTTTAAACCTTTCCTTCTTACACACAAAAAAAACCTCATGCAAATTTACAGTTGGCATTTCTGCTGCACACTTCTTTATGGCCCATGCATTTATTTCCTTTTGTGTAAGATAAATTTTATGGAGCATCTACTCAGCGTGCAAAGTGTTTAGAATTGATTTTCATAGTGACACACTCTGTTGTTTTTATACCCACAATTTTACATTCATGACAAATAATTGCTATTCAGACATAAATTTTCAGTGCAGAAGGAAGGCCAGCGTTTTGTAATGTGGTTTTTGGTGGCCCTAACATTATGCCAAATGCAACTGACTTTATGAGGACAGCTGGTAAAAGTTCCCTGTTGGTTCAGACATAAAATTTTTACTCTGAAATGCCATCTTTCTTCCATTTTTTCCAAAACCAATGGTTTTACATCAGAAAAGAAGTAAATTTGGGCATTTTTTTGCCCAAGGTTCAAATTTTTCAAAATTTGGTTCTCTGTCACTCACAAGTAAGCACTGTTCATACAGACCAATGATCACCTTGGAGGTTCTTTTAGCCTGTATCTGACAGTCTCAATTTCTTACAATTTTAGAGAAATTTTACCACAGGTAGTGGCATGAGGCATTAAAAAAAAAGAAAAAAAAAAGCCCTTTGGGATTACCATGAAAAACAAGACCCTACAAATCGCTGAAACAGACAGAAAAACAATCCATATAAAAAAGTCCCCTGGCACAGAACAGAATTAACATTCCTTATAGAACTACTTTTACAACCAAAATGCCTCCTATATACAATACCCAATAACCAGAAATAATCAAGCCCATTAGATGAAGGAAAGATACCAATGATGTAAAACTGCCAAAGTCCATAATGTGAAAAAAACCAAAACCAAACCAATCAACCAACCAAACCAAAACCAACCAAATAAAAACACACACACACAAAAAATCAAACACAAACCAAAAAAAACCCACAACACACCTTTCTAACTTTAGACAGAAAAATAAAAAAATAGAAAAATAGAAAATTAATCAAAAGATTACCCAAGGAAACGTGGGAGACTTGGTACCTAAAGAACAAAAACCAAAGTAGTACACAAGTGTGGCAGTGGACATACCCTATTTAGGATGGAAAAAGTCCTGTCAAAGATGGACTGGTGAAGGAAAGGAAGAAA
>JAWMRA010000113.1:56810439-56862452 GCA_035584735.1 Pseudotriccus pelzelni | reverse complement strand
TGCTCTGCACTGGGGCAGCCTCACCTTGAATATTGTGTGCAGTTTTGGGCACCACAATATAAGAAAGATATGAAGCTCTTAGAGAGTGCCCAAAGGAGGGCAACAAAGATGGTGAAGGGCCTTGAAGGGAGACCTCATCACAGTCTACAACTTCCTCATGAGGGGAAGAGCAAGGGCAGGCACTGATCTCTTCTCTGTGGTGACCAGTGACAGGACTCAAGGGAATGGCCAGAAGTTGTGTCAGAGGAGGTTTAGGTTGGATATTACAAAAAAGATTCTTCACCCAGAGGGTGGCTGGATGCTGAAACGGGCTTCCCATGGAAGTGGTCACAGCACCAAACCTGACAGAGTTCAAGAAATGTTTGGATGATACTCTTGGGCACATGGCATGACTCTTGGGGATGGTCCTGGGCAGGGCCAGGAGTTGGATTCGATGATGCTTGTGGGTCCCTTCCAACTCACCATATTCTGTGATTCTGTGAAGTAAGTTTTGTCTTAAAATATTAATGGAAAGAAAGTTTCATGAATATTCATGCCAACTTATGTCTGGGCAAATGTTGGCACCATCTACTTTTGACATTATTTTAAGAACCTCAGTCATGTAGCTAGGGTGCATAGGTGATTTAGCCCATGAGTTTCATGTTGTGACTAGCAATCTGTCCTAATTAGGAGGCCCAGGACCAGTTTATCAGTATGTGGTTATAACCAAAACTGTGTCTTCTACACCCTCTATATAATTTCTGATGGACTGTTAATAATGGATCATTTGCAGCAGCTGCCCAGGGCACACCTGACAACTCAGGCTACAAGCTGGGTATTAAAGAACTCTGTTGTGTTTCTTTGTCTTCACACCAATGACTCAGCTGTGATAACTCCCCTTCAGGGAGGTATTAGCACATTCACACCCAGCCTGAGGGGCTGCTAATGGGCCATACTGGACTGGCATAATAGGCAGCTGCAACACCTAAACCATCAGACTCCAAAAACATCCCATGACTGACAGAGTTAAATGACCCACTGTGAAACTCGCCACCCTGGGGGAGGTACTGGGCATTGCCACCTGAACTTGTGCATATATAATCTTGGGGTTTTGGGACTTCTGGGACCACTTGTTGGATCCAGAGGAGGACCAGAACTTCAAACGGGGTGCGACTGCCACTGTCAACAAGACTGTGATTATTACTTCAACAGAACTGCGACCATCATCCAGACCAATAGGTTTCCTTTCCTTTTACTTGGCCCCCAGGTGGGCCATGTGGTGCACAAGGGTGAATGAACACTGTTCTGTTCTTGTCCCAGGGTGTGGTTATGGTCTGTCTTTAATCCACATCTGTCTTTGTGGGTTAAAACCAGTTTTCCCTGTATCATTGCATTCATTGTAATCTTTTTTTTTTACTAAATTGTAACTGACATGTAACCTCTCTTGAGTTGGATTCATTTCTTCCGCTTGTATACTTTTAAATCAGCACAAAATCACAAAGCTTGGAGAAAGCACCTTGTAAAGAAAGATCTAAATTAATCCCTTAAAAATCATAATAATAAAAGATGAATACTATTTTTCAAAAATCTACTTGTTTTTATCTTATCACAGAAATAGAAAAGCAATCATTCAAAGGAAGACTTAAAAACATAGACTAAACCAGCTCTCTTCTGATACAAGTAGGGTTTGGATCCCATTGTAGTTCTACAAACTTGCTCTCTGATATTCCTCACAATGCAAATAAACAGTCAATCTCTTCCACAGCTAGACACCTCCCTTAATAAGGACTGTAGAAGTGTAATACGTAATATACTTCAGTACAGAAATTTTAATTACACATGAGTTTTCTACATAAAAATATATACCTCTTCATATTGTACCATTCAAAGCTAAAAAAGAAATAAGCACATTTCTGTTGTATTACCAGAGAGGAAAGTAAAGACATGGGTTGGAAATGAAACCAAAGTCTGTATAGTCCTTTCAATATAGTAATTCTCTTCATTAAATGGCCATCAAATTGGATAGGTGACAGCCAAAAAGGAGCAAATGGGCTTGCAATTGGAGTAAAATGCTGAATTAATTTAAAATTGCACAAGGATTGCTATATTAAAGGCACAAATCTGACTGTATTTACTAGGATCATGGAATCCAAAAGTGTGCAGTTGTTGTTTCACCTGTTACCAAACCTCCTCCAGCAAAAGAACAGCTGTTTATTTGCTTTTCATTTTTTCATCTCAACTACACAAGAATTCCTCTGTTGCATTCCTTCCTGTAACCTCTTTTCATTTCTCCATAAACTACTGGAGAGGAAGAAGTTTGACTTTGTGCAGTGAAGCCAGTGAGGGCCATTTGTGACCTCTGTGCTAAGGAACTGAAAGGCTCTTATACAGTCTGATGACCATTTTTTTTTTTCTTTAGTTCAAGTGCACATATGGAGAGGAAAACAAAACTAGAAAAAAAAAGTCTGGTTAAGGCAGAAACCTGCTTCTGTTAGTATCTATAAATGGCTGACTTTATACTGACTTCACAACAAAGTCACTGAATTCTGCTGCATTTGAAAACAACCATTTTATTGATTGCATTTCTGGTATTTGGTAGGTACAGAGAGTAGGTGCTCAGAAAAAAAAAAAAAAGAAGGGAAAAAGAGAAAGAACCAAACTACATGGAATGCAGGCTAATGGAGAGGATACACTCATCTCTTCATATCTAGTTCCTGCTGACAGCAAAAACATCCACAATTCTGCTGGAGAGGAAAGATCATCATGACAGGTGAGATTCAATGAAACAGACTTTGGGCAAAGTCAGATCAGCTGTGAAAATCAGAGTCAATATATTTTTGGTACTGCTTCTCAAAGAGAGACTTGCTAACCATGAGATTTAGATCCTGATCAGTCAATGAAGGGACAAAGGGAAAGAGATCTGAGGCAGAGTACTTGTGTCCAGGAAGCAAACATTTTAATACTATGGTAACCTAACTCGCCATAATGAAGTTTGGCATAGTGTTTAACAACAAAACCTGGTCAGTAAATTCAGAAAGGTGAATGTCAATTACAGAACTCGAATCACCACTTCACAGTTTATATTTTAAACCAAAAAGTATTAACTGGTCTTAGACATTGTTTAAAATTTGCATTTCTTAATGGCAAATACTTTACAGCACCTGTTTACAGAATTGCCTAAATAATTTTTTCTCTTCCTCCAGGTTTATTTTTCTCTCTCATCTTGATATACTCTTTGCAAATATGAATCCAAGCAAATGATTTTCACCTGTGACTAGCCATACGACACGTGTGCTTTACACACAGGTACACAATCCACTGTGATTATGAGACCAGCCATCACAACATAGCAGACACGACAGAGCTATGTAACAAGCTCCTGAGCACTGATCAAAGTGACAGCTTGTCAGTTTTGAAGCATGCACTTTTAAGTCACAGGGGGACACCATATGGACATGTAAAAGTATTTGCATGAACATAAATTTCAGGTGTAAGGCTCTAAAAGGAGGATATTGTGCATTATTCAAAAAGAGTTCAGAGAGTTATAGAAAGAACAGGGGGATAAAATCAAAGCAAAAGATAACACATGCAGCATGGATTTGAAGAGGTATTTGGTGAAGGAAGATTTATGAAGGCTCTGGAGCACCTACTGTCTGGACATATTAAAAAGTTGCAGAAATAAAAAATGTGAGCTTTGGTGAACAAACAGTTCAGACAGTTCAAACAGTAACTGAGAATGAACTGATTTATTAGCATTTCCAGTTGCCACCTTCCACTGTGTTTTCATCCTAGAAACCTGACGCTGAAGGCAGCTACAAAATCATCAACTCCACTATATTAATACTCAGCGTCTCTGCTGAGTGACTTGGTTATGGGAAGGAAGAACACCAGCTGGCTGCTGCAATGTGATCAGTAGGTATTAAATTTCAACCATTATAAATCACCTCAAATTTCTTCAGTTCTTCCTTAGCAACAGTGTAAAGCACACCAGAGGAGCTTGGGAAAGCAGCTGTCCTCTCAGAGGCTTTTAGCCAGTCTTCAAATCTAGAGTAGTCATCCAAAAATTTTTGCCACAGCCTCCAGGTCTCTTCAATTCTGCAATACATAATGGAAAATTAGGGAACACTTGGACTGGTGGCCAGCTGACCCACAGAACTTCAACCAATCATCTACAACAGCAAACTAACGCTGCACCAGACAATAACTGACTATTAATCTAACTCAGACATCCAGGCTATAAACAGACCACAGCGAAGGCTGTCTCATTCCAGACAGCTAGAATAAGATGAAGGCATTTATTTTTTTTAATGCATCTAATTTTGGAATCAGTATAAAAAAAGCTATGTTTGTAATAGGAGCTCTAAAAACTGAGCATGTTAAATAACTTCTGAAACACAGTCCCACTGTAGGTACCTAAGCCAGTATTTTAGAGATCAGAAATTCCACATGACCTTCAACTGCAGAAATTTTCATAAAGAATGCCAAAGAAGTTGCAGCATATATTTTAAAGTTGTCATTATTATGCATTGCAGAGGGACATAAGCTTTTTTTATTCATTCACCAAAATTTTGGGGTTCTCCCTATGCCCCCAGCATAGAAGCTATTGCCTTTTATTCAGTCTATATGATCTTTTACTGACCTCAATGCTCTTTTATTCAGTACTGCAACCATATAACACACATACCACCCCATATTTCTGCCTGTGGAAGAAAATACTAATTTGTAGGCAATTTTAGACTTACTTAAGTCGCCTTTCCATTGACATCGCACAAATGTTCCTCCATCTTCTGTCCAGATTGCGTGTAGCCTGCTGAATAGAGTCACACTCTGCTTCTGTGGCACAAGCATCACAGTCATGAAGAAGTACTTCACACAGATTGAGAACAGATGCCACTCCAGTGCTATGTTTCTCTATGTCCCTCTGAAGTTCCTGCAGGTGAAGAAATTAGTTCTTCAGAGAAACTGCAAAACATGCATAAATGTGTTTGTCTTCTACTTATCTAAAAAAGAGAAAAACCTTGCAAACAGAAGAAAAACATCTGGTAAATACCAATTAACAGAATATGCAAGTGGTGTTGCAATGTTATCAGTTAGGCCAGGAGAGTCTGGCAGCATGCACAGCTCTCCCAAGGGAGTATGAACACCAAACCATTACCTGGGACAAACTGCCAGAGCTCTGCATGCTCAGCTGAGCATCTTTCACACACATTTAATCAACATCACCAATAAATGGTAGAATTATTGCCAGCCCTTTCCCATTATCACAGAGAATATAAAGCGGAAGTTAGTAAGAGAAGTGTGAGAAGAAAATATGTGAGGGATCCTTCATGAACCTACTCTTCCCCAGGTGAACTAGCTGCAAAATGGCATGTTTGACATGGAGACTGGCAGCAGCATGTGTTGAACAGGGCATGTGTAGTAGGAGATTTTTCTTCCTTCAACTTTCCAGTTCTGCAGCGTTTTCATTGGAAATGGAAAATTCCAGACACCTAAAGAAAATTCACTCACACTGTTTTAGCACTTACTGTATGTGATCACTACTATTTATTCTGTCGGTTTCTTGGTTGCAATGGCTTGTTCTACACTGAAGATAATGCTTCATCTCAAAGTAATATTTCAACTTCAGTTTTGAACTCCAGATTCATGTTAAGACAAGCCACAAAATTAATTGGCCGTTGCTGTTGGATCAGCGCATGAAAAGAAACTCTGCGTGACTTCTGTCTACATTGCAGTGAGTCATCAGAATACTAGATAGAAAAAGCAGTATGGACAATAATAAAGTGAAGACAACATAATTCCAAGGGTGACAGAGAAATACTAATGAAACTGTGTCAGAAAGTGCTATATTGCATCTAGAATAGTACACTTACTTCTGACTGAGATGAAAAAAAGAACTATTAGGGCAACTAAAGATGTGGAAATTTATTTAGCAGAACTTGGCAGCTTGAGGATGATTAGAGATAAACTTCTCTTTATAATTTTGCAATAGAAGTAAACTATGACATGCAAAGGGAAATACATTGTCAACATATTGTGTCTACACACATTTAAGGTCTAACTAGAGGAACTTTTCCTACAATTAGTAATATGATCTGAAAATGCCTTCCACGGGAAATGAGATGTAAATGCCAAAACCATAAAAACCTAAAGAAATTTGAAATGGAGCAAGGTCTACCTATATCAACCATTTGATTTGGTTGTTTGTGATAATTGGGCCTATATTCAGTGAAGTAAGTTTTTCATCTTCTCATCTATGAAACAGAAAGTTACTGTGTAAACATCTACATGAGACCATCAAGTGGAATATTACATTTTCTGTCTCAGGGATGGCCTTTCGCTTTCACTTGTCTGAAAAACACTTTCAGTGTTAAGTCGAAGTGTTTATTCTCCTTTCTATCCACCCTGAAACATTATACAAGGGTGGATACTATAATCAGATGTAATACTTTATGAAACACACACTCCAGACAGCTATGACACTTGCGGTTAAGTAGGTTCAAGTAACACAATCTCCTCTCTGATGTTTTGGAGTAAAGCAGTACTGAGAACTGCCAGTTGTGGGTCCTGAGCATCCCTAAGCATTAAACTTTTTTTATTCACCAGCAGAACTTTTATATTTATTTCAGAGATTTCAAATTTTTCTACGTTTATTAGAGAACATTAAACCTTTGAGTTAGTCCACAAAGGAGCATCACTTTTATGCACTGCTGTCACCCATATAAAACTTTTTAAAAAAACTTTATTTACCCAGAAGCAAACACCATTTTTCACATTTGAAGTGGTAGCAGATTGGGAAAATAATGAAACAAGTAATCCTTAAAATTGAATTTGTGACTCTAGGAAAATACAGCATTGAAGTGACCCTACCTTCCCCGAGATATTCAGATTCAACTGCATTTTTAATTTCACTAGAGACTAGCAATCTGCAAAGCTGACACTTCGCTGAAGCAAATGCTGAGAAGTGGATAATGGAGTTATATAAATAGAATTTGGCACTCCTTTTCCACAATATAATATTTTTAACCTAATTTTTCATATGAACAACTGGAAGGCAACATGACCTCAGTGGAAGATTAAACATGAAAAAGAACATACGATCACTAACAGAAGAAGAAAGAGAGAATAAAATGAGAAAGTGGCTTTCTGAGATATGGTGGATAGTGATATAGTCTCTGAGCAATAACAATACAGTTTGCCATACATTGAAGGCATGCAGGTTTTTAAAATTATTATTATAACTATGGCTTGTAGTGTTATTATCGAATAATCAAATTTCCAAATATGGTATCCTCCTAGGATAAGATTCACTGCTATTTCTCCCATTTAGAATTCAAATTAAACCACTCTCACTTCTTTAGAATATCACTGCATGCTGTCACCACAAGGAAACAGTGGAAGGCAGAGATACACCAGTCTCTGTCCCCAAAATAACTCCCATAAGAAGTGGTTGTAACGAACTATGGGATGCCTGCATAGGGATGCTAGCAAAAAATCTCAAGTATCTGCTTTGTTGATAGCAATGTTCAGTGCTTCCCAGCACTTTATTGTCTCAGAGACACCACCCATTACTGATGCTTGTATGTTAAAAACTATTATCCCTACGCAAATTCCATATAGAATATATATAAGCAATTCTGCACAGCCATGTAATAAATCAGTCAAGGAGCTGGCAAAACTCTGAGGGGGGTCTTGGCTCTCAGTTCCACACTCAGCTTAAAAGAGCAAAATGACAGTTTATACTCTTGATAAATTAATTATCTCCAAAATATCCTGTCTCTCCTCTTCCCACACATTTCCTTCTGCTCTGGAGAAGAAATTCAGGAGAGCACCTAACTCATCTCCAGTGAGGCACCAGAAAAGTAATTTTGCCAATAAATAACCAACAGGAACACAACAGAACAACAGGTCTCTCCAGCAATGTGCTTCTAGGTAAAACTGCACTGGGCAGTGAAGTGAAACAGGAAGGAGAAAGTATAGTAAATCATCTTAGAAGTAACATTAGTTTCAATGCCAAAAACTAGTTGACTTCAGATTTTTCTGCACATTTTATTCTAGCACTGCATAAAGGCTTCGTGTACTATAAACCAACCAATTTTAACTTTACATGTATAGCTCATGCATCTTTACGTGCAAAATGATTCCCAAACAAGCTGCAAAACAAAACTGAGTTAGGCTGCTAAAACCAGTAATTTTCAAGCATGTGCAAAATTTGCAGGGTCTAATAGGTGTCAGTTTTGCCTCTGGGAACAGACAATTCAAACAAACAAAAACCACAAGCCCCAAAGGAAAAACAATTGCCATAACTTGCTCAGGTTACATCTCTTGGTGCCTTACCTTTCTTGGAAATCTCAATCAGCTCCTGGTGAATTCGATGTCAAAGCCAGCAGAAGGCTCTATAAGTGACACAATAAGTACCACTTGCCTTGATATTTAAGTACTTTGCCTCATGCCCTCTCAGCACTGAGCTGGGTATGGACAGCCCAAGGACACTCTGGCTCTCCCCCATGTCATTGTTCACCTGATAAGCGTGTTGTATTTTACCTGCTGTTCATTTAGCTTCCTTTGTATCTCCTCAGAGTCACAGGTTTCATAGACGATAGGTTTGGACAGCTCTGACTCAATGTGGGCAAGCCAAGATCTCAGGCTACTCATGTTTTTATCCAGCTGCTGCACTGCAACAAGAGTCTCCTTCAATTTCTTTACCCTGTAAAGAAAATGAAATAGCAGCATAACTACACCCTAAGGAAAAATTTTCACAGCATACATTTCAGGAGGTTTTCAGAGAAACTTCACTTATATGGCAAATTCTGTTGTGAAGTCTTCCTTTATTATATAATAGAAGTACATTATTATACGTGCATGTCATCCTGCATTCATAGCTTATGTACCTTTTTCAGTTGAATTAAATATTTGCTAAGAAAAGTCTTCTTTTTCTTTTTTTTTATGAACTCACACACATCAACCCCCTCCAAAACAACCAAGTAATTTAGTTGTGTATTTGACCAACAGATGATAACTGTTCTTCTTAGAGTACAAATAACTTACCCATTTAATCAGTACTGGTGGGGGAATGCACTGAGTGAACAGGCCTTTTTCACCCCAATGAAAACACTGATCTACATATCACAGAGGATCTCGGCAACCTGTTCCACAGTGGAGATTTGTCCTTGAAAAAATAAATTTTAGACATCCAGCTGAGAACTTAGGGAGAATTCCTGAATCCCAAGGGCTACTTTAAGTTGGTCTAATTGGACTATTTCAGATTTAAACAGATGAAATTGGAATGGAACTGCATAGCAGTTTCCAACTAGAATTTTTCTAGAGATCCTGACCCTGGAACAGCAATGGCCAGGAAAAATGAAATAGTTTTGTTTGTTGTCTTTTTTGTTTTGTTTTGTTTTTTATTCAAGGGAGCATTAAGCTTGGAGAGTGAATAAATTCGACTAAACCCTCATTGTATCTCAGAATTTTTTCCTTCAGTCACTTTGAACTGCAAAAATGTCAGTCTGTAATTCTCTCTTTCCTATCCCCATGTTATATAAAATACATCATTAGCGGACTTCAAAATTTTTTCTAAGCTTTCTTTTTTTCTCCCCCATTTATGTGGTACCACAAACAACCTTGAGTAATGTTCCCTTCTATGCTTCTATTGGTCTTCTACATAAGTGTTTCAGTATCAGAAAGGTTTTAAGGTAAGCGTAGATGGGAGTAGACTGACTAAATCAGGTTGAAAAATTCAGGATTGCCAGATCTGTCCAACAAACAAAATGCCACCTAACTATCCTATAATTCCAACATAGCAATTCACATTTTGTTTTCACAATGCTACACAGCAAATTTATAAAGTGTTTCCACATTTAAAGCAGCAGTTGCAGCTATTAGAGATTTTAATGTCTTCTTAAAAAAAAAAAAAGCTATACTTTTCGAATTTTCATCTCTTTATAGCCCTCTCTTTAGCTCACAGATAGTCAAACTGTGGTTCTTGAGTGCTGAAAACTATTTAGAACAGTTCAAATGCAGCTTCCTTGCCAGACTCTTGTGACCAAGAGCTGTAGGGTTGTGATCTGAAAAAAAAATAAATCCTGGTAACTGGAAAAAAAATCTACATAATCTGAAAGTCTATCTATGAAGGGACTGAAGTCAATAAAATTGTGCAGAAAGACGGCCTCAGTCCCCACTATCAGGACAGCCAAAACACAGAGGAAATATCAGGAGGCACCAGTGTCTGGGGGCACCATCTCCTTGTAACATGCTTCTACATACAGCGTTTTGTGGGTTTGAACCAACTGCAACTTGTTCACAGGGTGAGCAAGAAGACGGCTATCAGCCTTTTGGAACCCACATACAGCTTTTCAATCTATGACAGTATTTAAAAGGAGTGAAATCCCGCCCATTTTCTGCTTTTCAAGGCTGGATGCTGCTGATCCTTTGCAGGCACGCTGGAGTGGGAAAGGGAACAATGAGTCATGTCTGCCCTGTGGAGAAGCAATGTCTATTTATCATTTGCAAGCTCTAACTGTGGAGCAGGATTTTCTTGTTTGCAATTGTGTGGTACTTCAATCTGTGCTGGATTTTATTTACATTTTGCCTGAAACAACTGATAAAGGGTCCATCATTTAGAAGGTGCCCTCTGCTTTAGGCAGACTGCATGGGACTACTTCGCTGGCAGAACAAAAAAACCAAGCTTCACCCAACTACAGCTATTTTCATTCACATGAAAGTTATTTAAGTTATTAAGAGTTAACTAAGTAACTAAGTTACTCCAGAGAGAAAAAGAAAAAAACTGTAACATACTAAAAGAACACTCCAACCAAACCTAAACCCTACAACTTCCTTCCTGCCTACTTCCCCTCCCCCTCCCACATCTACCATCACAACGTTCTTTTTTTTTGTTCTGAGTTTAATGTAACGGGCTCCTCGCCCATGGTACAAATAGAAGCAAATAAACAAGTGCTTACTGGAGTCTAATGGGCTTTTTTTTTTTTTTTAACTGAACTGCAGCACGGTCTTATGCCTCTAGCTACTCTGAAAACACACCCACAATCAAATAATAGACGTAATCCATCATGTCTAAGAGCTTTCCTTCTGAATGTCAGCAAGAAAGTTGCCCATGCTTTAAAAGCCCTGCTTAAGAGACAAAGGTCAAATTCTAAATCAAGTATCTGGGATTTCTAGTCACGTGTCATTTTTACCTTTTGAGATTTCATTTAAAAGATTTTATTTAAAATGTTAATTATTCCAATAATCATTTCATGCTTTTATTGCAGCACTATGCATGTAACTGTGAAAGACTTGAGATAACTCTTATCCTTGATAATGAAGATTCTGTGCTGAAGCAAGGGGTTGGACCCATGACATGGTTGGCTTAAAGGTTGTTTTTTATATAACACACACCCCAGTCTTGCTACATTTTACAAATATTTAAAACTCTTAGGAAGGAAAATACTGCAGATTTTTTTTTTAAATGGTTTAATGATGAAATTTGCATGGGCTTATAATGCTTATGTTTTCATGTTCCAATTAATATACCTCAATCTCCCCAGGAAAGTAATAACTTTAAAATGTCTATTAATAATGTCTATTATTATAGAGCAAGAAAAGTCAGTGGGAAAACAATTGGAACTAAAATTAAGCACAAATGTATATAATTCAACTAGTCCTAAAGTAGACAGCCTCAGATTTCCCTTAAATCTAAACAGGAACAACCCTGTAAATACAGAAAAATGCATCATATAGAACTCATAGCTACTGCTTAGTGATTTAGACAGCTACCTACAAATATTAAACAGCATATAGTAGAAAGCAGAAAAGGTTTCTTTCTTAAAATATCTACTTGGAACTGGAAGCAAAGTTTTAAGAAACACTCTTTGAAACAGTGAAAAATGCTCCAATATTAAAATCAGTTTTTGAAAAAATCAGTTTAAAATAATCTATTTATGATTAAAGAAGAGTTATTGTCCAAAGTACAGCACTACTACATAGCAGAACACCAGTACTGCCAGCTACATCTACTATTTCAGTCACAGTTTCCTCTTTCAAAGAGTGAATTTCTAGAATTCTGAACACCAGCAAAATTTCGAGAAAAGATAATGTGATGAGGGAAAAAGAGAAGCTGAATCAAAATCCAAGAGGAGTTCAAGTAGTACATGCAGTTACAAAACAGTAGTTAATATGTTCAGAACAGACAAGCTTTGGTAAGTTAAGTCTGAAAAACTTTCTTTACAGCCTCTTTCCTTCTCTGCCTTTCAGTTCTAGCCATGCCCCTTTGACGACACAAACAGCAAGCAGACAAATATAAAGTCTGCTTTTCCTCATGTGAGTACATGCTCCTGTATTTAAAAACAGCAGTAAAATCAGTCCATGGTTCTTTCAGACAGCTAGGAGATTTTACTAGTTCTAGGTCTCCAATAGATCAAAAAAATCATTCCGGGATCCAAAAGTATGAGCTGTAAAACAAGGTATGCTGTTATCACTGTCAACTGTTTTTAAACTGAGCAGAAAACCAGTAATTTCTAGCCACAGTAGTTATTTCTACATATCAACATTTCAATTAGTTTCCCAGCAAGCCAAGACTTCAGAAAGAACCGTATCAATCAAAAGCAAACAAAAATAGCTCCCTGCCTTGTGATATCACAGTTACAGTCTGGGAGATCTGAATCCACACTGCTGTCCTCCGCCATCCTCATAGCATGCAAATCCTCCGCCACAACCATGAAATTTTCCAGCATTAAAAAAGAAGAACTTCCACTCCAAAAGCCTGCAAACACTCTTCTTTGGGTGGGGTGGGGGGAGGAAAGGGGACACACTGCTCTTTGCTGGTGAGTACTGTACAGAAAATGTTTCATGGCAAACAAATGTTAGCAGCCGTTGCTTGATAACATGAGACTGGATGGTGACAACTGGTCATGTTTCTAAATAAAACTTGCATTCATCAACATGTGCCAGACTTGATCTCCAGGAATGTGGACCGTGAGTGGTAGGGGGAAGGATGAAAACACATCCTTCTTTGCAAAGCTTGAGCAGTTGCAGCAATAGCACTGCTTTCCGGCTGTAAATAACTGTGACCTTTTTTTCACCTGGCTAACATATCAGAAAAATTCATCTGAAAGGATGAAAATGCTCCAGAAGGGCCGAAACAGAAGTCTCTGATGCAGACACACAACTACCCTTCTGCAGCTGTCACTTTTGTAGTTACAGACCTGCTCAGAATGGAGAGACAATTAAAAAAAGCAGGTAAGGAAACAGAATGTGACAAAGAAAAGAAAGATGCTTTTATAGCTAATCGGAGGAGTTGCACCACACAGCACAAAATCAACAGGTAAAGATTCAGACTAGACAGGTATTACCACAGTAAAAAATTATTTAACTATTTTCACAGAGCACTTTATATTAGTTCACAGCTGTAGGAAACAAAACACTAAGAAAAATGCTCCAGGAAAGGAATTACTTTAGCACTGCAGAAAAGTCCATAGGCTCTAATAATTTATTAATGCTGTCAGGCATCCAGAACGTGAAAAGATGTATTTTATTCTCAACATCAGGACAACTAGTCTGCATCTACTAGCAGAATACAGCCAAAATCATGCTATATAGTATATTCTAAACTCCAAGAATATAGTCTAAAAATTAGCCATCTAAAAATTATCTTGGGGGATGTAAACCCTTCTATCCAGTGGGAATTAGGCATCAATACAAGTACTTTGTGCATACATTAGTTAGGCTTTTAATGGCTTCTGGCCTAAGCTACAGCTGAACTGAAATTTTCACAGCCTAGCATCAAACCTCTCCACCAGTTATTTCCCAACTTTAGAAAACTTTGCAGAGTTTTTTTTTCACTTCTGTGAACATTGGAATGGAAAGGGTTATACGTTTAACTGCCCACAATAGTGCTGAGCATGTAAGTTGAGAAGGGTAAGTTGAAATTATCTGGAAAAAAAAGTAAATAAATATTTTACATACACTAGTTTAGAACTAGGACTCAACACTTCACGATAACAGAATAAGAAAGATTAAGTATATAGTATTGCAGTTTATATCTCCCCACTCAAGAATGATGCAGAAACCTGAGCCCTTACTTGTTCCCCTGCAGAGAACACTAATCTCTAACATGAAATAGACAACACAGATATTTTAAAAATGTGTTTTGCAGTTTCTGAATGCAATCACTTTTCACTAGAAACTTGCTGTAGGTTATTATTTGAATATTTCTCTGAGTAGGCATAAAATATGTATTAAATATACTTTAAATTCAACAACTGGTGTTGCATCACATTCCCCGAAACCAGCAGGCTCCTTGACCATAATGCAACACTTCCTGACTTAATTGTTCCGTAAGAAATAGAGTGTTGAGTATTTAAAAATTATTTACTATTAAAGGAGCTGGAGCCACCAGAATACTTCTGCTTACATACAATTTACTGCTCCCATGCTTACAGATTTCAGAGCAGGAATGCAGTAAAAGCATATTTAAAAAAGAACATACAAAAAAAGACTGTGAAACTAAACAAAGCCTTTTGCTGCTAACAGTGCTAAAGTATTACTAGTGCATATGTCCTTACATCAACGAACTGTGAACTATAAACTATGTGAAATATATATACAATTTATGAAATGCAAAACTTGGACAAAATTATTGTTGGTAATGGAAGCGAGGCTGTAGCACAGCTCAACAGAAAGTGTTTAAACAAATAAACCAGTTTCTTCAATCATCAAAAAACAATCTTGTATTTCTTTAGGTTGTGAAAATTGCTACTACACTTTTGACCTTGAATAAAAAGAATCTTTAAGCCCAGTGTGCATACATCTACCTGCACTTGCTCTTCTCCAACAGTGAAAAAATAATCAGGCAGAAAAATTAAGACTAAATTTTGGAACTGCTCTTCTTGAAATCCAGACCTAAAAATGCAATGTTTTGATCCCTCTGTCAAGATTTTTTTAGAAAAAACCTGTATCTGCGTCCAGTTTTAAGCACCATCTAAATTAAGATGGTACTAGTGCAAGGCTCACTGAATCTGCAACTGATCCTATATCATAAAAACACAGAATCATTAAGGTTGGAAGAGACCTTTAAGATTATCAAGTCGAACTGTCAACCTACCACCACCACCCCATCATTCTAGCACATAAAGTTTTTAATTGACTCTTCTTGAAGAAACTATGCTGTGTACTGAAAAGTAAAACAGGAAGGTGAATTTCACAGAAATGTGTTAACGGTTAAGAACGAATTCATTTCACTGTTAATGATGAAAAATAAAAGATTTTAAGTGAATTACATCCAGCATATTAATCTGTCCCACTCAACACTTAGAAATAAAACAATGGTTTTACCTGGCTGCAATAAGATCTAGAAGATGTTGCCACCTGTCATTGATCTTGCCAAGTTTGTACTCAATCTCTGATGCCTTACTCTCATGGCTGGCTTTAGCAAGTCTCTCTCCCATTTGCTGAAGCTGGATTTTGTTCTTCTGGGCTATAGCAATTTCCTCTTGATAATCCTGGACAGTGAAGAGCAATCAGAAACAGAGTACTTATTCTGAATATACTCTGCTCTACACTACTAAAAGAATGATTCAAAAATACAAGTGAATATTGTTTTTTTGTTGATTTGTACAGCGGAGAAACAACCTTGTATATATTAGATGTATAAATGCAAATAACTATCAGAAGAATGAAAAAAAACACCCAACCGAAAACAAAACACGATGTCTTCTATAAATATGTCTGCTGGAATTAAACTCTTTACAGACAATTTTGATTGAACACTTAGCAAAGCATTCAGATGCCTCTGACTTTGCATTCACTTAATTTTCTGGTATTCTAGGAGGTCCTATCTCAGGAAACACAGGAAAAATGCTGCATACCGAGAGAAGAACACAAACACTGGAACACATCAGGGAAAGGTAAAACCTCTACTTCAGCTAATTCAGTGTCCTCCTTGCAACACAAAATGAGTAAGCAGTTAAAGAACAGTATGCAAGTGTACACCATACCTTTTTGAGTTTCTCAATCATTTCTTCTATGAGGATATCGCCATTTTGAGACACCTTACTTTCCATTTGTGTCAGCCACTCACAGAGCTCCTTGTTTTTCTCACTGAAGACAGCCCACTCATTCAGTCTCTCACTAACTTGTTGTCGACGTAAGGAGACCTTAAACCATTTGAAAGAGTAAATAAAACCAAAATAGTAAGTGCATTTAAGACATGCTTAAAACACTTTGTACCTCAGTGTGAACGCCTCTATCCCTGCAAAAGTGTTCCAGCCACTTACTTGCCATTAAAACAAACTGGAGTTGTACTGCAAAAACTCTGTGTGTCTGTCTGTAAGTTCAGGGGTAAGCGTTGCTCTCAGATTTCCTGTTAGTTACATCCTATGCGCAGAGACAGGCACCCAAGCGTTATGCTCAGTAGTCTGTCAATATCTTGTTTTCTAATGTCTCTAACCAAAAGGTTTCATTAGAAGACAAAAATTAAATTTTCTTACAATTTTTGCTCACTTATTAAACTTTATAAAGTATGCTAAGTTTCTTTTTAGTCTAAGAAATCACACAAAAATGAAATTATAAATGCTTCACCCAAGCAAAAAAAAAAAAAAAAAAAAGAGAGATATATGTACAGCATGGGCCAAACTCCAAAAGTCTGTAATTTGTGCATAAGCATGAGTACAAAGCTAAATCAAAGATACACTTTATTTTGCATTAGCAACTTTCTACTTGAATCTCAATACACTCATTTCACAGATAACTGTTTCTCATGGATGGGCATGACACCTCAAGAGATTCCAAAGGACTGAGGTGTGCATGACAGAAAAGAATAGGCATAAAACATCAAACAGGCTAATGCTGTAGTCAGCACAGAAGGAAAACCAACATTATCGTGTTTAAGAAATTGCTATAACTATGGTACCATGTCAGACTACAAATAATAACAGACAAAAATGGACACTAAAATCAAAACAGCAGCACAGGGTGTGCAGCAGTCATCTCTCCAGTTTAAGACATCGGTACAACTTCTTACTTCCTTTCCTCCCCATTGTAATCTAAGTTGTTTCTGACTTCGTATCAGAATTTCATCTGAAAAGATGAAGACTCTTTTCAGATGAAGCATCTGCTCTTTCATAAACAAAAGTGATGTGTTCTTTAACTCCTGTGTTAGGTTTAACAGGGGCAAACACATGATCTTGCATTTCCTTTTTGTGGTTCTGAACTTGATGACAGCTTTCCGGAAAAAAGCAGCAGTTGAACGAAGTCTTGCACTAGGTTACATACTGAAACATGCAGCATGCACAAAAGTAAGATTAAAATTCTTTACTTGGTTCCTTCTTTTACCATAAACATACATGCAGTCACACCATAACTTAGATGTATCTACGCTGCTTCATTCAAATGCAGCAAACATGTAACATTCCGTGCTGTTAACTGTGAAGCATTTTTCCTACTTTGGAGGCGTTTTTGAAGCCTTCACAGGTATTTTACATGAAGTAGCTAATTCAAAGTTAGCTTCATCATATCTGAACTGCAATCTCTACTGAAAACCACAGAAATAATATTAGGATAATCTGAAAAGCTGTGTGAGGAAGGCTCCACTACCTGAAATGCAAAACAGATGCCAGAAGCATACTAATAGCATGATGCACCTGAAAAAATAAAATTATACTCCTCAGCTCATTTTGCAGGCAAGCAAGTCACCCTAAGACTAACAGAAATGCAGACAAAGTCTGAAGAAGCAGAAGCTATCAGCAGAACTGAAGGTACAATAGAGCAACGTTGAATAGGGAGGGGACATCCTTTCTGAGCACAGGTGTTCCATGAAAGCAAAGTTTTACTTCTGTGTTACTGTGTTACTGTTCTACTTCTCTGTTTTTCCCAGACAGTCGTGCCAAGTCCCACAGCTCACTGTATGACCTTTTTGCTGATTTTTTAAGGTAGCTTAAAAATGACTTTCATGCCATTATAAAATTCAAGAGATCCAGAAACACTAGCAGTAACTAAAGGAACATTTCAATGAATGTTTCCTCTGATTCAGAAAGAATTCACCTTCGAATTTAAGTGTGCATACATGCATCTTTTCTAAAAGATGCTACTTGCAATCAATTTTTCTCCCAACACTTCTGTAGCCTGCATACTACTCACATCAGTACTCGTACTGTACTTGCCTGGTGGCACAGCTCCTCCCACTGTCTGTGCAGGAGCTCTATACGCTCACTGAGGATTGAGATATCATCTGCACTGATATATACAGACAGGGTCTCCTTCAGCAGAGAGAGGTGTGCAAGGTCATCTGTCCAGCCTTCAACAGCGTTCTCTAACTCCTTAAGAGAAGAACACAAGGAAAAACAATCAGTAACAAATAAAAATTTGAACGTGTCAATGAAACACGAACACAAGCAGTCTTACATCACTAATTTAAGTCCTATCTGAGCACCATTTCAAGCAGACTATTTAAGCCCCATTTCAAAGAAAAAGAAAACATCAACCCCAAAGGTACCAATATGAGGGAGTTAACTCCACAATACTAAATGATACATCAGCCTTGTAACAAGCAGTCACAAATTAAGAAACTATTCAACTCTCTAAAGTTCAAAGGTATTTGGGAATACCAAGTATTGGTTTGGACCTCTATGTATAGAAAATATTTTCAACTTGTAATTCATTTCTAAAATGCAAATAATATAGCCTAAAAGTGTTGTTTAAAATACTCCGCAGTAACCTCACTTCAAATAAAAGCACTAAGGCAACACTTTTAGATACCATGAGTTTGAATTTCGAGTTAGAAATTCTATAATAAAAACACACTGGTATACAGTACTTCCACAGTATTTTTCAGACCCTGTTCTGGTATCACTTTGATCAGATCTGTATCTACCCTGTGGGATTTGCCTTATGGTGAGATCACTGTGGTATTATGCTGCCCATATATTACATGGATAGTTTCTTGTCATGGGAATGGCTGATTGGTTTGCACAGTCAATGAAGCCAACTAAAAATGGAAGAGGTTACTGCACAGAGGCAGAGACTACAATCAACAGAGAAGCGTTTTACCTTACAACGAATCTGCTCTGCATGCAATTCATCATGGTGATCTGGCAATGGCTGAGAAAGCTTTTTTTTGAATGATCTTAGCTTCTCCAGGGAGTCTCCTATGCCCTTTTCAGATTTTTCCCAGTCCTGAAAGCAGAAAGTTTATGAGACTTCAATTCTGATCTGGATTATGTTTATGTCAGTTGATTTGCCTAATAAAAACATGCCTTGAAATCTCCCTTTAAATAATACTGAAAGTCTCAGAGCTTGAGTCATATGTAGAACTGTGTCAAATCTTTTTTGTGTAGGTCTCTGCTAGTAGAAATACACAAGTCTCCTGTTATTGAAATGATGTCTAGGTCTAGCTCCATCCTTTCAGGAAAGCCTCTCCCTGCTAAAATTATTTTCCACTTCATTTCTTGAATGCCTGTATTAAACACACCACTGTTCTTTGACAAGAAACTTCATGTAGGTGTATTCATATTTTTGGGGAAAAAAAGTGGTTGGGGAAACTGCAAATTCAGGGCAGATTGAAGCACCTGTAGCATCTTCTGTAAATCATGATTCTAGCCGCTACACCCAGTTTCGGAAACCCAGGTTTCCGAAATTTTTAATGTGTCCAATGCAATAAAACTATACTAATCGTAATGAGGCAGTATGGTTTTACCTGCCTCAATTGCCTGTTAAAGCTTTATATTGAGACAAAAGGATTCCTAATAAGCCAGTCAACTCACAAAGAATACCAGAACATACAAAACTTGCATTAAATATTGTATTGTATTGAAAAAAACACTTAGTCTTCTGTTTCAAGATATTCTCCTTCTACCGCTGCCTTTGTAATTCTCTCCTTCCTTTTTTCCCATCTGTGCCAGTATTTCATGACCATTTTCAGGATGATGAATTACAAACAAAAGGTCTTGCAAAAAAACCCTCTCTTCACTGTCTTCTTTCTTCTCTTTAGATTAAATAATATGATCTAAATGACGATAGTCTGTCATGTTCTTAACACCCCTGCCCTGCTCCAGCACGGTTTCCCTCCCACAGGAAGCAGTTCTCCATGAACTTTTCCATGAGTTCTTCACAAACTGTTCCAGCATGGGTCCCTTCCATGGGGTGCAGTCCTTCAGGAAAAGACTGTGCCAGTGTGGGTTCTGTATGAGGTCAAAAATCTTGCCAGCATAACTGCTCCAGCGTGGGCTTCACACTGGGTCACAGCGTCCTTTGGGAATCCACCTGCTCTGATGTAGGTCCTCTATGGGCTGGAGGCGGATCTCTGCTCCACTTTGGACCTCCATGTCTGTATCATGGCTGCAGGGTAATCTCTGCTCTGGTGCCTGCAGCATCTCCTTCCCCTCCTTCTTCAGTCACCTTGGTGTTTGCAAAGTTGCTTCTGTCACACAGTCTCACTCCTCTCTCCAGATGCAATTACTCCTGCACAGTAACTTTTTTTTCCCACCTTCTTAAATATGTTATCCCAAAGGTGCTACACCATCACCGTTGGGCTCAGCCTTCACCAGTGGTGGATCCATCATAGAGCTGGCTGCCATTGGCTCCATCAGACATAGGGGAAGCTTCTGGCAGTTTCTCACAGAAGTCATTCCTGTAGTTTCCTGCTACAAAACCTTTGCCACTCAAACCCAATACAAATATGTATAAAAACTAAACAGCACTGTGCAAAACAAAATAAATATTTGGCCTATGTTGAAAATAGGGCTGGTAGTAATATACTTTATTGGCAGTGTTCTGAAAATATCAATTAAAATGTGTCAAATAACATAAGCCATATAATACCTATATGAAGTATTATCACTCCTAGTTTCAGAGGCGGTAAAAGGAAATTATTAGCTCATAGCATATACACAGTTCCTGTATTTGTGCTTGTCCACTGAGAACGCTTTTTTTCACCAGGGTTCACAGTGAGAAAACATAAACTTGCTGAAGAAATACAGAAGAAATAGCACACTTACTTTCAGTAGTAAAGCAAGCTGTTTCTTTTGCTGCTCCAGCTGGGAGCTAGCTATCTTCCAGCGCTCCTGAATTTCAGTAAGCTCTGTCTGCAGGACTGCCTCAGCTCCACTGTCAGCAGAGAGCAGCAGTTGCTTCCCAGCTTCCACAGTGAGGATGTAACTCCCTTGCTGCCTTAGGAGAACTTTCTCTTTAAGCTGAAAATATTAATAGTTTTCTGTCAGCTTTGTCTTTTTAATTACAATTAGCAATTCAGTTATTCATTCTCAAGCCTACTTTACTGGTTGCATATCTTGTCTTCAGCATGAGTTATGGCCCAAATGATTTACCCTAACATTTTCACTATAATTTACTGCAGCAGACCTTTAGAAAACTTCTCCAGGAAGATAAAGACGTGAAAGACTTCTTTCTCCCCATTAATATCAGTATATAGATTGCTCTTATAGAGAATTAATTTCTCTAGAGCCTATTATGCTTATAAGCTTTATTATTATATCCATCTTCCAGCTAAAATCTCAAAGACACTGAACTGATAAACAGATAGTGTTAATGTCACATGAAGACAGACAGTCAAAGAATCCTTTTCTGTTAGCTAGAATACATTCCTCAAACAGGACATTATATTTCTTTCAAGACAGTTTCAGTGTGACACTAGCTACAAAACAAAAACAGAAGCAAAGAAGGCTTGAGAGCAAGGGCCCAGAAACTTCTCAATTATATATTCTTTGTGAACTCCAGCTTTGCTTCCATCACACTACCACTTCTGATGTTACGCTCGCCCCAAAGAAGAACTAACATCCAATGTTGCTTTCTGCAAAGCAGACAAGCTGAATCTAAGGCATTTTAAATAATGTTTTAAATGATCAAGACTGTAAAAAAGGCAGGGATTTTTTAATTTTTCTTCAAACACAGTGGACATACCTGCACTTCATCCAGTAGCGCTCTTGCTTGCTGCAGTGGGATAGGAACGTTGCCCAGCCCAGTCACTGGCTGACGGGACATCTCCATCAGCCACTTGCGCAGCTTCTCTGCCATCTCCCTGTAGCGCTGCCACTGGTGAATCTGGCTGTCAATGATCCCCCTCCTCTGCTGTGCTCGTCGAATTACTCCTTGCCATTGATTACTTAGAAGAGTCAGCTTCATATTAAATTCATCCCTATTATAAATACATAAATTACAAATAAAAATAAATAGCAACCTTCATACTTGGATGGATTTGTTTAATAAAATTAACTGATAGGAAAGAGATGATGTCTGGCTGTCAATTAGGAAACTAATAAGAGAACAGCTTTGAAGCCTCATGATAGTTGACTGAGGATAAGAACTTCACACTTTATGTACTGGGAGAATTAAAGGGATCCAATTATTGAGACTTAAAAAACCCAAAACCTTTAACACATAAAACTCTTCTACCTTCTCCCCAGAAATACACAAAAAAACCCCCACAGGTTTTGCCAGTTTGGATGAGTCAAATTGAGAGTAAATCATGAAGATATCACATTGCGCCCCCCGATTTGCTACTGAGTTTAAAGCAGGTATAAGATACACACATCATTAAAAAAATTCTCACACTCCAATAAACAGTTCTCCTTATAGTAGGACCTTAGCAAAGTCAATGCATATGCACAAGTATGAACCCACTGCTGTTGCAATGATTATCAGTCATTTGATCACAAGCGTTGAAAATAAAACATCAGGCAGCAATGAATTCCTAATCCATTACATTAAGGCTGCAGGTGTTCTTAAATGGCAGTAGGGAATTCTCCTGGTGGAGGCAAATCGCCAGATGGCATAAATCAAGTTTAACCCACTAAATCTGGCACTGCAGGCTCTTTTGGTGAAAGTGACATACATTAAAGTAGACATATACGTAACATGCTTGATAATTCTAGACAAATCTCAAGGTTGTTGTATTCTCAAATGCATTCACAACAGCCCACAGAAACCTAAAGATCATTGTCTTAAGATCTGACTAATTAATAGTTTAACCCAGCAATAGTAACTTCTATTTCAGAAGAGCATGATCTGAACACTGACATCTGCGACCTTCTCTGATTGGAAGTCTCTCACTAGTCTAAGTGTTACTTTACATAACTAGCAGCAGCAACAATACAGGAACGTCTACCTGTCGTCCACCTGTCCTTGTTCTAGGAGGAGCTGCCCATCAGAGATTATTGAATGCAAAATCTGCTGTCGGCTGAACATCTCTGCCTGGAATAGCTGTTGTACAGGAGACAAGGATGTTAAAACAAGATCTTACATTTTTAATTCTGTCTGTATGCACTGGTAAAAATGAACTTTCATGTATTTAATGTAATCTCAGATTAATTCACAGGTAGTTTTGTCATGAACTTAAATAGAAACAAATTTTAAAATCTCACTTTTAGAGTTACTTGCTTTTTACAGTAATTATTAGTTCCTTGAGACCACCGCTATAAATCTAAATGATATCAACAGGAACTTGGCTTTATGTTTCTGAGTAGAACTGTGTGATTGACATTATTATTTACAAAAAAATCCATATAGGGTATTTTTTGAATGGACAGAAAGGGCACATTTATTTTTTCACATTTAAGAATATTATAATCCTTTGCCTTGTTAGACTGAATTTACGCCCAGACCACGTGCGATAGTGTTATACAAACTTTAAATACACATTTACATTGCCAACAGAACTTTAAAAGAAATGGTCAGCCATGTATAGAAGCTAGAAATCCATTTTCCACTTCTTCCAAGTTTTTCAATTTATTTTCCAATTTTCCCCATCAGACACACTAAACTTCCACAATATTTTTAAAACTCCCTTATTACTTATATATTACTTAAGACAAAAAAAATAACTAAGTGCTACTTCAGCAAAGATGACTTAAGTCTACAGACTACTTAAATTTATTTTAAAAAATATTTTTCCTTTTAGTAACAGACCATGTCTCTAGATAAAGTTCTTCAGGAATATTCTTATGTTCACTGAGGTACACTCAGGCATCACCTCAGGACTGGACCCACTCCATGTTCAACAGGTTTACAAAGAGATTCAAAGAAAAATTATACTGGTATGAAGCTTGAGATTTATTTTTCTTTAGTTAGTGATGGCATTTGCAGTTGACAGAAGTTCACCCTTGCTTGAACTACGAGCCATTATTCTTCAAGTCTAGACTACACTCCTGTTATACAGCTTCCCATAGCTCAGACTGTGATTGTACCAATCCCTGCATTTGCCACTGCCAGCAAAATACCCACTGGCACCTGTACCATTAAATCCTTCAAGCGCATGGTATGAAGTTTAGGACTTCTAGATGATGCAGCAATTTTTCAAAATGAAATTTTGCCTCTCTGAATCACTAAGTCAATTCTGAAAATGTTACTCAGGTCATAAATTTTCCCATAGAATGAAGTAGTGTTGTTTGATTTCCCTGCAGAAATATTTGATACTGTCCTTTGAATACTGTGGCATTTATGAATGACTGGGCCTGAATCAGAGGGAAACTAAATGCTGTATTATCTCAAGAATGAAACCACAATAATTTGGGGTTGAGAATTTCAGAAAGCTGAGCAAGAAGGGAGAAATTTTACATTTCTGTCAAGTTAGGGGAGATAGATGAAGCACAGGAGGCAACAGCATCTACCAGCATTCTTGAGAGACTGAGACTAAACAGAACACAACTGGTTACAACTGGTTAAACACCTCCCACCACAAAAATAAAAGCAACACCCCCCCCCCCAAAACCAAACCAAACCAAACCAAACCAAAAAACCAGCAAAACCAAATCCTCCAAAAGTGAAAATTTTTACGCTTTTTCAAGAGGATGAAATAAAAGCTTAGCAAGCAGGCTTAGAGTGGAGGTATTCAAGTCCTACACAAAAGTAGAGACATTTCAGTCAACATCCTCTTGCTTTCCACATGTACACTCTCTGTATATAAGAGGGATACTCTGTTACTTGGGACCACTTGTTACCCAAATTTATTCTCATACGCAGGTTACTGAAATATGAATTCAAAGGAGAAGGAAAGGAAGGTAGGTGTTGAAATGCACAACACCAGCACAGTGAAAAAAAAAATTCAGTAATTGAGTTGGCAAGGAACTTCAATCCCCTTCCCTGCCAGCACTTTGTCAAATTATTGTCTTGGTGCATTCTCACCTCACAAGAGTCCCAAGCAATGTATCCTGTCCTACAGAACTGCACAAAAAGGATTAAAAGATGACCCTGACAGACTGATGCAGATGCCAGTGTTAGTGCATGATATTTGAAAAAGCTATCACCTCCACACTGCTGGTTTGTAAATTTCAGTGGGGGAGATATTTTTAAATAAGGCCACTAAGGTGGTTGGGGTCTTCTTTGAGTAAAAGCCAGCCAGTCAGCACTGGAAAGCTGATAATAGAGCTGGAAGAGTTTCCACATCCATTCCGTGAATTCAGGTGGAAACAGAATATTTTCTCATTATTTTACAAAAAATACAAAGTGAAACAATGCAGAAATGCATCTCAAGATTTGACTCTTATAGTCATAAGGAGAGGAAAGACAATTCTTTTTGACTATGACGAAGCACTGCCAAGTACACAGTGTCTTGTGTACAAAATACAATTAGATTGTAAATAATGTCAGAATTCGGGGAGGGGGAAGGCGGTTTACATTTTTTTTAGGATGAATTGCAGTATTTTGAAAATCAGATATTAATTCTCTTAATTCTCAGAAATTATTTTATAGTTGTAATAAAAAGGGCTTCAACAGAGTGACTGAGTAACACTCATCTGAGCTAACTGCTCAGATCAAGGTTTTCCAGGAGAGAATTGAGATCTCAAGACAGTTGAAGGCAGGAAGATTGCCTTGCCTCCTTTCAAAAAACTATAGCTGTGACTAGATCAAGGTTCCAGGAGAGAATTAAGTTGAGATCTCAAGACAGTTGAAGGCAGGAAGATTGCCTTGCCTCCTTTCAAAAAACTATAGCTATGACTAGACATAGCAACAGTAGGAAATTATCCACTTAGTAATGATTTCTGGACATTCAAATCTCAAAGACCTGAGATGTTTCAACTTACAAAGACACTATCCACTTAATGCTGGCAGCAACGAGGAAATGAAATGGATGACATTTGTAAAAACGAAGGCAGTTAAATGCTAAAACAACTGTATGCTAAAGCAAGAAAAAAATGTTGTGAATTACTTTCTGCTATTGGACACTCATTCAAACACTACGCTGTGAGATATAAGGCAAGAGAGGGGGAAGACCGTAACTCTTCCTGTAATCTGGCCTGAGTCTAGGGGAAGGTCAGCTGAAAAAGTTGTGGGAACTGAAACTACTGTGGCCACATGGGAGCTCTGGTATGAAAATTGACTTCTTTTACTTGATCTTTACAAGGATTCTTGGCAGTAGCAATATGGGTAGAGAAAAAATGTGCATCTCTTGACTTCAATGAAGATCATAAAGGCATCCTCTAGTAAAATTCTGAATCAATCTTTCCCAGCAGCAAAAGCTGTGCTAGTTCCTGATTTCTTACAAACAGACAAATAACTCCAACATGCAGCAAATACCAAATCAGTTTGTTCTCCAAGGAAATGTTACCAAATGCAGGCCTGTGGTTAATTATATAACTCAGTATTTGACAGAAAAGTTTTCCTTTAACATGCTCTTCAAATGCTATATGTGTTGACAATTTAGTAACAAATAAACAAAACCAGAAAAAACTGTAATAGAGATATTCTCCAGTTTATGTCTGAAGACGAAGAACCAATTGGCATGAGAATTATTCTGCTTTTACAGGAGGACCAATGAAAACTTTGATTTCCTTGGTACAAACCAATCTGAATCAGACTAAATGTAGGGGACAAGCATTTATAGGCATAGTGATATGTTACACACAAAAGCAGACAGATACTCAAGTCCTCCTCAAAACTCGGTATTGTTGACATATGTGCATGCTTCTGTTTTTAAGTTAAGGTATCATCAGATGGTGCAAGCAAATGTAATTCAATTCAAGGCATGCTATTATATTACTCAACAAAGGAATGTGCATTCCATTTATATATCAACAGTACATGTTGTAGTCATGTATAAATACACATGATAACTTGCCTCATGTGCCCTCTGTTGCTCTAAAAGGCTTTGGTAGTTTCCTGAAATCTCTGCTGCCAACTTCTGCTCAGTCTGAACTAATAAATCCATCCAAGTCTCACATTTCTCCAAGAAGGTCTGCTGCTGCAGCAAGAAAGACTGCAGCTTACTGAAAGAAAGAAAGACGGATTCAGGTAAGGTCTCCTCCTCTCAGTGTTAACAATACGAATGTGTTAAAGGTCTTGCAGTAACTTTTCCAGCAAAATTCCAAATCAGGTGGTAACATTTTCCCCACTTAGCTGCCTCATTCAATTTATTCAGCCAACAGTTTCAAAAGTACCAGTCTTCCTCATTTCAAAGCCTGCTAATTTGTGGCAAAACCATCTCTGTTCAATGGCTTTGCTCCTTACTTATAAGTACGTCAAAGAAAAAGAACTTTGCTTAATTAAACACCTGAAACATTTTCTATATTCTGCAAAAGGTATACTTTGTAACTTTCATAACCTAAGAAAACTGTAGCAGAATCTTTATTTATCCCCACCTGAATCTCTCTGTAGTCTGAGACGAGATCAGAGACCAATGTCTGTTCAGGTTCTGCATCCTTTTGATTTCTTTATCATTCAGAGGAAGCCTGTAACCCAGCTCATTAAGACGGTCCAAATCTGGGGCCATGCTGCTGAACTTCAACATCTGACTCTGCAACAACAAGAGTGATAGCTGGGAAGTTCAGGAATTACACTATTAGAAACTTCAAAATTATGAACTAGCACTCAGTTAAATTTAGAATGGCCTTGGTTGCCACCCAGTGGTAAGCAATCCCTATGCCAGGGAAAAATTGCATTTACAGTTTCAGCTTCTGGTCCATGAGTAGAAGACCTATGTCCATATTTAAATGTGTGCAGAGCAGTATACTCAAACTTCACTGAAGTGTTTTGCTGAATAGGGGATTTATGGCTCAGAGCTGCAAAAGCAGGCTAGTGTTTGAAGCCATATGTTTATACTGTCAAAATATGTGAACCTTTTTCCTGAATGCTAGGCAGGAAAATTCCGATTAAAATGAGTAATTTTTTATTTTTAGTTTTTCTTTTACAGCACAGAAATATTCAATTCACTACATTAAGAAAATGCCCTCCTTTTCAACATGTCCAAAGTGTAATTCTGTCTAGATAATCTTGATGGAAAAATAATGGAAGATGAAACTGACAAAAACAGCCTAGATGGCAAAGGTCAGCAACCTCCTGATGTGGCCTCTGAAAGAAGCCCCACAAAAAGAGTGAGAGACTTCAAATGAAGATCACACGGTACACAGTAGGAATGTTTTGTCAGTATATCAAGTTACCCAAAATGTATAAATTACTTCATCCCTAAATGAAATACCACTGAGGTAGGAATTGCATAAATTCAAAAAAGTTGAGAGAAAAAACACGATGAAGGAAGTCCCCGAGAAGTGCTGACATTTCCATTCCATTTTGATCTGATATTAATTTTATTCTGAACAGTTTGACTATTCTTTTCATCTTTACTTGGGGCAAAGTAACATGGACAATCACTCCTTGACTGTCATTAAACTTCTAAGTTCTCAGTCTTACGCTTTGCATGAGTGATAGTCCTTTACTATACATGGAATACATGTATGATACCTTTGCATACCCTGTACTACAAGTAACCAGGTCAACAGAAAAAAAACCCCAACACTTCCCACATTTATTTGTCACCTTGAGTTGTTCCATTCTACTCTGTATTGCTGAGAGATCAGATGAGTGACTGGGATCCTGTTCTTTCAATATTTCTTCTGCTTCTGTTATCCAGGTCTCAAGGACTTCCAGGTTCTTGGCAAAGGTTTGATAGTCCAGAACTCCAGCCTTAAACAGAAAAGGACCCATAGTTTAAGAACTTTGGTTGCACAGCATCCCTACTGACATTACACTCCTAGTATTCTCATTCAGATTTTCAAACAGCTGAATAGGCTAGGAGAAATTGTAACTGCTGCTTTGCTTGCTGTCGGGAATTATTGTGTGTTTTTTTTAAGCTAAAATAGAGCATTTTTGATCATAGCAAAAAGGCAACATTTCAACAAAGTGCATAAATACCTCCTTACCTTGAAATAGATAACCTTCTCTAGATTTCTCCAATGCTTAATTTATTGTCAGCAGAGAGAACTAGTCACTCTTACTGCATTTTTAATTAAAACCTTCTCTCATGTTTTGTCTCCTCACCGGACAGTGATGTTATAAGCACATTTCAAACAATGCTGGACTTCTTGGGTAAATCTTCTTGTTTCTCAAACAGAAGTCACTACCTCTGCTGCTTTTTCAGCCATATAGTTTGCTATGGAGTACATTCTTCCACTCCTTTTTTGCTCTTTAGTCCCTGGTGACACAAGCAATTAGCAACACCTACTGAACAGGCTTTGACACAAATGGTAGGTGTCAGTCTGGCCACTGACATTAACAGGAACCACAAAAATCAATTCTACACAAATATTCAGAATCTGTCATTTGTTTTAATGCTGGGAAGAGAGGTTGTCTTCAGGGGAGAAGTAGGTGTGGATCCAGCTGTTAGCACTACTGTTGTCTGCAGAAAGCATGGTGACTTTGGCATTCCAGACAGACGTTTTCCTGCATGAGGTTTGTTCTCCTCTTCAGAGAATCTGGACCTTCTTACAAGGTCTCTATGCTAGACTTGAGCATATTTTCTACTCTCAGCTTTGGCTTCCAAGGAAGTCTAGGAAATGCTGACGAACAGGTAACACCAACCTCTTTTCCCAGGTGGCTTTTGCTAATTTATGTGTTTTCAGGTACCACAGGATGATTAGAATCACAGATTCTAAATATTGTCTGCATACCTGAAGCACAGCCTGTTGCTTGCGGAGAGCCTGTTCTTGGGTTGACAGATTCTGGTTCAGAGAAAGATGATCAGACTGTATAGCTGCTGCTGCTGAAGCCTCCACCTGGCTTTTTAGCTCCTCCCCCAGATCCTGAAGAACAACCAGTGACTCCTGTGCTGTTTTCAAATCCATGAGCATGTCCTGTGGAACACATTGAAGAAAGATATGAATAGTTAACCTGACGCTCTGCTGATGCCATTAAATCATCGCAAACTTACATTTACTATCGCATTTCAATGCCAATGTGTCCAGTTACACTCTGTATGACATGCATAATAAAAAAGATATGTCAAAGTACCTGTACAGAAAGGAACAGAAGGAAGACACTGCTCAGCTACCTATGAGCTTTGTTGAAAGAAACCTTTTAAATCTACTGACATGACAGTCCCAAGCAGTGGCAGCCCCCACTGTGAATTGATTCTGGTTTAGAACTTCCTTTCTTTCCCATTATAATTTACCAGGAGAGCTGAAAAAATGACTTCTGTAAATGCCCTAACATAATGGTTAAAGAAAGGGACATAAAGAAATTAAGAAATTATGTGAACTGAACAATTTGTATTGCCAGTCCATGGTACCTGACCACAGTAGCAAATGCTCCAAAAGATCATTTGATTTTTCGTGTTTATTTTTCTCATTGCAATTGTTTTGCTTACACTGAGACAATTAGTATTTTATTTTTTTTGGTTAATGACACTTAACGTTAACTTAAACTCAAAAGAATCAAAACATAAGCACAGAGAGGAGATAAAGTATTTTGCTATCTTGAGATAGTCTTGAAAATGGAAGAACTTCAATGTTTCAGGGTGAATCGTGTCCTTCCATAAGGACAGATAAAGACATCCCCAAAGTCTTCTCATTCACAAAAAGTGAAAGGTCTTGATTGGTGGGAATATAGTCAAAGATTTTGTGTTTCTGTCTATTATAATGAACTCTAAAAACTTGGTTGAGAATAAGAAATCCCTTCATTAAGCAGGGACTTAAAACTGACTGAAATTATATAATTTATCCATCTTCTCCAGAGAAAAGACTTCAGTTACTACCTTCTGAAACACTGCAACAAGTAATGGAGGGATCAAATTCATGAGGTTTGAGTAGCAGATGTAAAGCTGTCTCTCTTGTGCCTGAGATGCATCAATAAAGTAAAAAAAAAATTTGCATGCAAGTTTCCAAAACACCAAGAATACAGTTTAGTAATAGAAAACCTCTTGAGATTTTTTGTTAGCCCAGAGCTGAGAAAAACTGCAAAGCTTAACTGAACATACATTGCAGTCCTGAATCCAAGTGGTAACTTCATCATCAGTGATGTCTTTGCTGGTTGCAGTCTTCAGGAGTTCATTGGTCTGGTCTTCTCGCTGGCGGACTGTGGAAGAACACTGCTGGTAACAGTCCTTGTACCTCTGCCACAGCTGAAGGAGGGCTCTGCTGGCACGTAGTCGCTCTGCAATCTCCTGCAGAAGGTTGTTCCACCTGGTGAAGAGACTGGATGAATGATCGAAGCCTGGGACTCCACAGTAACTATCCCTGTCCCTCTTCCTCTCTGCTGTTTGCCATGTTTTCCATGGTTTTTGAGAAATTTGGTAACAATCAAGATTTGGTGAAAGAAAAACAACCAAGAAATATGTTGACAGTCTCTTCTGATTTGTCACAGTGGGTCTGATCTGTGGTACATTTTGGCTGCTGTTTATTAACGCTTGAGGTCAGAGCTGCAGCACATTTTTTAAAGTGAACCTCCTCCTATTTCCATGTAGTACACTTTGGTTCACTGCACAGAGCATCCATGCCCAACCATGCACTGCCAGTACCAGATTCCTGCAAGTACCTAAGAGACTCAGAAGAGGTGTAAACAAGGAATCATTTATTCTGCTGCAATTTCCTCCCAAACCCTGACAGAAAATTTAAAGTCATAAAGCTCTCTGGATCTTGCTTGTTAAATACTCCCAGGCATGTTAAAAATCTTTGTATCTTTATTATCCAATTAAACATCTAATCCCACATTTGAATTCTTGGCTCTAATCCTCCCCCTTCAAATTTTTGGCTCTAATGACAACCAGAAACACATACTTTCTCAAATGTGCTGGTATTTATCAAGCTGCCTCATTGTTTCCTTACTGAAGAAAATCTGAAGATTTTTCCATTATCTCTACATGATTAAAATCAAAGTTTTTGAACCAAAAATTCCATCAGTCATCACTGAAAATGTTAATTCCTACAATATCTTTTTTGAAATGGGGTGAATAATCCCTCTCTCCACTTCCAGATTCTAGAACAGAACAGAGATTAAAATAATTTTGGCATGATTCTGTCTTCCAAAAAACCCTGAGCTTTCTACCAAACCAGTTTTTTCTTTTGGATACTCCCTTTCTGTAGCTTTTCCAAGTAAACCCTTACACTGATTCTTGCCTGAATTCAAAGCTGGGGAAGCTGTTTGTGAAGGTGCTGGTGAGGAGCTTAGACGTTCTTGCCTATCACGCCCTTTCTACAATTACAAATAGCAACCTAAAATCTGGGGAACCTGAGGCATGCATTGCAAACAACATTTTCAGACACAATTTTCAAATTTTAAGCGGAGTATTATTTTCCTGCATGGTATTTATGCATCCTGTTTGGCAGTCATGCAAGAAGCAAAACTACTGACAGTAATGTCCAAGTGCTTTGCTGGAGAAGATAATGTTCCATTTAACATGAAATAAGTAAATAAGAGTTCTACTCCCGTCCTTGGCAAAAGGAATAATCCTGCCTGTTCCAAAAATCCCCTCAAGCCCCCAAAACCATAACATTATAAAATATAACAAAAACAGAAATGATGGAAAACTGGATCATTGGATAAATACAGATTTGCTACTGAAATTAAAGCTTAACACACAGACATTTTCTACCTCATATTCACTTCTTTCAAAGTGTCGGTAAGTGTTTCAGTCACTGGTGGGTGACATTCTTTCAACAATTCACTGGTCACAGAACCAAACTTCTGTAAGCTATTTTCTTGTTTTTCCAATTCATCTTGTAGGCTCTAAACCAGAATAATAACAAAACAAAACCACGAGGTATTTTTAAGTCCATGACATAGAAACATTTCAAAACAGTGTTTATCAATTGCATTATATAGATTATGAATGTCAAAGTTGATTTCATGTGTAAATAAAAGGCTGTGTAATATAAAGATTGTAGTTAGATTAATTTGATTTTATAACAAGTGTATCAAAAAGTTTTAACCCTGTATTTTTGCAATATGTAAAAATCTTCTAAAAGAAATTATTCTAAACAAGTACTTTTGTATAGAATGAATGAGCCCATGAACTGATTCAGAAATAAAAAATTAACAGATGTAAGCAAATTAATTAAACAACATTTTCCTGTTTAGAACAAGATGAAAAAATAACATAAAAAAAGCTTTATTCCGAAAATAAGGTTTTTGCTCTTTCAGTTATCATTCTAAAGTGTGTCTGTCAGGGAAGTGTGTAATGTCCACTGGAGGGCAACAAGGATGGCTGTGGGACTGCAGCACCTCTATTCTGAGGAAAGGCTAAGGGAGCTGGGCCTGTTCAGCCTTGGGAAGAGATGACTTAGAGGGGACCTCATCAATATATATAAACATCTAAAGGTGGGATGCCAAGAGGATGGAGCCAGGCTATTCTTGGTGGTGTCAAGCAATAGGACGAGAGGCAGCGGGCAGAAACGGATGCACAGGAAGTTCCACCTGAACACAAGGAAGAACTTCTTTGCTGTGCGGGTGACCACACACTAGAACAGGTTGCCCAGAGAGGTTGTGGAATCTCCCTCACTGGAGATATTCAAGGACACAGTCCTGTCCCATGTGATCTGGATGATTCTGCTTTAGAAGTGAATTTGGATGAGGGGACCCACTGTGGCCCCTTCCAACCTTATCCATTCTGTGATCCTGTGAAAATGCTCTTTTTTCTTTAATATTAAACATTGTTATGCATATTATTACAGTTTGAACAGACCAGCAAATCTCAGCCAAAGTTTAGTCAAAATCTTAATTAGCAAAGAAAGTAATTTTCTGTACCTATTGTTTTACTGACTCCTCTCTAACATGTAAAAAATTAAAATATAGAACAACGGCTGTAAAGTTGATTACTGGATTCTTCTTAAGTCTTCACTTGAAAAGTGCTGTTCATGCTTAGAGAATTTATATACGTCTGGATTTCAAATCACACAAATATGTAAATTATACTGTAAATGTAAATTTGAGGGTAAATACTAACAGAAGAACAGAATACTATAAGGACAACAGAATTTCTTCTACTTTAGGCATCTGGAAATGTGGTAGGTTTTTTTTAATTATTTTTTTTTTTAAAGATTACAGCTTTCTCTGGAATAAAAGGTTTTTCTATGTAATAGAACATTGAATATTTTATTTAATTAGTTTGCCATTAATATTAATTCATAATTTTATAATAGGAGTCTCCTTGCATTTTATGCTTTTCTTACAGTGGTAAATTACTTGAAAATGTGAGTATCTTAGCTTTTGGAACATTATTTTTCTTGATCATCAATCTACTGTAATGTTGAAGGGCAGGTTAAAAATGTGATCTTAACATGCTCCGGTAGCTCAGAAGCCTGATGAAGCAGCATCAGAAATTTTAGTCTTAATGGTCATTAGCACGATCTAAAAACTTTTAATAATAAAGAACAGCATAAAAAATCTAAAAAATAAACAATTACCCCAACTTTATTTTTCTGCAAAATGATAAATGCAATGGCTGTTTTGTAATGTGTTCTCTTAACATTGTGTGATTTTAATGTGCCAGTGTGTCCGTACTTCCACTTCTTACAAACCAAAATGTACAGTTATCTGCATCCATGCAATTCCAGAAAACATTAATTCTTCTTACCTGAAGGTTATCAACCTGGACTTTCACAGCTTCCAAAGAACCAGTAAGAAGATAAAAACGGGACAAAGAATATCTGGCTTCTGTCAGGTAACTATTCAGTTCTTCATAAGCCACTTTGTAAATACCCCACTGATCAAGAACAGACTGCAACAATATCTTCAGTTGGCTAACCTGGGAGGAGGGACAAATAAAAACAAAAGTAAATGAAAAGCATTCAAGATATTTGGGGTTTGTTAAAATTATTTTCTTCCTTTTGATCTCACATGCTTCTTGTTCTACATTCCTGATCTTAAACCTATTGAGAATGAAGATTTTGCACAATCATCAGCTGGGTTTACACTGGGTACAGCATAAAGTTGATTTTATAAAAGTTGGATGGAAGGGACTGAGAAGGTATCAAAATTCATTTCACTTTGGTTCAAAGCAAGATCAAGAGAAATTGCTTAAGACTATCAAACACATTTCCCTAAGGCAGGCAAATCAGTCCATGGAAGTCAGCAGAGAGGCTAGCACCAAGACTGTATTCCCCATGAGAAGGCAGCCTGATGTTGATCAAGCTTTGGATGTTGACAATTAATGCTGATCTCTTCCTTATTCTGTGAGACCCGTGGGCTTGAAAAGGTAGTTCCTTACAGATAATTTGGTACCTTTACACTAAATATCAGGAAGCATCTAAAAAGCTTCAATTACAAAAATTAAAAACATCCTTGAAACAGGAAATATTATACCCATCTTATGTGGAGTGCATACACAAGCTTGGGGATTGATGGATGGATAGATGGGAAGAGGGACACAATCCAGAATCTCCTCCCCTACAACACAGAAGAAATCTACTAGCCACAACTGCTAATTCTCCCTCCAGGTCTTATTCCTGGAGCTATAATTTGTCCCTTGATGATTTTTTTACCATGTGATCCAAATTGGCCCAGGAATGGTTAATTTCTTGCAGTGTATTCATAACAGCAGAAGAGACTTCTTCTTTCTTGTTCTGTACCAAAGAAAGACCACTCTGTTCTATATTTTCCACTTCTTTTTCTTTTGTTCTTATTAATTCTTCTAATTCCTGAAAAAAAAAAAAGAGAAAAGATACTTGAGTATGTTTGCTTGTTTAATCAGCTAAATAAAACCTGGATATAGAAAAGAAGCCCATAAGCTCCTTATTTTAAAAAATAGGAGTCATGCTTGCATATTTTGACTTTTTATTCTCAAGGGCTTTATAACTCATCAGCAAATTCCACTGAATATTTTATGTTCCCTTTAAAGCCTAGTAGTTTGCTGTTAAATAGAAGCACGTCCTTTACATAAAAGTTTTGTACAATCTTCTGCTGTCATGTAAGAGTACAAAACTCATTAAAAATAGGACAGCAGGGCCCAACTTAATTACCTCTAGACAAACACACAGAGGGCTATTGTCACTGAGAGATGATGGGATGGCTCCTGTAAGTGGAGTGTTGGAATGGAAGAATACAGGCTGTTTAGGAAGGACAGATATGGAAGGTGAGGAGCAAGTGTTTCTTTTTTAATGTCAGTGATCAGCTGAAGTGCATGGAGCTCTGCCCACAGATGTATGAGAAGCTGACCAAGAACTTATGGGTCAGGATTAAAGGAACAGGTAGTATTATAATAGTGGTCTGCTACAGGCCATCTAACCAGGGAGATCAAGCAGATGAGAACCTCATTTAACAGAGAGGAGCAGACCCACATCAACAAGCCCTGATCCTCCTGGGAGACTTCAACTACGCTAATATCTGTTGGAGAAACAACACAGCAGGGCATAAGCAACTTAGAATGTTCCTGGAAAGCACCAATGATAAATCCAAGTGATAGAGAAGCAAATGAGAACAGGGGCTATGCTGTACCTTGGTCTCACCAACAAGTAGTTGAGAAGGTGGGGAATGTGAAGCTCAAGAGCAGCCTGGGCTGCAGTGACCATGAAATGGTAGAATTCAATATCACTGGAGTGGCAAGTAAGCTCACTACCATGGGTTTCAGGAAAGCAGACTTTGGCCTCTTCAGAAAATTACTTTTTGTAGAGGAAAAAATGTTGTGAGTTTTAATTTTTCCTAGAACACTGAGAGGGCCTTTTAATTAGGGCAAAGCTGGCTCAAGCCCCTGGAAAAAACCTAATTTTGTCACCCAAAGAAAATGACAAAATGACTTCCTAGGGAAAGATGTCAGTTTGCCATGAGTCCTCACATGAACTGAAGTCTTTATTCCTTTGCCGGGGCCCAGCAAAGCCTCTTGCTTGAGGACATTAAGCCTTTCCCTTTTCTAGATGACAAGTTCACTGGAGTCCAGCCAATGACAACAAGCAACAGACTGCAGGAATCTTCTTCCTCAAGGCTGCTTGTTGTTGGGAAGCATTAATGAGCTTGATAGCATTTTGCTCATACCTATTAATAGCATGAGAATGAAGCTAGAAAATGAAGGACAAGAAGATGTGGTAAGCAACTGTGAGTCATATAGCACGTTCCCATAAGCTCATTCTTAGACAGGAAACCACTTATATAATTTCATAGCATGGTGGAGGGAGATCCAAGGAAGTTCTGCAGTACTCAGAACCTCTGCAGTTTCAGGTAGCACAAACACTGAGTTTGAGTGGTGTGGGGAATTATGGCTTGTAGGCTTCAGACCACCACAAATTTGTGTTTACCTGTCAGTACGATATAGACAGCAGACTGTGAGGTGACAGCAATTTTGTGTTACCCCTACATTAACTAGTATGTCATGTGATCTCAGGTTATATTGTCATTTTCTGCAAGCCTCTTCTTACTGAGAGAGATGGATCACCAGGGAAAGAAAAGAATACACAAAAACTCTGGGCAAACCAAAATAAATTTCTCTTCCTATGAATCAGAAAAACAAGAAGTGAAACTTTGCTATAACAGACTTTAAATTTTAGATAGTCGAGAAAGTATTTGAAGGAAAATTCTGCCCAGTCTTGCAAATACTTGCTATTACAGAATTTATCCCTGTACACATACAACACACTTTTGTCTATATACATATGTGTGAGAGCATTTTTGCTTCACTGTTTATTCTTAGCCTTTTCTTTTCTATTATTTTACATTTCTTCAAACATCTAGCCGTGACTTTGTTCCGGACTACAGCCAGATTAACACACGCTTTTTTTAACCAGCTGACAACAAGGCAAACTCTTCTAAGTTGCACATAATAAATTTGAATTTCCAGAAAGTAGATTTTTGGACTTAAAAAAAGGCATTTAAGTTTGTACAAGGTTGCTCCAAAATTCAGAATGTAAGCCAGCCAAAAGTTTCAAACCAAGAACAGAAAATATTTCTGGTTCTCTTTGAAAAGGGCTTCCTTATTCATCGTCTAAAACTCATAATCAAATTAAAGTTACATTATTGTTTCTAATCTGTGATGGGGAAAAATGGTTGACTTCACTTATTACGACCTAAGCAGTAGCTAACACTGGTTAATAAATAAACTCTAGCTTTTGTACTAGTTGAACCAGATATTTGGGAGTGTCTGACACAGTTCTTTCTTAATGTGTTTGTCTGCTGATCAAAGTCTTGTCATTCGTAACTAACTTCCCAAGTGTATTTGCTAACTTCCCTGACAAAAAGGAACCTAAAAGGTAATAAATCAGATTCAGCTATGAACTCCAGCCAAGCACAAACTGCTGATTATGTCAGACTGTGCTAAATTGCCCTTCCATCAGTTGTATCGCCTTATTGTGCTGAAAACATAAAGATACCTGAACTGAACCTAAGCACTCCAACCAGTTAGAAAACTTAAGTCAAGAATTTCACAAAAAAACCCTGACCTTTAATATAGCTCGCCTAACCATTTATATGCCTTCACAGAAACAAAGAGGGGCTTAATATACTGGTGAATATAGAGTAAATTCTTTTATGCATTTAATTTTAATAAATTTCCAGCTCTTCTGTTTGTGAAGAGCTAAATGCTAGATTATATTTGACCCATTAATTAAATACATGCACAAAAGACAGCCACACCAAGATAAACATGCTTTCTTTTAGGTGGATGAGAACACCAAGATTTTGGGCATATGGTTGTCCTGGCAGAGTTTTAATTACACATTTGATCTGGTGTATAATTTATTATTTAGTGTCTGGTAGAAAAAAATACTTTTGAACAAAAATTATGTGATGCCTGATACTGTGTAGAGGCCTTGTCTATAAATTCAGAAGTACTTGTTTTGCCTATACACCTATAAGCTTTAACTCTAACTTGACAGCTCCAGAAGTAAGCTTCTTACTAGATAAATATGAGCTATTCTGACAAGATATTCAGAGAAAACTGTGATACCTTGTTCACTGCTGTGTTGTCCTTGTATGAATTTCATGTGAAAAACTGAGGTGATTTTGAACTTATGTGTCTTATGTATAGCTACACTTTGCCTCATCCCATCTTTGCCCATCGTAATCACGATTCTCTTTCCTTTTCTGGACAGTTGAATTTTTGAGGGAAAAGTAAAAGAGAAAGATTCCCCACGCAATCTGAAGGGTTCCTTGGATTCTACCATTTTTCTTTGAAAAGTCATGTAGAACATATCTGGTGGAAAAAGAATGGAAAAGGACAGGGGTGGAGAAAAGGTAATGATAAGGCAGAAAAAAGAAGTTTCAAGGACAGTCAAGCATAGTGCTCATGACAATCAAGTTCCATAAGACTGGCTAAACGGAAATGGCAACATATTCCTTTGACAGCTTCCCAGTTCAGTACGCCTGACATGCTTTGAAATGTCCAATGAAAAAAGAATAATGACTTAATGACTTTTGTTGGTTTTAAACATCTGTGGGACATTATTGTTCCTTCCTCTTCTTCTATTGCTTGGACTTGAGAAATGCACCTCTCCTTTGCTGCAGTAAAGAGGAGTTCAGTCACTGATATGAAGATTTCACATGGATAAAGGATTGTTTCTAACTCTTGGAAAGAGAACATTGCTATTTATAAGGGAAAATTACCTGACAGTCTTTCAAAGCATTCTGTACTGAAGCCTGGTCACCAATTTTTTGTTGCTCTTTTAGCTTCTTCTCTTGAGTTTCAAACCAAGATTTTAGGCATTGCACATTATTTTCATATTCTGTCCAGGATTCTTGCAGGCTTTCCAACAGCTGTATCTGTAAAGAAAAATTAGTATATATATTTTCTCATACAATTATCTTTATTGTTGGGTCAATTAAATAAATCTGTAAAGACCAATGCTAATCAGCGTCTTCTTGGAACTGAATGCTTTCAGAGTTTAAAAACTCAAATTTATGCACTCACAGTGCATTCAAATTTAATGCAATATGTGCTCAAATTTAAATATATCTACTATTTGTAATAGAGTTAATAATAAAAAACTGCTATATCCAGAAATAATAATATAGAGATAGACATATCAAAATATTACGACACACTGAAAGAAGCAACACTTTAGTGGAACATTTTTATGAAGTGGAATTATTTTCAGAGATCAAGGACCTCAGGATTTCCCAAATAAAATCAAGCATTCAAACATATGTTTTATATACCTTGCTCATAAACAAGGTAAAGCAGATGAAGATTTATATTATCCTCTTTGTCAACTGACTGCTTTTAAATTTCTTAGATTGCTTTAGGCGTTATTCAGTGGCAAATGAGATAGCACTTCTATTCTTATAGAAAAAAAGAAAGAAAGAAAATAACAAAGCAGAATTTGAAAACAGCAATATTGCCATAAAAAGCATTCAAATTACTTAAGACAAATTCCAGTCTAGGGAATGAGCCATCTTAATTAGCTGTAATCTTAATTAGAACTGGTTGAGCATGTGATGGTCAACAGCAACCTTGGCCACAATAATGGTGACGTAGTTGTGAATGAAGTAAGGAAAGAAAGTACAGAGTAAAGATCCTTAGACTATCGGACTTTGGTTTGTTTGAGTAAGCATGATCACATGGGAAGTTGTACTGAACGACAAAGAAATCCAGGAAGCTGGTTGATCTTCAAGGACAATTTCCTCAAATCACAAAAATGACAATTCCAAAGAAAGTGAATTACAAAGAATGGGCCCAGAAGAATGGCCTGGCCATGCAGGGCCAATGTCAGGAAAGCAAAATCTTGTCTGGAACTAACTAGTGAGGGACAGAAGCCCTTCCTGCTACTCTTCACAAGTACATAAACAACAAGGGAAAACCACAGAATAGCCTGAGGTATGCAGTACCTTCTTTGCTCTGATCTTACTGACAAGGTCTCCTCTCATGCTTTGCAGGTCTTCATGCCAATCAACAAACTTTGGCATACAGAGATACTAGTCATGATAGAGGAGAAAAGAATTAGGGACTCTCTAAGTAATCTGGACATACAAAAGCCCACAGAACCAGGCAGGACATATTCAAGGTTGTCAGTGTTTTTTTCAAGGGTGCTGCCTATCACCTTTAAAAGGCCATGATGGTTGCAGAAAGCAGCTGGTGGCTGGAAAATGATATACTGCAAATCTTGCCAGATGTCATTTTCACAGGCACAAAGCAGAAGAAGAAGGAAAAAGCATGGTCTTACCATGGGTAAGTTGTGCCTGACCCAACTGAATGCCTCTCCTATGATGATATGTTTGACACTGCAGACAAATGAAGAGTAGTAGACACTATTTACCTTGGCTTTTAAAAGCAAGACTTTTGATACAGTATCTCATAGGGTAGCAAAACTGAGCAGACATGGGCTGGACGGGAGGTCTACAACTGAATGACATGACCACAGTCATTAGGCTTAAAGGTTCATGGTAAACATTTCAACATCTACCTGGCAGTCATTTACAAAATGTATCTTCAGGCTCAGTCCTGTGGTTGATACCATTTAATATCATCATCATCATCATCATGGCTAGGCTTCGCGAACGAAGATTTGAGAATACCATTTAATAACTTCATCAGTAAACTGCATGGCATGATGACCTGTGCTTTCAGCACATTCACAGATGGCAATGATTTGGGAGAAGTAGTTGATATCCTGGAGAGTAGGGCTGCCATTTAGAGAAACCCCAGCAAGACAGAGGAATAGGCCCACCAAGCCCCATGAAATTGAGCAAAGGCGAATGTAAAGTCCTTCACTGGGACAAAATAATCTCATGCAACACAGACTGGCAGCAGGCTGGACAGAAGAACAGGACTTGGGGCTATGATGAGCAAGAACTGGAACACAGTAAATCAGCTGTGTGCATTTGCGTTGAAGAAGGCCAACTGTATCCTGTGTTAGATTAATGAGAGTGTACCCAGCAGGTCAATATCAGTGGATCTTTCCTTCTCCTTAACATTTACAACCAATTTTGGAACCTCCAGAGCAGTGAGAGATTTAAAGAAGTTGTGCATGGCCACTCAGGTTGTTAGGGAACTGGAGCACAAGACATACAAGGAGAGGCTAGCTTTATTCAGCCTAGGGAAAAGGCGAAGGAATCACCTCACTGTACCGTTCACTCCTATGGAGAGGCATAGGCAAGATGAAGGCAACTATTGGAGATATGCAGTAAAAGGAGAAGAGATAACAGTCACAAGTTGCAACATGGGAAATTCTGACTGAGAACAAGACAAAAACTCATCCCCCATCAGGGCGGTTAGCCATGAATAAGCTGCCCAGAGAAGTTGTGGAATCTCTCCTTGGAGATTTTCAAAACTCAGATAACCAAGTCCCTGTGCAACCTACTCTAACTTTAAAGTTAGCTCTGTTTGAGCAGGAGATTGAACTAGATGACCTGCAGAAGTTTCCAACCCTTATAGTCTTATAGTTCTATGTATTTTGAAAATGCAGTCCCAAGCAGCTAGATTTTTTTCTTTACCTTTTCTGTTATTAGGCCTTGAAGGATCTGCCAACGTCTGTTCATTGCTCCGAGCTGCTCTGCAAAATCAGTTTTGTCGCTGCGTTTACTTTCGACATCCTGGCTGCTGATCTGTAGCACTGATTGGTTCACAAAGTCGACAGTCAACTGTTTGCAATTTAAATCTATCTTGAAACCCTAGAAGAAAAAAGGGAAATAAAAACACCAGCATATAAGTACCATAATTTCTCACCTTCCTTGAATATAGAGGAAAATTTTTCACAAATTACAACTTTATCACAATTTAACTAAAAGGTTTTTTTAGCAAGTGACCAATAATTAGAAACAAAATCTCTCCCACTGTAAGTGAAGAGCAGGTTCAGGACCACTTGATGAAGCTGAATATGTTTAAGTCTATAGGATCTGATGAGATGCATCCCAGGATCCTGAGGGAGCTGACTAATGCTATTGCCAAGCCACTTTCCATCATATTTGAAAAGTCATGGTGGTCAGGCGAAGTCTCCGTTGATTGGTAAAAGGGAACATTGCTGCTATTACAGAGAGAAGAAAGGAAGACCTGGGGAACTACAGACCAGTTAGCCTCACTTCTGTGTCTGGGAAGATCACAGAACAGATCCTTGTGGAAGAAATGTTAAGGCACATACAAGACAAGTAGATATATGCAAGACAGCCAGAACAACTTTCTTAAGGCAAAATTGTGCCCGATCAGTCTGGTGGTCTTCTATGGAGTGACTGCACTCAACAAGAGAAGAATGACTGATGTCTTCTACCTAGACTTCTGTAAGGCTTTCAGCACAGTCCCACATGACATCCTTATCTCCAGATTGGAGAGATGGGTTTGAAGGGTGGACTATTCAATGAATAAGGAATTAGCTAGATGGATGCAAACAGAGAGCAGTGGTCAATGGCTCTATGTCCAGGTAGAGGCTGGTGACGAGTGATGTCCCTCAGGGCTCTGTCTTGGGACCAGCACTCTTTAATATCTCCAAAATGACAGACAGAGAGAACAATTACATCCCCAGCAAGTATCCATATGACACAAAGCTGAGTGGTGCGTTGACATAACTGAAGGAAGGGATGCCATTCAGGGGGACCTGGACAAACTTGAGAAGTTGGCCCATGAGAACCCCATGAAGTTCAAGTCCAAGTGCAAGGTGCTGCACCTGGGTCAGGAAAATCCCAGGTGTGAGTACAGACTGGGAGATGAAAGCTGCTCATTGAAAGCAGCCCTGTGGAGAAGTTCTGGGAGTTCTCATGAATGAAAAGCTGGACATGAGCCAACAGTGTCCACTCACAGCCCAGAAGGCCAACCACATCCTGGGCTGCATCTAAAGAGGAGTGGCCAGCAGTTAGAGGGAGGTGATTCTCCCCCTCTGCTCTCATGAGATCACACCTGGAGTGCTGCATCCACTCTGGGGTCCTTGGCACGAAAGATATGGACCTGTTGGAATGGGTCCAGAGGAAGCACTAAGCTGATGACAGGGGTGCAGCACCTCTCCTAACACAGGCTAAGAGGGGTGGTTGCTCAGCCTGGAGAAGAGAGGGGTCTGGGGAGACCTCATTGCAACCTCCCAGTACTTAAAGGTGCTTTTAGAAAAGAGGGAGAGTGACTTTTTATATGGGCAGATAGTGATAGGGCAAGGAGGAATAGTTTCAAACTAAGAGAGGAGAGATTTAAATTAGATGTTAGGAAGGAGTTCTTTATTCAGAGAGTGGTGGGGCACAGGAACAGGTAGCCCAGACAAGTTGTGGATGTCCTGTACCCTGTAAGTGTTCAAGGTGGGATTGGGCACTCCGCAACCCGATCCAGTGAGTGGCATCCCTGCTTACTGGTGGGGCGATTGGAATTAGATGATCTCTAAGGCCCCTTCCAATCCTAACCATTCTATGATTTTATGATCTAGTCTCACTCTTTTTAATACAAAACCAGGTAAGATGGAAAACATTCTAATATAAAAAGAAGATAAATAACCAAGAAGTAAAGCAATTTTTCAGGAGACTATTGAAACCAGTCTGACACGGAGAAGAAATTCACTGTGTGCAGATCTATTCTAAGACTGCTACTGATCTAGTTAAAAAAGTGTAATTGTGTTATATATATACTCAATAATTATCTCAAAATATAGCCTCTTTTGTTTTTGCTTCAGAAACGGATCAAAATTATTTTGATCTGTAAATGACTGGCCACCTTTTACTCAAGAACTGGCTACTTTGAGGAGATGATGTTATGAAGAGAATTCATACAACAACTTATATAATTTGCAAAGTGCTTTGCAATCTTTGGATGAAAGACAGATCTAATAAGGTTTAATAATGTGCATATTGCTTTGGATTTTCCTGTAAATTAAGGTATAATTAAAATTATATTCCTGCCATAAGTAAACAGTAAAACTAATTTTGGTTCCTTTTCCACAGTATCAAATATTGCCCAATTCTAACTTTTGTACAATTCTAACCAATCCACAAAGTAAGGTTTACCCCCCCATACTAAATCACTTATGTTTTACATATGTATATATATTTAATGGGGATAATTCAACAGGAAAATCAATAATACTGGTATTAAGTACCTTGTACTTCTGGATGTAATCCTGAATTACTTTCTGTCCTACTACATTTTCTATATTTTCTTCATCCTGCTGAATGACATTTTCCATCAAGGAAATCCAGCTCATAACTTCAGTGATGGCATGGCGAGAAGGAATTTTGTCCATCTGGAGCTGGTGAGATAACAGACTTAAAACTCATGTTGTGCAGAAAATGGATAAGAATTCCTTGATTTGCACTACCATAGTACATTTCCTTTACCTGCTCTTATCATGTTATTTTACATCCCTAACATATCACTGAAGTTATAAAAAGAAAAAGAAGTAAAAAAAAAAAAATTTACTAGGAGGTATATTGCATAACTGCTTGCATCTTAATAAGAAAATACTATATTAAAGGCTTCTTATTTCCATTCTTCATGGTACAAAGAAACTGTACAAACTCAAAGATCCCATTTCTGACTTCTTAAAGGTTCTGCATTCTCATTCCATAATTCTGTGCCAGGGGTTATGTAGCTGATCGACTTCAAACTACAGTTTCCCTGTTTTTGCAAATGACTAATGAATAGACTCATGGAAAATATTTTCATACTACTCTTCTTGTGTGGTGATTTCTAGATGGGCTAATTTTGAATAGTACCTTTCTTTTTCTTTCTTAGAAGACACACTTTCAGTCTTTGACAGAGTACTGCTTGCCTACATTTATTAGTCAGAGATGTGTTCTATGACATTTTTAGGTAGACATATACACTTTGCATTGCAAGACAATTAAGAGAACTACTGAATGACATTATTTTGTTTACTATAACAGACTCAGATAACATTTGTTGTCCTTACTCTCTCTCCCTAAATCACAATGTCATTACTAACTCTGAAACCATTCCAAGTTATAAATTGAAGCAACAACTTATACTGATAATCTCCTAGCAACTAAATAGTAAACCAACTTTTCAACGTGTATAATTCTTTAACTTCAGCATTATAGCATTAAAACTCCAAAACTACACAAACAAAAGCCTCTTCCTCCTACACATACTAGCAGAAATCATTAAAAACATTTTTAGATCTATTTTGTCTTTCACAGACTTGAACCTAGTCTATTCAATTTGAAAAAAACACCATCCAAAGCTGACAGGGCACAGGGATATGAACTCCCTTTTTCCGTACGTAAGCATACCACACAAGTATACCAGCTTGTTGATAAAACACTCATCTGTCCTTTGGTTAAAATGTAACAAATGTAATTGTGAAAGTCTGAAATTACCACCAATTGGTCTTAGACAGTATGGGCAGACAGGATTTGAAACTAAGTGTAGGCTTTCCCCCAATAAATCGTTGTTCCTATCATGCCTCACATGAATAAATTGAGAAAGGAAGCAACTAGGCAGTGCCAACTGTCTGAATTTTCTGGAATATCAAAGGCCATAGCTGTTTTTCTTACCTGGTGCAATTTCTCTTGTACTGTTGGGATTTGTGTGAGCAACTCTGTCCACTGGGTTTCAATGTGGGACAATCCTGCACGCAATGCTGCTGTATCTACTTTCTTAAGTCTGAGGAGCTGGTTCCCAGTACTCAGGACAGAAGATTTCTGTGATGATTTAGCATCCACTTCTTTTGAAAACTCCTGTAAGCAGAACCATTTTTGTGCAAATAATCAAGTCCTGGTTTATAGTACTTAAAGCTTAATCTCAGAAAGCTAACAATATCATTCCTTCCCTTTAAAATATGTACTTTCTTTAAGTGTTTAATGACTACACTTCAGACTAAGTGAGAAGACAAACTGTTTCCAGTCACAAAACCATTTTCTGTTTTCAGAATCCTAAAGATTTACAATCATTGCATATAGCAAAGGAGTGCTTAATGTGCACACACCCCAGTATTTTGAAGGACAGCTTAACTACAGAAGCAGATTTTGTTTTCATATTCACTACTTCAATGATGAGAAAAAGTATAACCATCTGATTAATCAACTGTTTATTTGTAATTGGAAAGAAATACGTGTCCCAGGTCCATGAATGACTTACCAAAAAGGAGTTCAGGTGGTCTCGGACAGTTTCCAGTTCCTGAGGAACTGTCAAAGACTGCTGGCTCCAAAACTCAAGTCGCTCCTTTGCAGATTGTAACCACTGTGTCAATTCATTTGATTCACTCTGATACCTGTAAAGATGTTTAAAGAAGACTAAAACAGTCATTGCCACTTCTTGCCTCCAACTGAGCAGTTTCTCCTGCATGTATTAGAGGAAGATACTGAATGCTAGATTTAAAATCAATATATTTTCTTTCCTTTATAAAATTTCAGAAAAACATAATTTAATTTTAAAGACAGGCATGACATCAGGAAGCTCTTATTTTAGCCATTATGCTCACAATTTCTAACAGTGCCTTCATTTTGCCTCTTAGGAAAAACTAAGTTTAGCGAAGGACTAGTGACTAGGTTACAAATCTCTTTGGACAAGCTGTTAGCCCACCTGACACACATAAACAGATGTTTGATTTCCATCAGAAGGCTCAGTCTTCCTAAAGCTTTACCAGAAAGTCTGTCAGAGCAGAAACTTAAATTTTTTTTTTCAGAAACCATCTCCATGATTTCACATGCCAAGCAATTAATGAGATGACAGAACAAGAGTGTCTCTGCTAAGCCTGGATTAATGAATAATAGAAAATCTTGCATACCACTTAGAAAATTCATTTCAAAAGTAGCATATGAACATTATTAAAGGTAGCTAAAGCTCTTCCATATATGCAATGACACAGACCCACAAGAGCCCTACCAGACCATGCTGAGGTTACTCATGTTACCCAGCAAGGCACATACCCTTTTTCTTATCAAGCTATGTATACATAAATAAGGTATTTTCTGAGTTCTTCCCACCAGCTCTTATCTGCTACACATTTTTTACAAACAAGAGAGTACAACAGCACTTCTGTGGAACAGAAGAGTAGCCAAACGATGACACGTGTCAAAGTACTTTCTTTGAAATGTGAATCTAATAGTTCTGTGCTCAAAATGGCTTTGGCCTGAAGCGCACAGCTGAAGAACTTTATGTTGTCCATTACCTTGTCCAGTGCTTCAGTATTGTCTCCAGCCTGTGAAGCTCCTTAGTAACTTTGCTGGTGTTACTTAACCAGTGTTCTCCTAGTTGGTTCAACTGACTTTCGAGATCTGAGCAGCTAACAGAAAAAAGGAGTCTCTTCCCATCGTCTAGAACTTGGTATAATTTAGGTTGGTATTCAGCCAGGTTAGATCTCAGACGCTGTAATGACAGATGAGATGGTTAGATAGCTCTGCAGGTCTCTGTTACCACAGTTTCTTAATATTTGATTTCCTTTTATTGCATTTTGTAGCATAACTAATGCCACCCACCACAGCACATCACATTTTTTCTCTCTGCTCCAGCTCTAGAATAAAAATAAACAATGCCTAGCATTAAACAAAACCAAAATAGCCCCCCCCACCCCCAACAGATTGCTTAAGTTATCCTCATACCACTGGAAAAGCAGAAAGCTGTCTGGTAAAAGAACAATATAGCTAACAAATTCAGAGTACACAAGTCAATTTTAAAGACAAATTTGACAGATATTTTTCTGTAAAACAAAACAAGAGAACAAAAAATCCCCAATTAAAATGTCTAATATAAGGAGACAAAGATGTAACAGTAGACAAAAAAAACAGGGTGTGGTAGAAAACCTATATTTAAGCAACTTGTTGCAGTTTGGGAGGAAGGCAACTTGAAGAATCACAAGTTGTTCAGCCTCATCTTGCTCTCTGGAAAGATCATGTAGCGTATCTTCTGGAAATCCATTTTCAAGGACAAAAAGGACCAAAAGATAATCAGGAATATTCAGCTCGGATTCACTAACTTGATAGCCTTTAATGAAAAAATTACTGTCTTCATGGATGAGACTGACTTCAGTACGGCCTTTGAGAGCACTTCCCACAGGACCCTCCTCTAGGAGTGGAGAGAATTGGGCTGGATAAATGGACTGTTATGTGGACTGAAAATGACCTGCATCACTAGTCTCAAACACTACTGATCAAAGGCTTGATGCCTGACTGGCAGATTGCAATGGTAAGAGAACTCCAGAGATTGTTGGTATTTTACTGCAAACCTCTTCAACGTCTCAAGAGCATGGATCATGGCAGACAGCATTCCCTCAGTAAATTTGTGGATGATAGTAATTTAGGAAGAGTGGTTGAGACAAAAAATTGCAGACTCAGTCCAGAGATACTTTACTAACTTGAGTTTGGAGACAGCAGAAATCTTAGAAGTGCAAATTCTGTACCTTGGGCAGACTAACCCTGTTTCTCAGTACATGTTAGGAAGGGAATGGCTAGCATATTTAACCTGACATCTATAACCAAGACATTGTGAATATGGCAAGCCACAGTACTATATTAGGACTGTCAACAACCAAATGAAGTTATCTTATTATCCTCATCTACATGAAGCTGATGAGGCCACATCTAGTCCATCTGATTGTGGTTTGACCCCATAGCCCAATGAGTCGAGGAAGAAGGAAGTCGCCAGGGTCTGCTGAAGAACTGTTAAGTTATTGAGGGACCTAGAGCACATGTGCTTTACAAAGAGGCTGAGGGAAGTGCACTTGCTTTAGATTGACAAACAGGAGGCTAAGGGCCAGTCTAACAAAGGTCTACAACTATTTGGAGCAGAATTAAAAAGATGACAGAGGTGAATGCTTCTCAGTAGTGCCACACAATACAAAAAATTGTGACAATGGTGACAAAGCTGAAAGCTGAAGGCACAGACTGGGCATTACAGAAAACCTTTTCAGTAGGTGGTGGTGCAGGACTGCAGCTGGTCCACTGGTCAGCTGTGGGATCTCCATCTTTCAAGGTTTCCAAAGCTGTTGCTGCTCCAGCCCATGACAACTGTACTGCTTCAAGTGGAAGGCTGGACTAGGTGACTTTCAGAGATCCCTTTAATCCAACTTTTCTGTAGAGAACGTCTAAAAAGCACCAACCTGAAAAAGTGTAATCCGGTCTGTAAGCCTGTCCTCCGTCTCTTCCACCAAACCGACTGTGGGAATGTTTCCTTCAACAGACTCCAGCTGTCTGGTAAGTTCCTGGTAATCTTCATCTAGATGCATCCAGGTCTACAAGAACAAATTATTCATGTGTATAGTGAATCTGGCTATCTAGAATTTTTATTATTTGTATTTTTGATCTGAAATCCTATAGCTGCATGGTTGTGAAAGTACAGAAATAACAGTACAGATGTCCAGTGAATCTGTTAATAAGACACCATCTCTATACCAAGCTCAACTTTCAGTTAGAACGCATGGATAAAACTGTCATGTTCTCCCTACCAGCTAATGCTAGCAGCTCTTAAAACTTAGATGAAAACAACTTATGTCACCTGAAGGTCACAACATTTAAATAGAAAAGACTGCACATAGTCTATCAGTGCCTTGTGTGTATGACAAAAGGGACTGATGTCCATCAATTCTGTCCTAGCACACAAAATCGACGTTATAGTATATCCTGGTGGTTGATCACAATGGCAGTATAGAAAAGACCACAGAAATTCTCACCTCTAGAATGTATTCCAGCTCCACACCTCGTTTATGAGCCAACTTTAATACAGCTGAAGCTTGTGTCATTAGCTCTGCATGTGACTGAGTTTCCTTCAAGAGAGCAAAGCTACTCATCTTTCTAAAAAGTGTTTCTGTTAGGATCATGTGAGACTCCAACCCTTGAAAGTATTCCTGAAAAATTTGGGTGTCGGGGTAGAGGGAGAATAAAAAAGAGAATTACATTTAAATGTAATTTTAATGTAACAATTAAAAAAGAGTTACATTTTAAGAATAAGCATTACAATTAAGTATCTATAGACATAAAATAAGGTAAGTTTTTCACTCCACAACATTTCACAAAATCCAGCAGACAAAGAGGACAACAGTATTTTTAAAGCAAGAAGTCAGTCATGCTTTCCACACAAATTCCATCCTGACCCTGATTCCATAAACAAAAACAGCGTAAAGAGGATAACCACTCCCAAAAATTTCTGCCTAACAAAAATATGTGGAAAATCCTTGTTATATCTGCGGGTGCTACTAGCAAATGTAAATTTCTGCTGAAAATAAATGGAGTGGTGGATGAAATTGCTATGTAGCATGACAGGACAAGACTAAGAACTTGTTATTAGAATAAGGAAGAAAATACAATCTATGTGGGTTCACCTTCAGCAAAACATTTAAAACTCAATCTGTCAGAACAGTTAATTGACTTCAATTTAAAATCAAGTCTGGCCCACCATTCTGAAAACTCCTGAATCTTTAGGAACAAAAGGTTAGTGTCCTGGTTTCAGCTGGGTTAAATGTCTTCTTAGTAGCTGGTATAGAGTTGTTTTGGATTTACTATTGCAATAATGTTGATGACACACTGATGTGTTGGTTGTTGCTGAGTAGTGCTTACCCTAAGTCAAGGCCTCTTCAGTTTCCCATGCTCTGTCAGGGAGGAGATGCACGAGAAGCTGGGAGGGAGCATGGCCAGAACAACTGACCTGAACTAGTCAAAGGGATATTCCATACCACAGAACATCATGCTCAGTATATAAACTCAGGGAAGCTGTCTAGGAGCTGCTGATTGCTGCTTGGGGACAGGCTGGGTATTGGTCAAGAGGTGGTGAACAACTATATTTTGCATCACCTATTTATTTCTCTTGTGTTTCTTTCTCTCTCCATTACAATTATATTTACTATTTCTATTATTATTATCAGTAGTAGTGTTATTAGTATTATATTTTATCTTGTTTCAATTATTAAACTGTTCGTATGTCAAACCACAAGGTTTACTTTTTCTTTCTGGGAGCCCCTGGTGGCCTAGTGGTTAGACTGCGGCACCTTCACCGCCGAGGCCAAGGGTTCGATTCCCAGCCAGGGACACTCCCCGGGCAGGTGGAGCTCGTTAGC
>JAWMRA010000113.1:56714572-56810339 GCA_035584735.1 Pseudotriccus pelzelni | reverse complement strand
CACCTAAAAAATCCAATGCGCAGGCTTGAAGGTGTAAAGACCTTCCCCGGTTCTTCGTTCGCGAAGACTGGCCATTACTTACTTTTTCTTTCTGATTCTCCTTGTCCCCAGGGAAGGAAGGGTGAAGCGAGGAAGCAGCCATTTGGTACTTAGTTGCTGGCTGGGGTTAAACCGTGACAACAAGGTTACCTTCATGATTAGTGCTGCAATATGTTCCCAGTTTCTTACCTTATGTTTGTCAAGCAGCAATCGAACCTCTTCCTTTGAAGAAACAATCATTTTCTGGTCACCAGCCATTTTTTCTTGGCCTGTTTCTACCAGATCAGCCAGGTCTTGCAAAGCCCGCTCATACTGGCTCTTAAGAGCCATACTCTGATTCAGATCACTCCGCCTGGATCCAATGATCATCAGCAGCTCATCATACTTATCCTTGGGGGCAAAGGGCAGCAATGGTGATTCTTATTTCACATCTTACATGTCTTCCTAGAGGCAGTCTTACTGTCCCTATACTCCATTGTGAATACCAGCAGAATAACATCTATTTCCAGCTCAAAAAGGTTTTGCAGATATACTCACTTCCCTGATAAATAAACAACTCATCATTTGAAGACAATAAAAATAAGCAAGACCTGCAAGTCTTTCAACTGCATGCATTCAGGAACAAAATCAGAATCCCAAAAACTTAATATAAGTAGCAAAGGTGATTGGGCTTAAGTCATCAAAACCCAGTGACTTCTGCACACTGCAGATGCTGTTTACATTTTACTTTTTATAATACAGAGGACTGGATGGACTCCATCATGGATACAGACTATAGGCACTTCGAAGTCAGACAGATATACTTCCTTCTCCTGCCCCAGTACCTTAATTGTAGCAAGCAAGATACATACAACGTACTGTAAAAGCCAAACTATGCCTAAAATAGCAATATACTTTATACAAAACTTTTTCTACTTTACATAGAAATAGTGCAGTGTGTATTTGACAGTGTTCTCATAATGCCAAATTACAAAACAAGCCAAAACAACAAATCTCATCAATTCCCATATGTTATTACTCATCTTGTACACCTCAACTATAAAAGTGAAAACAACATACAGATGCTTTTCTTCACCTGAACAGGATTTTTTTCTTGTTTTGGTTTTGAGAATTGTATTCTCAGAACATATATCTGACTGTGAGAATAAGCCCACACTTTTGATCAAAACAAGACATCCAGAAATTAATAAACAAAAATATCTCTATGATCATCCAGTGCTACAACAAAATGCCCACCATTGCACTGCAGGCTGGCTCTCCTAGGTTTAAACAGAAAATTGTGAGAAGCACACCTATTAAAAGAAGCAAAAGGAAAATTTTTCTAAAAACTAGCTTAATAAGTTTATGGTTTATTTTCATATGTGTTATTTGCTTCTAATTTATTCTTATGTCATTGTAAATGGTCAAATTCAGTCATAAACCTTCTCCTTGATCTTTCCTTAAGCATTCCCTACATCATCATAAAACTGCTGACAAAAGAGATTCAACAGATTTATAGAAGTTCTGGATCAATTGCCCACATGAGCTACGTGAGAGGTGTTCTAGTAAAAACAGAACATTTCCAGTTTCAGGTCACATTTAGCTCTCTATCCCCCTTCACTGTATTTTTTTTAATGATAGATGTGAGATGGTACTAAACTGCAGATCATGAGACACTGGTGAGAACAGGGATGACTCTTCAGCAGAGATTTATGTTTACATGCTTAACTTAATCTGTTTGAAAAAGGAGATAACAAGAGCTGACAGAAAACATATTTTTGTCGAGTTTTACAATTAATATTCCTAATAACAGAGATGTTGGAAAATCCAAAGGGGCAAAAATAGAAAAACTAGGTGAATCAGAGAGAACATGATTTCTTATACACACTGAAATGCTTTTAAATACCTTTTCCTAAACTACCTTATGAACAATAAAAAGAAGCCTTCCTTTGATATCAACAGACACATCTAGGATGGAACTTACGAACCATACCTGGATCTTAGACAACTCTTGTACAGAAGGTTGGTCAATTTGTAGTTTGTCTATACGCTTCTTTAATTCATTGATTCCAGCATCTAGTTCCTTCAAACCTTCTTCTGCCTGCAGTATGACCTGTATTTGAAAATTACATTGCTTAGTTTGAAGTTTTAACAACAGTATTGTAGCTGCCATATGATAATATTCTTTTCTGCTAGAAGTGCTAATCGATCCTTCAATGTGCTGAAATTTTAAAGGATACTATAAAGAAAATGTGTTAATTCTAAGTTGGGAGAGCCCAGTTTGTTTCTTAAAGTTAAATAAATATGTCATTATTATTTTTTAATAACCAGATGTTTCAGTATCATACACTATTTTTTACCAAATATCACTGTGAAGTTCCATGCTTTTAATCACATAGTACAGGCACAAAAGGACTTTGCCCTAACGCCTTGTTTTAAAGCATTCTTTATTAACACATTCCTGTCATATCCGAGCACCAAGCAAACAACCAGCACAGCGCAACACATGTATGAAACAGAGCGTCATAGTTCCCTTTTGGGACAAGGATGGGGCCAAAATTACTGTTAAGGAAAAAGACTTGTACGTCCCCTTTTGCACTTGGAAAACCTACAGCTTAGGAACACGAGTTGGTATTTGCAAGTGTAGGCAGGTGATAAGTTTTTTCAAAGCTTTCCTAGGTCTCTGCTGACGTAACTCATGCAGACTATTACAAAGCATGACGTAGATTCCTGTAGTTAAAGTCCTTTGATACGGTTCTTTCTTGGAAACTGCTTATCCAAGTATGCTTAAACTATGCATGTGAAGTAGAACTTCTGCCTCCCATAACAGAGTATGCAGAATACAGTCACTGAACTTCCACTTTATGCAACTAACTTACCTGGCTGGTTAAGGGCCTTATTTCTACTTTTCTAATCACATATTGAACAAAAAAGAAGTGCTTTTAAGTTTGAATGTTTTATCAGACAAGGCAGATTTTCAGAAAAAAAAAATTTCACTTCCTTTTCTTACCATATTGTTTTCCTAGCTTATAGCCAAATTAATCATACAGGAGATAAATTTTTGCTAATCTTTCACATCATGTAAGATAGAAAAGAAAGGCACAGTGCCACCTCTCTTATTCATACAGGAGCCATAAACTCCTTCAGAATTTGAATGTCAGGTATATAAAATCCAGTATTTCTGTTTAGCTGAAGGGTAAGTCTCTTCCATTCTTTCACCTGCTGGCACCAGGCATCAGTAGCCCACGAGTAACAAGAAATACCTTTAAAAAGTAGCCCTTAGCATACTTAATCAATTTTGCACTGGCAAAACAGAAAGAAGAAAACAGGATATACTTTTTCATATAAATAATAAATTATTCATCAGCCCATTCCTGATAAAGAAAAGCTTATTATTACCTTAGATTAAAATGAATAACATTCAAGATATCACTATAAACTAGTGTAGAAGAGTCTTTGGTTTTAATACAGTTTAATAGTAAAAAAAAAATCAGCAAAAATGTGGGCCTTTTTTGTTCATTATGTTTTCCTTCTTTCAAATACTACCCAGTATATGAGTAACTAGGTACTAGGTCAGCTGAGGGTAAGAAAAACACTTTCAGGAGGTTTGTCATTTTTTGGTTGGTTTTTGTTTGTTGGCTTGTTTTTGTGTCTTTTTGTTTTATTTATTTATAAACATGTACAGTACACTCTTGGAAACACTAATTTTCATATACTTCATGAACACGTATACTCTCCCACAAAATGCAGTTGTTCTGTCGAATGTATTTATACTTTGGATAGACACTTTACCTCTTCCCCTCTCCCCAGGTAACAGACACGTGATAATACCTGCATTTGTTCTGTTTCTGGTCTGTCAGCTGCCTCTGCTAGTTTCTGTAGAACTAAGTATTTGTTATCAGCCACCGATGTAAACATGAGCTTCAGATCATTCTACAGGAGACAAAACCAACAACAAATTATATCCAATCACAGCACAAAACAACAGGAAAATATTGCATGTTTCATAAAGTTTAAAGCATTAAAACGTTACATGATCAGCAGTGCAGCATAAAACCTATTAAAATTGGAACCATAATATTTAGCCAATGTAAAACATTTAACATGGCTGAAAATACATAGTTGGACATATATGAACTAAAAGCTAAATCAACTCCTATTCAAAACATACCCCATGAACACATTTTGCTTTTGTCTTCCTATTAGATAATTAATTACCAAGGGTCATTAGCTTCATTTAACAAAAAGATGTTATTCTTGTGCAGTTAATTCTACCACATATGCTTGTAAACAAACTAGGTTTTACTTTTTAAGGGAAGCATTTTTCATTACAAATAAGTAAACAAGGCTTCCACACATTACAGTGCTAACTACACGCTACAGCTTTTAGAATACTTTATCAGACTGGACACATAAATATTACTTAACAATTTTGCCAATATACAATCAAATCTCTTTTTCATGCATTAATCCCGACAGAAAATTATCAGCGCATTTTTCTGAGACTTTCAGCATTATATGAGGAGCATGACTGAATTTTTATTGTTTTTCACATGCATTAATCATTTTAAATACTAAATATTACCAAGAATAATGGAAAGGATTATAATCAACTTTGCTTTATTCAGCAAAGGAAGGTCTTTAATTGAAAAAATGTTGACTGCAAAGGAAAAGTTATGGAATTTGGAAAGAAATCCGGCAGTAACAATCTGTGAAAAGATGACACTAACCTAAAAACACCAGGAATCTATTTTCTTTGGGTTGGCTTTTTTTGTAATTTATGTGTTTTTTTATTAAAACTAATCATACTGGAGGCTTTATATAATGATAATATTAGGAAAGAAGGTAGAGATGAAGTAAGATATGAAAGCACTTCTGAACTCTTAAAAGTTTTCTAAAAGTGCAAATTTCTTCACTTATCTTCATTTTTTCAGCTTTGTTCAGTACAGACTTCCTTTGATGTAATGTCAGCAGGATAGGGCAGCATGAAATGATTGATCACTTTACAATAATAGCATGAGTTGCAGAAGACGTCTAGCAGAGAATTTAAATTTTGAGTAATTATTCAGGTGTCAAGTTCTGCACAGCAGTTTGATTTTTCAACAAAAACCCGTGCCAACATTATTCTTCTGATTTGGTACCAAAAATTCTCATTGTTTTAAGAATGACAGGCTTTATGCCCCCATTTGACATGCACCCCTGTTAATTCCATCGCATGGGCCTCATACCTTGAACGTGACTATTTGCTGGATCCGTCCTTTCATCTGATGGCATCTCTGATTTACTACTGACTCCAGTAAGGTCAGTCTTTTCAGGAGAATATCCAAAGTGTCTTCTATGATAACCCTATTATCACTATTGTCAGGAAATACCTGAGCAAATAAACTCTTGTTCTTATCCACTTCTTCTGTTATGTCTTTGATTTCTTTTGCAAGAGCCTAATTTTGTAGAAAAACAAAAGTGACAGTCAGACATTCTGGAAAGAAGGCAAACATTTTGCCATATGCATTGTCAATTTTGCTGTGATGCAGTGAGTTTTTTGCATTGTTAGTATACACACACTAGATAAAAGTTTTGCATCTACACTAATCTCTGATAGTAAAAAGACTCCAGACTGCTACAAGGAAAACAAATGCTGGAACAAAATGATGTAGAATCATAGAAACATTTGAGTTGGATTAAAGCTCTTCTAGCCATGTTGATGAATTTGTGCTGTTTCTATGTCCAGAGCACTCTTCCCTCTTTTTCACTTTGTTTCCATTTCAACAATATGCTGTTTGCTAATACTTAGCAAAGAAGCTAAACAGAAGAAAGTATCTATGTTTAATTCTCTTCTGACCAGGAAAAATTCTGATCAGGTGCTGCTTTCCACAACATTCTCTACATGATCAATCAAGTTACTTCTACCAGTAGCAGAATACTGCAATTACATAGAGATTATGTCAGCAACATATCATTTATCCAGGATTCTAATACTTTTTTTCTAAACACTACATAAAATATACACTTCTTGACAATTTAAAGAAAATCCTATCCATGGATTCCTTACCTCTTGCTTGCAGAGGTATGTTTCTGTTTCTTCCTCTGGCAACAGAGCTGTAGTAACAAAGACTTGCTCTTCCACACCATCTAGCCACATGGATGTGGCTGTGACACCGTCATACAGCTTCTGTTCAAGATGTAGGGTCTCCTCCAGCTGTCCAGCCTGGGCAAAATGAAACAGAGATGTCCAGAGTAGAAGTACAAGACATTCTTTCTAACTTCTAGTATTTGTGAGAGGCCTGAATTTTCAGGAGGTAGATAGAGGAGTTTTCACTGTACACGTGGTTTTGCTGGAGGACAAGTGCAAAGACAACTGAAAATTACCTCAGATGAGACATCTTCAAAGGCCTGATTCAATTCAACCAATACTGGTGAGATGGAGGATTTATCTTCATCCTGTCTCTCCTCTTTATACAAAGGCATTCCAGGTATCAGTCTGTTTGGTCTGCTATAAAGCTGCTGACAGAAAAGTACTGATTAGGATGCTTTTACTATATAGAGGGCAAAAGATTCTCTACTGACTGAGGCGATCATCAGCTAATGCTTATGGTCCTCTCCCAGCTGTTCTGTGTCATGCATATCTTGAATAAAAGACTGCTTAACAGGAGGTTCACTGGAAATGCAGGATAAATACTTGTGTCCAGAATTAAAATTTACTAATTTTTACCAAAAATATAATTAATTATTGCTGAATTAATACAAAGTACTTAGAAATTTGGAAGCAGATTAATGGAGTGTTATGCAAAGAACAGTGGGTCTGGGACTATTAACAATAAAGTACAGGATGTGTGTTAATATAGGTCTTGGATTCTCCCGCAGTTTAGTTGATTAATCCCTGCTTCTTGCAGTAAAAATTCTGGGGCTGAAATCCCTTACCCACTGAGATCAAGAATTGAATGCAAAGAATAAATTCAAACTGAAAATAACAGTTTTTCCTTTAAGCTGTTGCCAGAGTACTGATCAATTCCAGAGGGATAATTTGTTACAGAATTATCCTGAGTTAGATAAGTAGATAAACATTTTGTCTGAGCTCTTTCTTCCTTTCTAGGTCATTAACCTGAAAGGAAGTGCAATTCAAATCACTTTGAACACGAGCAGTGCTACTGCCAATATTTACCAGTTTTTAAAGACGTCACAAAAATAAATTGTTCCATATTCTCTGCATTAACTACAACACCTTAATGCATCAGATATGCACATATTGTACCTTTTGTTGTGCAGCTGCTTTCATAGCAAAAAATGAAAAGAGAAATTCAAAATAGCTACCAGCTGTTCTTTCTCCAAAGCTTTCTGGAGCAGTCTCTGCTTGGTACTGAATTCCTGGTTTAGGCTTTCCCATTTCCTCTTCATCTGTTCTTCAAATGATGGCTTCTCACTCTCTAAGACTAATTCCTCAGAGAGTGTATCAGGCTTCCCACTGAATCAGAAGATGCACAAAAGTTTAACAAATAGAAAAGTTATAATCATTTAAGGTGTTTATTTTCTCTTTCCATTAGGAAGTTCAGCATTTAAATTAAGTTCTACTTTTTGGAGTTTTGACTCCTTTTTTTTTTTTTTTTTTTTTTTTCCCAGATAATAAGACAAAGCCTGGTTTGAACAGTAAGAAGTTCTTGCCTGACGGAATAAAATGTACTTTCTTTCTAAGAAACTTTTTAGAGTTGCAAGTACCCCTATTAAGTTAACAAAAAAAACCTAAAAATGAACCAGACTGAATATACATTGAAATGTAATCTATAAACAAGTTTTACTTTAAAGCATGAATTAAAAGAAATATTTCATCTGACTCCTTCTTTATCTCCTTTCTCAAAATGTAATATGCAAGATGAGCATATCTGTTTAGCTTTGGTAAACACTGAATCAAATTCAGTACTTTCTGTTTGATTTTTTTTAAAATTTATTTCTATATTACACCACCATGTGACAGAAGGAAGCCTCAAACAGGAGTTTGGTTAAGTACTTTCTGGCATTATAATTAAAAACACCTACACTTACATAATAAAAATGCTGAGGAAAAGAACTTAATGAGTATGGCTTACATTCCCTGTGCATAAAACCTTTTTCTGCTGTTTACTGAACTACTTTCATGTTGTAGACTTTGGTATGCTGGAGGAGCCACAAAGGGGCTTCTCACTATTACTGAGATCCATCAAGGAACATTTTAACTGCAGGGTTGACTGCTCCTTAATTCTTGAACTGGAAATGTTCACCCTGGTTTCCTTTTCCCAAGACCTTGCCCTTCTTGCTTCCTGAAAGTCAGCATCAGCAGTAGGCAGTAGTTTTCTTCTGCCTTCTCTAGGGCAGAAGTCTCTCCCAGGCAGAGCTGAGGCTTTCATAGATATTTACTTCCCCTCAAATGGGCAAGTGTGTAAGAAGACACAGACCAGAGATGAAATTCAAAATACACAACGCTTCAAAAAGAAAAATATTTACTAACTGCAGGAAAAATAAAATTAAGCAATGAGTATCCCATCTGGGAAGATCTGGTTACAATGACAGATGCCAATGTTTTAGAGATAGCTGTGACAGACACGAATGCTGGTCCATAAAGTTATAGTAACTGATCCACTGCTTGTCTGATGAGTCCTACTACTTTTTAATTTTAGTGTGATGCTTGATAATAAGAATAAAAGGCATTTCTAAATGTTGAAGGTGATCTATCAGCACAAAAGCTCGTGTAACTATCTAATCGGACCCCCAAATTATAAGCCAGGAATCCAGTATCCTAGATGCTGTATAAAAATGATGAAACAAAAATTAGAGGATTATATGCAGAAGAGGGATGTCAAAGCATAGTCATAGAAATTTACTTTTCAGAACAACACATCAAAGCACACCTTATACACAGGCCTTCCGTAGAACCTTGCTGCGTTAGGATTTCTCCTCCACGGCACGCTACTGATCGAAGCAGGTTCTTCTGCTCTTCCAGCTCTTGTTCCAGCTCCTAGCATAGCAAGTTACAAAAACCAGAACAAATCTCAAACAAAGTGTTTTTGCCTTGGAAGGATATGTCTACACACTGCATACCTGTCATGCAAAGTTAGCTGAGCTATTTTTGATATGTGTTGCTTAAGCACCAAAAGCAGTCCAAAATCTCTACCAAGGGACAAAGAAAAGTAGTATGCATAAACTGTATTGTTGAACTAATTAACTAATGCAATGCAGCTTCTGAAATCCATCCTAGTGAAGATATCTGCATATCATGCAACAATATACCACGTGATATGTGTATCTTTGCTCCTATAAAGACAAAATTATTACTTTTAATACTCTCTTTTGAGTAACTTAAATGGCTGATTCTATTTTATTTTACTGATGGACAAAGGAAGTATAGAGTGACTAAGTGAATCCACCATGGTCACCCAGGAAGTCTGCTCTGCCTGATTGTTACAGATATAAGACAGTAAACTCAGATGCATCATTACAAAAGCACTGAGTAAGAAAGATCGTAAAACATAACATTTCAGCAGAAATATTAACAAGAATGGCTCAGCTATAGTATTAAGCACAATCTAAAGATGGGAGTAAAAGAAATGCAAAACACCAACTTTCTGTTGCTGCAGGGTACTCTGCTGTTGCTGTGAGCGGGTAGTTCTTGCTTGTGCCAGCCATTCTTGAACACTGGGGCTTTGTGAGGAAACAAAGTCCAAATCACTCTCCTCCTTTTCTTGTAATGATCCCTGCTTTAAAAATGAGAAATAAATACTTCAAAAAATCTCTTACATTGTTAGAGAGCACCAGGTCCAGCTCATCTACTCAAAATCACCTTCTACCTCTCAAGCTACTAGCTCACATAAATTTTGAAGCAAGAAATTACTTTAGATTTCTGTCTTCTACTGGTTTCTGCTTACTAGCAAGAAAAGCATCCCTAAAAATGTAAAAATAAACATGCACCACTGCACTCAGCAGAATCAGAGATCAGAGGCCAGAGACCACGGATTGATGTGTTTCTGAAGACTGTTCTGCGTCTAAAAATCAGCCTTGATCTGTAGCGGAGGGTGCTGCTTTAACTGGCAATGCAGGGAAACAATAGTTTGTTTCTTCCAAGTTTTCAATTTAATTAAAGCCAATTTTTTGTCTAACTGAAAAGGAGAAAATGATGATTGTCATTCTGGTCTAAATTTATTTATCAGTACAGAACTCTATCTATGGTTGGCAGAAAGACATTCAGTTAACAGCAAATTATATGACATGAACAGTAGAGACAGTAAGAGAGACCAAATCACAGAATGTTAGAACAGCACAGCAAAAGCAACAGTTTCTTCAGTTCATACTTTTATCATTATGTTTTTCCAACATGAGTGATTAGACAGACTTTCTGTGTAAGCAAAGCAAAAAAGAACGAACGCCTTGATAGCTCCAAAAACTGTTTTATCCACTTCTTGACTTCCAAACCTCATGTTGGCTGCAAGTTTAAATAATTTCAGCAGCCATCATATTCAGACGTAGGGATTTTAACATGCTTGGCCTTACGTTAAAGACAGATTTGTAGGTCTGGCTACTTAGATGTACACATCTCTCTGGATTTAATATTATGTGCAGTGAGAATGACTGCAGAGTTTGCACTTTCTATTTCTTTTTTTTTTTTTTTAAGAGCTTCAAGATCTAAAGCTGGGGCTTAATTCCTCTCCCTTCTTGCCTGTATATTTCATTTTTGTAGGATTCATATTTTGCCCATGATTCAGCTCTTATTCTAAATAGATTAGGAGTACCAAATGGTTCAGACATTATAGCAGGCTCTCCAAAACAAACACACATTCTGCCTTCCAGAGGACCTTTCTCTTAAATCAGACAGAGGCCATCAGGGACGAAGGTGACTGATGAAATCCCTCTTGCCTCACCCAGTGATCCTTGTGCTAACAAATGAGACAGATCTCTGCCACCAGTGTCCCTCGCACCAGGCACCAGGACAGCAGAGTTTTGCTAAGCAGTAGGAGTTAGGTGTAAGAGTTCAATTTTGGGGGATGATGGATGTACTAAAGTTGAAAGGACTGATTAGTGTTAGAGGATATAAACTGTAAGAGGAGCAACACAAATATCTGGAGCTGGAAAGAATCATCAGCTCTTGCTCTATGAAATAACTTTGGTTTACTAAGGATTCATTTTGCAGGTAAACTGTGTTACTTCACTTCATAGCAACAAGTTTCTAGAAAAGCAGATGCAGTTGAAGTGTTAACTATGTCATTACAGGAGATCAGGTTGGACAAAGTAAATATGTGAGGGGTAAAGAGGGTCTGGAATGCTAATTTTTTTCTATTAAAAATTAGAAAACAGTCTTTCTGTAAATTTTTTGGGAAAAACAATCTGCTTCATTTTGTATACTCTAGGGACTATAGCCATTCAATTTGTAAATTCCTTTAGAGAATAGTATCTAGTGCTTCATTGCACTTGGGCAGGCTGGTTAATTTCCATTAGATTTTGAGTCCCGTTTTCTTTGGGAAGAGGACTGAGAAGCTACAATTCTGGAATTATACAAAGACAAATAAATAGTAGTCCCACAGTTCCTTCAACAGCAGACAGTAAAAGGGATTGTGGCATTTGTGGATGTGATGAGGTTTTGCAAATACGCTACTGTGCATACTTTTCAGATCAAAAGTATTTGTGAACCAGACTTTATCATTCTCAAATCAAAGAAAATAAGTTTGAAAAAATACAGATGCACTTTTGTTTGAATCCTGGAACAGTATTGTATCTCCTTTACATAGCCAGGGAAATATACACTTGAACTTGTCATTCCTGGGAACTATCTATTCCAGCACAGAAATAAATGGAAAATCTCTGAGGAAGATGGTAATGAAATTGATCTCTCAAAAAATTTCAGAATCATACAAACTTACAGGAGGCATAACTTTTCCTGTGAAACTGAAGTCATCCCTCCCCACAAATCCTTTGTAATAAAAAGTAAAGAAACAGTATCTTGTTTGTTTTTTTTACTGCAGAATCCATTTTAATTCTTTGTTTTTTAAGGGGTCTATTTAGTTTTATTGCCTCTAAATCAGAGAATAAACAGTAACAAGGCAATATTTTATTTATTTTTCAAAGTGCTACCTTTGTAGACAAATACTGGAACTCTCCTGATCCAGCATATTTCTGATTAGTTTCACTGTTTTATTTTTTGAATAAAGTTGGTCTCCAAGTCACTTTTCCGTATCATTAATGATACTCATTACCTAAAATCAAAAGCAAAACTGAAATTGCTGCAAGGAAGTCACAGAATCTCACACTAACTCCTAAAAAGCCTTGTGCCACAGGAATAATAGGTATGCTGAAATATGCTTTAAGGAAAATTTAGCTCAGTCTTTACAAGGCTCTAGGTCTTCCTGTGCAGCTTGAGACGATCTCTCCTTTGGTGCAGGCTGGTCTATGCCTCTGGGTAGTTACAAGGTTATCAGAACATCTAGAGATGTGCATAGGTCTGAGTTTTTTACATGCATGAACAACAGTGCTATAAGCTTGAAATGTTTCTCAGGGTTAATACAGGCAGCGGAAAGAGTTAGGGCATTTTGGGGCATCTGATGCTCTCCATGGCCTGATTGCTGGAAAACGACATAATTGAACCTTCCATTTGAAAAAAATGGCTCAATGAAGATTAGAAGATGTTATACTGCCTATGCCTATTTTCTTCTGAAACTTGAGCCTCGCATGCATGCAGCATCTTAAACGATTCCTTTTCTACATCTGGAAATCATTTTGTTGCTATTTTAGGTATTAAAAAAACACCCAAAAATCTGTTTTTAAATTTCAGTAAACTAAATCACACCATTGCTTCTTAAAATTTTCAAAATATTTTAAAATCTAGTAAAAAAGTCTGTGATGCCTTTTCACTTTACAAGTAATATATCAGAATATAGTATCATGTGCCTGCATGTGACTTTTCATTTGCCTAATCACAACGTTTAATATGCAAGAATAATATTAAAGTTACTTCATCTTAGAGGCAATAGGAACAAATACCTGGAGGGTTCCTTTCTTTTTTATTTTTTTATTTTTTTTTATTTTTCTGAAGCTATGTTAAGTTCTAAAGTTATGCAGTTACTTTGGACTAAAAATAGTTCTTAGCACATCAAGTGACTTTTCAAGCTAACCTCTCAGTAGACTTTAATCTGCATTACAAGCTAGAAATCTTTGAAGCTTAGCATGTTTAATTTGCACAGCAAAGCCCAGAAAAGAAGTAAAAGAGAAGAGGAGGAGGGAGTCACAGCAGGGCAAGCAAATCACAACCAGTCAGTCACATTACATGGTTGGGTTTCTTGTATGTACTTGGTTCTCCACATGCTAGTTTAACCTAAAGAATGACCAAAAGCAACTGTTAAATACAATTAGCTGCAACAAGCTGACCCATGCTGCTAGAAATATAAACCCAGGAGAAGACTGAGGTCAAATGAATCCTTGTTTCTATATTTTGTTTGGTATAACGATGCCATTAAGTATTAGCCATATTTAAAAGTGTTCCCTTATGTTATCTGTTCACTGCGTTGTACTGAGGAGAGCATGTATTTAGGGTTGTTCTTTTGTCGGGGTGCTCTTGCCCCAGAGCATACACAATTTAAAGAGACTGGAAAACGGCATAGAGTATATCCAGACCAAGCCGATCATCTATCTACTACAGCAGTATCCTTTCAGAGCAGATAGTGAGGTTTTACCATAAAGTGGTGCTGTAAAGTTGAAAATGATAAACTAAAGCTTTCTATGCAGTTCTTTATTTTGGAGCATAATTCCATTTACTAACTAAAGATGAATAACCTAAACTAAATCAGTGCAATACCTTTACTCCTTTTTGCAGTTCCATAAAACTGCCATGAAATCCCCAACCTCCTGCCTATTACAAAAGCAGTTGGAAAGAGTCACTTACCCGAATGTTGATCTGCTTGTCATGGAGCACTCTCTGCAGCTCCAGAAGGCTTCCCTTCAGTGTCCTGAGCTTCATAGCCAGCTGCTCTGCCTCATCCTTGGTGTGAGCTTTCCCCTCCATAAGCAAGTTCTCGTTGTGCACAGACAGCTCTGACAAGGCTACCACCTTTTGTTCTATTTCAACCAACATGTTCTGCAGCAGCAAAAATAAAGAACCAAATTCATACATTTTCCAGCACCTGTCACGCTTTCTGGCAAGATGACCTGTGGCCTACCTCGCCCGTTGCCAAACTAAGAGCAAGTCAGATTATCATCGCTTTGCCTTCCAGTCCCATTCAGAGTCCTTCAGAACATGCTCGCAAATGTTTGCATTTGCCATTTCAGTTTGCAATCTTTTTCAAAATAGGAAGTTAAAAAGTTACTTGAAACAAATAATTTGTTGTAGAGGAGATGCTCTTTATTTGCACATTAAAGGTAAGGGTGGCTAATAGGCTAGGCTGACATCCATTAATGACAAGAAACAAAGTACACAGCTAGAGTTACTTCTTTCTTCCTCTTTCATTTACATGTAGTCAAATGCTTCCTGCCTCCTCCTATGTGTTCCTCTGGCTGTGTTGATAAGCTTCTCTTCTCACTATTTGCTCGTTCTGATTGGTGCAAGACGGACTTAAGGATTTCTGTATAATCCTCTTTAGTCTAAAAAGAGACTTAAAGTGACAAATCTCTGGCATGTTTATTCTCAAAAGCTACTTTCCTGACATTCCATTAACCATTCATGTATTAGAGACATAGAGCATATTTTGATCTTCCAGACTCAATTCTCATACAAGTCTTGCTCAAAAACCAAGCCTGACATAAAATGTTTTTGTTTCTATAGCAACTATCAAATATGAACTTATAAATATTTCTCCTGAAGGCATGTGTGCAGGAATAGACACACACATCTCTAAAAAGTGAAAAAAACCCCAACCAAAACTGACTGCACTAAGATTTTAAGAACCAGCAAAAGAGCTGCAGCACTAACTTTTCCACAAAGTTAAACATTCTTTTTGAGTTGAAGAGACTGAGCAGACTGAGAATTCCAATAATATAGTGTTGTTAGTGAAAATTCCTCAGACTTATATGAAACTTAACTCCCATTCATCTTAAAATACTTGAGATCCTCACTCTCTAATACAAAAAGGTATCTGCTGTCCATCTGTTTCTTGTCTCTCCGGTAATTTTAATTATAATGATCATACAGTTCTAAACAATCATTTAAAAATGGAAAACTCCCACTAATTTGACAACCTGGGTATTAAGTCTTGTTAATAAAAGTATTTGCAATTACTCTTATTGCAGAAAAATGTTTTTCCTCAGTCGTTTTGGTATTTGAGTTGATTAATATTAAAGCCATTAAAACAGTAACTACTGAGGATTATCCTTTACTTTTGCATGTGTGTAGGGTTTGTTCCTGAAGAAAACACAACAGTATCCCAATCATTAATGCTAGTGTGAGTATGTTTTTCAGCTGGAAGAAGGAAGAGTAGGGAAGTACACTGCAACAGTTTTCATACCTATCAAGTGAGCTGTTCAACCAATCCAGCTTGAGGGGAACAAAAAAGTAAGTGAAGCAAATACAAGGCCTTTAAATTAAATCAAAATTAAATCTGAAAGATGTAGAACTTCAAATCTTTCTGCAGTCAAACATTTCATTTTCCCACTGCTATGTTCACGTATGCTTTCTAAAGCGCAGTTTGAAATCTCTAACAAAAAATTAAGAACAGACTATATATTTTTTTCACAAATCTTTGATGAAACTAACTGAGCGTATACAAGGTGCTAAGGAGCTCAGAAACAGCTCCACAAATATGCTGGCTCATCCCACTCAATAATGGTCTTAACATTTTACCTGACAGTCTACCAGCTGTGCTTCCATGTCCATAGGTTCCTCAGCAGTAACCAGAGCAGTGTCCAGCGTTGCTCGCGTATTGAGTAGCCAGTGGTCAAGCTCATCAGCTTCACAACGGTACCTTTGAAGAGCCTGCTCTTGCCGCTGTTCTTCCAGCTGCTCATTCAGTTTTTCCTAGAGACACAAAAAAGAAATAAGCCACAACTATCACTTTGAAAAAGTTTTCCCTTTCTGTTCTGCACAGAACAGAAAGCCACATTAAACATTAAACAGAAAGCCACATTAAAGCCATTTTTAAGCCACAGTAAGACCCTTTTTTACATAATGTTGCTTTCAGTTGATGGGCCTGTTTTTCTGATGACTGAAATTCTGTTTCAGTTCAGTCACTGTATTTCTACTTTCTTCAGAGTTCAACACAATTCTGCTACTGGAGCCTTCTAAAGGTGAGGTCTTTTCTGCCTCTTCTGGCTGCTCTCCTTCCGGTTTTCCTCCAAATTGATTCAGTTTGCTCATTTAACATAACACTGCTTAGGGAGTGGGCTGCAGTGAAAGGAGAACAGCTTTGCCTTTTTTGGCAGCAGGCTGTTGATAGCCTTACTGTCTCTCAAGAGAGGCACAGGAGGGGTACTTCAAGAACCCAACAGAGTACTTAATGGGCCTTTGGTACAGTCGCCTGCATAAAAAGGAGACTGAAGAGTCATCTACCTTCTCTGGCCTCTCTGAGTATCCCTGTGCCACAGTGTGTGTAAGGACATTAAGCTCCAATGGCTGCTGCAGCATCAGCATCGCAGCAACACAGACACCCTGGGTCCACCCATCAAGTGGTTCATCTATTAGATGGACAGGGAGTGATCAGCAAGTCTCTCTCACCCTTGAATTGTTCCATATGAACCTGAAAACTGGCTGAACAGCTGGGCCCAGAGGGTGCTGATCAGTGGCACAAAGTCTAGTGAGCCGCCAATACTGAGCATCAGCAAGTTTGCCGATGACACAAAACAGGAGTGGCTGATATACAAAGGGTTGTTCTGCCATCTAGATGGACCCTGAAAGGCTATAGAAATGAGCTGACAGGAACAAAGGGAAGTGTGAAGCCCTGCACCTGGAGTGGAACAACCCTATGCACCAGGTACATGCTGGACGCTAACCAGATGGAAAGCCACTTGGCAGTGAAGGACCTGGGGGTCCAGGTGGACACCAAGTTGAACATGAGCCAGCAATGTACCCTTATGGAAAAGAAGAAAAGTGGTGTTCAGGGCTGCATTAGGAGTGTTTCCAGCAGGATGAGGGAGGTGATTCTGCCCCTCTACTTAACACTGGGGAGTCCATGCCTGGACTACTATGTCTAGGTCTGGGCTCCCCAATACTGACTCTCTGAAGAGGGTAGGGGGGACTTCAGGAATAAGAAAACAAATAGGATGGTCAGAGGATACTTAGATGTATCAGATAATATGAAACCTAAGCATGTTACAAATGTTATGGAACAAGGGGAAAAAATTGTACTGGATCTGGGTAGGATGGTTAACTTCATTGCAGTCTGTGGATAAATCTGTGCGGATAACACAGCAATGTTTTGGTTACTGCTAAAGAGTGCTAGCACAGCATTAAGGTTTTCTTTCTAACTGCCCCTCACAAAGGCCAGTAGGCTGTGGGTGAGCAAAAGGCTGGGAGAGGATATAGCCAGGACAGCAGACCTGAACTGACCAAAGGGATATTCCATACCATATGAGATCACGCTCAGCAATAAAAGCTCAGTGAAAAGTGGGGAGGGCATTTGTGGTTATGGTGTTTGTTTTCCCAAGCAACAGATGCTGAGCTTTCCAGGAAAGTAGCTAAACATCTGCCTGCTGTTGGGGTAGTAGTGAATACATTCCTCATTTTTCCTTGCTTGCATGCACAGCTTTTCCTTGCCCTGTTTAAGCTGTCATTATCTTCATCCATGAGTCTTCTATTTTTAACTCATCTCACAGGAGAAGGGAGTGAGGGTGGGTGTTTGGCTGCTGGCAGGGTCAACCTACAACACTTTATAAGGAAATTCAGACCTGAATGCACAGGGCAAGCAAATTCCTCACACAGGGAAGTGTTTGCACAGCTTCTCTGAATGCTCAATTTCAGTAGGAAAATGTCAGAATAATTTAAAGAATAATGATAGTTATTCGGTGTCTCAATCCAGAGCTAAACACTTCTCAATCTCTAATTATTTAAATTAGGTCCACAGAAAGAACAATATTACCAGTCCAACAGTAAACTGTTTTCACTACTTGTTCTATCTTTATTTCTACATTTACTTTCCTGGGGTGTTCTGTAAGATTTTATTTGTGAAATCAGAGCTACAGAGTAGACAGGGTAAATTCCTGAATACTGTCTACATAAAATACAGATTTCCTAGCCAGGATTATTAGGGAATACTTGTGGTATTGTATAAAGTAGCTGTAAGAATACTAATCATAGTTAAGTGTAATATATTTGACTCATGCTTTACCTTGAAATTATTAGGTAGCATCTCCTCCTAAGTACTATCAAGAAGTTTGTTAGATGCTGCATGGGGTGAAAGCCACAGAAAGTAAGATCTCCAGTATTACTTCCAACCCCTTATTTCTTAAAAAAATTATTTTTCTTCTGAAAAGGAAAAAATTGGTGCAATTTTGTTATTTTAAGAATTACAAAGATATTTTCTAATGACCAGTTCACTGTCCCAGGTGACTGGGTGGAACTAAAGCAGTTGAAGGACCCCGAGACTCTCCTGTAATCCAGTGTTTTGGTTTAACCCCAGCTGGCAACTAAGCACCATGGCTTAGATCCACAGAGCCAGTTCTCACTCCATTTCTCAGAATCAGTTGATGCTGGAAATTAGGAAGGCAGTAGTTGCTGTGTTTGTGAATTCACAGCTGCAGTTCTTTAAAGCTGCCCTGCAGTGTTCAAACTAGCCAATCTGTAATCAGCTTTAAAATGACTGCATTTTCTCACCTGTATAATATATGCAGCAACACTCCTGTATGTAAAGGACTTTTTAAAAATCACCTTAGTATTAAAGGATTTTTGGTAAAGCTGGTAGGCAAAGAAATCAAGGGCTTCATCTTCCATGAAAAAAGTTTGCATGCAAATCACTGGGAAGATGAGTGTAGACAACAATGCAACAATTTGGAAGAGGTCTTATTTCTTGTTTTAAGCTTTCCCTCTTCTCTTGTCACCCAGTTTGGAGAGATGAGTCCTCAGAATTTTACTGTAGATAACATGATTTTTAATATCTGTTCTTCATTACTTCATTTATGCATACACACACACACATATATATATATAAAATACATAAAACATATGTGTGCTTCCAAGTACCTTCTGGTTACTTATTGCTGAGCATTAAGATGAGGGGCTCACTAAAAAAAGAATGATAACTTATTAGTGAAAGGAATTCCGAGAAATGAGCAGAACTGAAAATTACTTTTTTATGGTGCCCAAGAACACTGGTGATGTTTTTTCTCATACCTCTAACAGCTGTCGTTTTCCTGATGCCTTCATTCGAATTGTGGCCATTCGTTCCACCAAGACCGTGAGAGTGGACTGCAATGCCATCTGATCAGCAGCTTCTGAATCCAATGGTTCTGAAACAAGCTCCTGGGCTAGTGATGTCTGAAGCTCAGTGATTTCTTCTTGCAACATTAAAATCTCATCCATCAAAGCCTATTTAGAAATGAGAGCAGAGAATGCATTTGCTTCATTTATCGATGAGAAGGAAGTATTTCAGGAGGCATAGAATTAATATAAAATTCAAGACAGCTATCCCAGGGGAGCATGAGGAACACAGAGTAGTGCAATGTATCACTGCTGGTTTGCTAGAGACAGAATTCCAAAGGACTGAGTCCTGCTTTTAGAGGCTTAAGATAGGATCATGTATAAAGTATGATAACTTAAATATAGATTTAATTTCTTATTTTGAATTTCAAACATATCACGAGAAGGAATTATTTTGGAAACATTATACATATAGATTTATTCTTCCAACAAATTATCTGCAGGGTATTCTAGTAGACATAGTAAAGATAATGAAAAAGTAAGTGAGGGTCTGTGAGAGAAAAATAGGGACATAAGTTAGCTTTCAGCCTAAAACTTACTAACTGGAGAAAGAAATCCAGCAACATAAGTAAATATTCGGAGTTTTACTCCATGGTGTAAAATAAGTCCCTACTCTCATTCTTATGGTAGAAATCAGTTTTCAAGATTCCTACAAAGGGATGCTGCATTACCAATACCCATGAGCAGGTACTCTACTTTCACATCTGACAGTATATATACACCAGATGAACAGGACATCACACAGAGCTACAAAGCCAAATGTTATCCTTTTTAAGTCACGCAATTTCTACTGAAATAGAACTGGCCCCACCAGACAGTTTGAAGCTATCAGATAGAAGACTTAAGTAATTACAACAGAGAAATACGTCAGATTGGTTATTTGATAAAGTATTCTCTTATTACTCAGAGCACCATTTCTCAAGACTTCCCTTGGGAGGGCATTTTTGTGTGCTTTGGTTTGTTTGTTTTGCTTAACAAGGTGAAGATTGTATTTTGATCAATTTACAATGCATCAGTATTGGTTATGATCTTAGTACATTTGGAAACATTATAAATATTCTTCAGCACTGATGCTGAAGAACAGGATGTGTAGATGTCACTGTAAAAAAACTTGCACAAAAGATTTTGCTGAAAATTTCAGTTGGACAAACTCTTATTAAAAGAATCCCCATTACACCTTCTTTGGAACAGTCAGAAGCCCAGAAAGGCAAGACATACAGTTAACAGAGAAGGTTCATACAACTAATGCACGTCTTTGAGGCATCCAGCCATGAAGAACATTACTGTGAAAGATATGCAAGTAATACATGCTCTCCCTCTATTTCTCACATGTAAGTTTTTACCTGATGTTCAGCCATCTGGCTCTCCGGACTTTTGGCTGGTTCCAAACTCTCATTTAGTTTGATTTCGGTCGTCTCCATTTTTGTGGATATAGATTGGAGTGTGTCCTGATACTTCTGTTGACGCTCAAGAGCTTCATAGAGAGTGCGCTGCTTTTCACTGATCTGAAGAAGAACGGAAGGTATAAATTCTGACCTCTAATACAGGATTTGCTCTTTAGTCTGATTCATGTATCTCTAGGCATAAGAGACTACAGCCAAAAACTTGCAACATATTTTCAAAAGTATAAATTATAAAGCAAAACATCCACACTGAAAATATTTATCTGTTTAAATATCATCAGTCAAAAAAAACTGCTGAAAAAATGGACTTTAATAAAACAGGGAAAACCTAGGCACAATTTTGTGCCTTATTTTAGATTTTATGCACTCAAACATGGACGTGTGCTATTTGCTAGACACATAGTTCTTAATACCCCGTAACAGCTACTGTGCCTTTGCAAGGAATTAAAATTTACAGCATGTGATCAAAACTTCGAACATTTTCATACATTACTGAATGATTATGCTGCACTACTATGGAGGAATGTGTTGACTCAGTATTTGGAGAAACTGGATCTGGGGCCTCTTCTGCCAACTCATCCAGCAGGAGTGGATATCCCTGTTAGGTTATGCAATGTAGTCTGACAGTAGCCAATATTTCTGAAGACAACTATCAGCTTTAATGACTCTTATTTTTTCTTAATGGAGGTCCGTCCTGCACAGGTTTTCAAATAAGGAACAAAAATAATATACTATCACAAATAACAATTCTAGTTACCATCTGAAAACCAAAACTGCAGAGAAGATCATTAGCTGAGCCAGTTCTCTGAATTTTATTCCTTACAAGCAGCCAACCTTCAGATGAAAACTTACCACATTTTTCAGTGTTTCCCAAGAACGCTGCAAATCATCCAATTTGGCACTAGCAGCTGATTCTAAGCCTGGTTCATAAAACTCCTGGGTAGCTGAGGTGCTGGGTTGAATTTTAGCAGCTTCTGTCTGCAACTGTTCAGCAGATAAGGCTTGGTAATAAGCAATGTCCTACAAGCATGAAGTACATTATTGCACTTTGAAAAAAAAAGATACTGAATACTATCCCCCATACTGCCCCATTGCATATGTCCATTAAAATAAATCCCACAAAGCCAAAACCACTAGGACACCTCTGAGTAACACAGTAAATCAATATTTAAGAGTAATACACTGAGTATGGTTTGGAAGGTCACTACGATGGGGATTCTGGATGCATTTTATTCATGTTCATATTAGCTAGGAATTGCAGAAGACAACTGTGGACAATCATGGAAAGGCCAGGAAAGGAGTGCAACAAATGGAAGCCTTGTTCTAGCATCATCACAACTACACCCGGGAAAAATCCCATCACAAAAGACAGGTCCTATAGGGTTATGGTATTGGAGGTGGCAAAGAATACCACCCTAATGAACACTGTCATAGAGGAGGCAACAGAAGAACCTAAAAGGAATATGCTGAAGGACTAGTAAATGATGTAAGAAAGAGTATGAAGCACCAGCTTGTTATAAGCCTTCAACCAAACCGGTAGCCTCAACTAACTTACAAAAGATACTGAAAAAAGGGACCAAAAGTGCTAAGGAAATAGTCAAATGTTCAAATCACCACTAAAAATTCACAGTGGAATTGCTTCTCACTAGAACTTCTATACTTAGTGTATGGGGGAATTTTCAACTGTTGCACAGGACAACTAAAAAGATCTGCAAAAAATGTAAAATTAAGAACACATGTACAATATCTATACTTAGGTCAGGAAAGCAGACTTGACGACAAAGATTATTTAGAACTGAAACCATGTATGATAGGTTGCATCACATTATTTGGAAAGTGAAAAATGCTGCCTCAAGGGACTGTATGTGAACAAAAACCAAACAAGCTGTGGAAGAGCACAGAAACCAGATCACTGCCATCAAACTGTGCAGAAGTGTCAGAAGAGGTACTTCTTCAAAGGCAATAATTGGGAAACTTGAAAATTTTAATGATGAAAGTGTTATGATGTCCAGGACCCAATATGGAATAGGTAACAGCTTAGCACAGCATTCAGTACTGCAATTTCTGAGTTTTTTTACTCTGACCAGAAGTGATCTTTCCAAGACACACTGAAAAGCTGCACCAGTGGGGGCAACCCCTCATTTTGCCATGCAGCTACTCTCCAGCCCTTAGCTAGTCCTCTCTCAAGGTCAATAGAAAAACTGTGTTTCTATGACCTCTTAATATGGTTTTCATAATAAAAGGCTTATTTTCACAGAGCAGGAAAAGCAATCCCTTTCTCTGTCTTTTCAGCTGCTTTCTGCAGCATAGAACATGGAAGTTTCTCTTTGGCAGAGCTTTCACAAGATGGTAGTAGGAATACAGATGATCGTACAAGTAACAGATTTTGTTGCCCCTACGAAGACCCTAATATCTCATGGCTGTTTTTGTGAAATCTAGCCAGTGAACAATAGCCAAGCTTTGTTGTTAGGATGTAAGGGCAAAGGGTGTGTTTAGATTTCATAAGATACGTAACAAGGGCTGTTGCACTCTAGATGAGTTTTCATAGAGAAAGGAGAAAGAAACGTTAAGTAGGCTGTGTACAAGAGATAGAACAGCATTTAACAGTGACCCAGTGCTTAAGACTTGAATCACAGGATCATCTCTGGTCTACAGGTCTTTGTGCCAGCACATCAGCTTTTTCAATTCAATTGCTCTGCAGTGTGTATCTGGAAAACAAGTTTTAAGTGTGTCAAACTTTAATCAACTGTATCTTCAGGAAAGTATAAGAAGATTCAGCCCCATAGGATTCTCATTCAGTACTGAAGCACAGATGAAGTGTCTGATTTTGCTAAACATCAAAATAAACAGCATTTCAGAACTGCTAGCTATTGCCAATATATTATATACTATGAAATTCCTCAGTCTTTCGAATGTTAACATCTTTTTATTCCTCCCCACTCCCCCCACTCTCCCCGTTTTTAGAGGAGCTTCAGAACAAAACCAAAGCTGAGCAATTGTTAGCTAGTACTAGATCTGTGTCACCTTCTTGTATTTGTGGTCTTGCTATCTATTTCAATATATAAACCCAGTATTTCACTAATACGCAGTTGGCACGGGGTTTTTTATACTTTATCATCAAGACTTGGACTTGATGATCTCAGAGGTCCTTTCCAACCCATCTGATTCTATGATTCTATGATTACTTGTTAGAAATGTAAAAACAGATCATAGATGTCTGAATTCAGACTAGCTATATTTCAGCATTAAGAGATGATAGGAAAGATGATGAAAGACTGTAGAGAGATTATTTGGGATGAATCAAAAAACAGTTGTAACTCCCAACCTTCCCTTCATCAATCCCCACTTCATGAAACCTTCACATATTTTTCCAAAGACTAAATTAACAGGATTCTTTACTTTCAAGAGTTCCCGTTCACATGTGTTTCTGGTAGTTTGAAGGTGATCTTCCTGAGAAATTCTTTCTCTTAACACTGGCTACTTTTTAAAATATTTTAGCAAAAGTTTTGCTGATTTGCTGTAGAAACACAAAATATTTATAACTTACATTTGAACTTCTTGTTCACTAATCTCTAGAATTTCTTTTTTTAACCAACCTTCTTTCCTGAAGTCTCCCTGGGCATTCATTCGTGATCAGCACTGGCAGTTTCACAGGTTCTTTAGTTTTAATCTCACGTGAGTGTGAACCTAAGTATTTCGTAAGTAAACCATTGCGTTTTGGAATGTTCTTCTACTTGTTTAGTATACGCAGTTCATTTCAACATTAACCACACTGAAGAGACCTTCAGCTGCAAGCTTTTTAGATTATTACAATAGCATTGATCTTATCTCTCTCAAAAATATGCTAAATGAAAGACATAATATTTTTGTTCAATTTTGCCCTATTAAATCACAGATTCTAAAACTTGTATTTTGGTGTCAGCTCACACTGCAACAGTTTATTTATTTATTTATTTGTTTATTAGTAAGCAAGCTGTTCGCAGTCCATTAACTCCTTCAGAGATTAATGGTGTCATAAGACCTCTGCGTTGAAATATATAATTGCCTTTCTACCATAAGTAAACTTTACAGGGAAATTTCTTATTTTCTTACCTTAGTATCCTTTCTTATGTCTTATAACTTATATTTAGCAACTTCTAAAGAACCACATGCATTTCTGAAATCAGCGGAAGGAATCAACAGGCAACTTGTGCAAACTTCTCTAATTCTACTCAGCAATGCAACTCAACACACTCTACCCTTCAAGTCTGCAGTGGTCAATTTTTGAAGCAGTCATAAATGCAAAAACAACCAATAAACCATAAAATCCAGAAGAGTGGAGGTTGTGACAACTTCTAAGGATCATTTCTAAACCTCTGAAGTTTAACACTCTATGTGCTCCTTCATGTACATGAGGCTCAACGGTTACATTTTAATCAATGCTCATGTATACTTGTTCCTATTAGAAGTGTCAAAGCCCTCAGTTTTGATTTAAAATTTAACTTCAGTTACTTCACTGACCTGCCTCATTAGCACTTAAATTAGACTGTAATGGTAATGAACAATGTTGGAATGAACAATACATGAAAAAAACCACACAGAAGTTAATAACTGAAATGGTATTCAGTGGAAGATATCAAGCTGTGAATTCAAAGCCTCAATGGCAATGGTACAATAAGATAAATGTATATGGACATAATGCAATGTTTCATTATGGGGAGTAAAAAAAAAGCATTTTTTCTCAGGATTTAAGATTCCATTGAGTACTACTGAAAAAATAAAAATTACGTTCTAAATAAAAAATGCTAGTGACATGGAAGAGCTTTGCAACTGTCACTTGAAATCAACTTTTAAAAATAATGAATAGCTGTAACACCAGATTTATAAAATTTAAACTCAGAAGTCAACATCTGTATACATTTTAAACGAGAATCTGAAGATTCCGTTTGGCTAGAGGTTAAGCCTCAGCTTCCTGGAGAAAGATTCTCTCAGATAATTAAATCAACCACCTGTGGAATGGAACCATGTATGACTGAGACGAATGTGAATGAATGCCAAGAGGGAGGTACCTGGTTAACAGAAGCATCTGTATTAGCCACAGGTGAAGGAGAGCGACAGGCAGGTGGAGAAGAAATCTCACTGTTGGTTCCCTCCTCCCCAGATTCCTCAGTGACAGGGGAGAGCAGCGTGTGACAGCGACCAGCAGTCATCTGCCACAGGAAAAGCAACCCCAGAGCACAGGAAGAAAATCAGTTACCTCAACTTAGGCTTCACTTAGACTGAGATCAAAACAACACATGGCCAGAATTACCATGACATTATTTAGTCATGCTTCATGCTCCTACACTTACTAATTTAGAAATGTGGTTGAATAAATGTCTTACTCACTTTTCATACTTCAGTATGAACCTTCTGTCCTGTACCCTAACCCTACCTTGAGTAGCAAGCAGCTCAATAATAATAAATTCCGGTTTGCCTAGATGTCTTCTAATACAATCACCACTGCATATGGAAACACTGTCGAGAGCTACAGAATAATTCAGTATTTGCCTCAGTATCCAGGTCCAGTTAGAACAAGAAACAGACTTGAAATACAAAATACACACAATCCAGTAGCAACTGGATTCTTTAATGGTGTTATATAGTGATAAATCCTGAAATCTGCATTCTATTTTCACTCAGACAAAAATCCCAGTAGCATCAGCAGTATGTTTGTAACGAGACCCAGTTAAGAAACAAACAAAAGGAAAGTGAGTCAAACTCTACCTATGGCAGTACTTAGCTTTCATTTTCAACACACTCATCTGAGAATATGGCAGCATACTTTCAATTATCACATCAACATTTTAATACAAGGGCTTTAAAAATACGGTGTGAAAAACCTATACACTGCAGCATATTATTAAATAATACTTATTCTGGTTTTATATTATTCCTGCAATTCATTAATTTCTTAGCATTTGTTCTTGCACGCTGATGGTTACAAAAAAGCACATTATTTGTATATAATTACAGAAAACTTTCATGTATTTGTCTGTTAAATAACTTCATCCTTTTTCAACAAGTCTTGAAAACCCATATAAAGCAAAAATACAATAAAGGAAAGCTGCAACTTCCCTTGGTTTGCCACACTCCAGCCATTTCAAAAGCAGATGTAGATGTGAGCTGTGGTAATTTGCTACACAGGAGTATTGTAATGATGCAAAAGCAAGCAGTCAGATAAACAGTACAGGGACCAATGCATTGCTTACCATAACCACCGAGGGATGAGTGGGGTGTCCTGGGAGCAGGTCTGAATCCAGCTCCTCCATTCCCTCGGATAGCCCCTCCACTTCTGTCACTGTCAGCAGCATGGTGGCATGTTTTGCTTTCATTGTCAGCATTTTGCACTTTGAATTCAAAGAAGCAATTTGCTCCTGGTATCCTTTGATCTTCTGAGCCAGCTCCTGAGGAAACATTTTTTTTCCCTATTGCAGAGGCAGCTTGTAAAGGCCACAGGACCGGCAGCATTTCAGCTTTGGTGGCGAAGTCAAGCTCTCCCCTCCAAGCCCAGCCAATAACATCATAGCGCCGCCGCTCAGAAACCCCGCATAAGCCTCCGCACTCGCTGACAAGCAGGATGTTGATAGCAGAGGGAACAAGCCGAACTGCGTCTGGCTGCACAGCTAAACCGCAGAGCCAACAGCTTTGGAGCGAAACCGGAACAGGGCTGCGAGAGGCTCTGTCAGCATGATAACCACACAGGGGAGAGACGGAGGGACACCTCACATTTGCATCCAGCCTGAACCTGAGACAATGTCTGTAAGCTTCAGACTGCAGCAAATGGGAACGTCTCTCCCTCTTCCTGCCCTATTTTCTTTCCCCTGTTCTACTTCCATTTATCTGAGGAAGATGAAGCTCCCCCGCATAGTGCATGCCATGGAAATGAGGTCATGTGGTAACCCACAACTGTAAAAAATGCCCCATTCAGCTCTCATCATAAAGAATGAATTGTTCAAAGAATAATTCACAGGGTCTAACAGCATCAAATGTGATAGGAACAATCAGCCACATAATAAGATTAAATGCAGACTGGATTGCTTTTTGCCACTGTTTGGATAAGCTGTATATTAATCTCATTTTGATTTGGTGTAAATCTTCAGAGTTAAAAGCTGACCTGAACACAGGATTAACCTTTCTTTAAAAAGAGCTGGGGAATCTGGCTTAAAGCAGAGTATATTTTAAAATATTGAGGGGTATATAGTTATGAAATGGTCTATTTGAGTGGCCAAACACCATCATAAGCTTAAGTTTTGTCAGAGAAGAAAGATGAAAATGAAAAGCCTTATGATTATTCCCAAGAGTCTTGTCTTCTCTCCTAACCTGCACTGTTGCCTCATTCAGTGTCCAGTTTCAAAGCTTTCAATTATTATACTTAAAATAAAAAACGGTGGAAGAGTTTCACATTTCTGTTGACGCTATTGTTCCTGTCTCCCTAGAGGCTTGGTAACAAGCTAGAATTTTCATCTATAAAGTGAAAATACTTACATAAGCTTGCCTCTTAAATCAGTGATTATTTTTTCAAATATTTATTTCTGCTTTATTTTTATATCTGCTTTTACTTCTTCAGCAAACACAAGTCTTCAAGGAAAAGAACAACAGAAGTTGCAAGATCCAGTAGGCATAATAATATACAATATCTTTTCAAAAGTAAATAAGACTACTGCTTCAGACTGGTAAAATTAGAAGATTTTTTTTTGGTTGTGTAGCATTTCCAATACGCAACTTCCTCAAAGTTATAGTGCAGAACACTCATAACATGAAATATGCAGTTAGAAACTACAACAGCACAAAGACTGAGGATGACACTTGACTGATTGGGTTTCGATGGCACCTGGATCTGTCACTTTAGGAATAAAAGAACCTCTTGGCACTCCAGGGCTTACCTTGGAGACTAAGCAAGGTCTTGATTATAAAACATCAACTAGAACAATCAAAAACCAAGCTACAATCAAATCAAGCCACAAATTTAATGTCTGGCAGCTCGAATAGTTATCTGCTCTGGCAAACACCAGTCATTCACTAATGCTCAATCAATGACATCTCTGAGGCTCAGCAGAAAATTACTGTCATTCAGTATATTCACTCAACTCCATCAGCATTACTGAGGTGCCATGACATTTGTGGTACTAATGTCCAATCCACTAAGTGTCTACAATACCTCACTGAAAACAAGGAAAAGGAAAAGTAGGCAAAAATGTGATTGCAAAAAAAAAGGCAACTTATAAAAGCAATGTCTTATGAGGTACTGTATTATCCATTAAAATAATTCAGAAGTATGGAGATACTTGCCCACATTCTTATCTGAAATTCTAGAGAAACATGGGTCAGTAAGCACAGTATCTAGTTAGATACATGCACACTAATACGAGCTTCCTAAATATCAGGATGTACTTTCCTTCTACTTTCTTCCTCTTATTTTAATCAAAATATAGCTATTATAAATGTTCTTTAAAGTTCTCTTTCATGCAGGCTTCAACAGGTAATCTGGTAAATGTTATTTTCTTAAATTAATAACACACTGTACAAGCAAATTGACAGACTTGCTTTTTGAAGTAGTATCGTAATATATTCCAAAATATCCACTTCATGTTATGCTTTCTCACAGGCATTTAGCAGACAAAATCTGAGCCAAAAATACACATATCTCAGTCTTTCAAAACTCCTTACCCCTAAATGTTGAAAGCTTGCAAGTATGAAACCTGTCTGTTCTGGCTAACCCCAACATGTGCAGTAGAGTAACGTTGCTGTCTTCCTGCATGGGTCCAGAACAACTCCTGGATACTAAACTTGTTCAAATGCAGATGAAACTTCAAGCTGCCCCACTTTTAATTCCTTCCTGCCTGCAGCATCATTCCTTCTTCCAGCAATATTACCCTGTATCACTGAAGTCATTCTGCTGCATTTGCTGATTCTGAACATTTGAATAGAGAATAGTAGCATTATCAATTCAGTACTAAAAAACCAGAAATGTTTGTTTACTCAAACTATTCTTGAATTTATAAACTTTTGTAACAACTGGATAAAAAATGAACAACACATATACCATTAGGTTATATTACACAACTGGACAGACAGTTTTAATTCAAAGGTAAAGAAAGGGTGCCATCTGGTGCCATAACTAACATACAGAGACCAGTGGTGCATTTTCTATCCCAAGAAATACACAAAAGACAGGAGAAGAGGAAACGGGCTCAGAATCTCTCAAGGCAGCACAGCGAGAAGGCTGCACAAAGACTATCCTGGCTTATTTGAGGGCTGATTATCAATGAGTTTGTGGGCAGGACCCACAATTCCACAGCACAAAACTTTCCCCAACAAAGGCTTTAAATAACCTTTGCACTGAATGGTGCAATTTCCCTCCAAATCTATTGTGGATTTCCTGTGATTCAAGTCCCTTGGTGTTGTTCTACAGATGTTACTGGGACAAAAACGAGCAAGTACTTTAGGATATACATGCATACATGTGTACATGTGGATCAACAAATCGTAGGGATTACCTGACTGCTCAATATTGACTTCTGGGACACTCCTCAGTCACGTTCCAATGTTAACTGTCCCTTAATTATGCAATGCTTTTGTTTATCACAATCTTGCCCACAGATTAGGACATACCTAACTGAATAAACAAACGAATTCTAGCAGGAATTTCCTATCGAGAATTAAGTCTATCTGCTCAAGTAGCTTTGAGGAAGTCTGAAAACCTACCCAGCTAACATTACCATTGCTCATGAAAAGTTGTTTGGGTCAATGAACTGCCATTGAGCCCATGTCGATGCATTTTGGCTCTCATACCTCATTACGTGAGATCTGGACTTGGAGTTCCTGGATGTTGCTGGTTGCTATTGGCTTGCCTTGGATCTCACGATGGGCGCTCTCTATCATTTGCTGCAAATGTTTCATTTCTTGCTCATACTGCTCATACTGAACCACTGCTTCCTAGAGAGGGAAAAAAATACTGAGTTTTTATTTACTGAAAATAAATTTTTACTTAGTCCAAGTATGACAGGTTTTCCCCTCTGAAGTGGAGCAAATTACCTCTATCTGGCACTCACGTCTTAATAAGCAAAGCAAGAGAATACTCTGGAAAAGGTCTGTTCATAAATATTGTGAATTGTAATGATTTTAATGGTTTCACTTATTTAACTATCACCCAAAAAAACAGTTCACATAACATGATGTTTTAGATTTCCAACAGTAGGTGCTGTAACTTCTGAATTCTAACAAGTACCTGAACCAAACATATTCACAAAAAGATAGCATTACATAAGTCTCATGGCTTTGCTATAAAGCATTTTTATCTGCTTTTTCACTTCAAGCATTCATTTATGAAGTGGTGGAAAGACTATAAGAAGAGCTTAGATTTTACAGAAAATACAACTGGGAGAGGATTACGAAGATTGATTCAGATCATTGTCCTATCAGTTCATTCTATCTTAGTTTCACCAGCAGTTTGTCTAACCCTTTTTTTAAACTTTCAGTGTGGCATTGTATCCTTCTTTGTATTTAATTATTATTAATTATTCTTAATCATCAAAAGTCTCTTCTGTTATCTAACTTGAAATTTGGTAGTTGTACCCTAGGTCACTATGTACTTCTCTATCACTACATATCAAAAAAGAAAAGCTTACACTCTTCTTTTACATGTTTAATTATGAATCCAGACATTCAAAAAAACCCTAGTTTATTTAGAAAAAATTGAAAATGTAAATTTAATAGATGTTGAATCATTCCAAAATCTGAAAACAAATGTATATAAATTTTAAATAAAAAGAATAAACCCCATTCTTTTTATACTAGAAAGTTACTTAATTAACTCAATAGTGTTTATATAATCTTTAGAAGCAGCTAATGTTATAATGATGCCTTAATTTTATTAACTGATTATATATATTATAAAATTAACCTGCATACAATCATATATTAGCTATTTGCCTAGAAAATCCTTATCACATTACAAAAATCAGAGCAGCATCAGGGAGAGAACCAAGGTTAGAGTCAGATGGCAATTAACATGACCATGAATGTTAAAAATCAGGAATGAATGACACTTAGTAGGGAAATTCCTAATGGTACTACAGAAAAGAGGAACGCGCAGAGATACGAAATTCTGTGTTTCTATCGCAATTTGTATGTCACTGTTGAAATTACTCTGAGTAACTTATGGGATGGAGTTACTTGCCTGCATGATGTTGCACTGTTGAATGGCTGTGTGCTGTAGGCGGCTGGCCTCCTCCTGGAGCCGGAGGGCACTGTGGCATATTGGCAGGCCGGTGACCACCTCTTCAGGAATCCTCAAGGCACTCTGGCAGTCTTGTACTGCCTGAACTTTTGGCTTCAGTGACTCCATTTCAGACAATAGGTGCTAGAAACAAAGTCAGTGACACAATAAGCCAATTTTGCAGAACTCCCAGAGCATTCCGTATAGCCAAAAGCAAATATTCATAAGTTTGAGAAATAAAAGAAAACACTGATTATCTATTTTTTAAATTGAATATAATCAGAGTACACTTTCTCTGGAGTTGCTCATTGTGAAATGAGCACTCTTTTAAATATCAGTTATGCAAAAACTCCATCTACTAGGCATAAAAATAATTGATTAAAAAGCATAGTAGTACCTATTTTTAAGCATCTAAGTAAAAAATATTTCCTGTAACATATTTGAAAAAAAATAGATTTAGAAAATCCACAAATTGAAGCAGCAAACATGTCATTTATGTATACATACATTTTAATGTTAAAATCTGAGTGGAATTCCCTGCTCAAACACAGAAACACATTTTCAAACCAGCAAATGAATCCCATTGTGTTCACAGTCTTCCTTTGAAAATACAAACCATGACTGTAAATGTTGCTTAAAATTCAAAAGGCATTCAGACAGAAAGGAATACAGCTACACAGAAACCTTTTTCTTTGAATCATCACAAGCTGGATGCCTTTGGTAATAGTGTCTATTCCATACACAATGTCTATTCAAACTGTTCATATGCATGGGAAGGGTCTAAATGCAAGAACTGGAGAATAGATTTGATCACTATTCTTTTTATCTTCATTAGGGAGTTGAATGTATTCACAGATAAGAAAAGACAAACAAACCAAAACAAAACAAAGAGGAAAAGGCAAAGTTGATGAAGAGAGCCTTAGCACATTAGAAAAAGATTTTAAATTCCATAGCTATAAATCAGCTAGACAATGTATGAGGCAAACAGGGATAGAGAGACTGGTTATCTCCCTTACCCTATACCATACGCAGAGAGATACCTAAAGTGGGTCTGAAGCGCATACAGAGAGGATCATGGTTTGTTTTTTATTTCTGTGGTTTCACGCCATACGGTGGATAACCTAACTGGATATTTGGTATAATGACCTATTCCTCAGACATCACGGGTGGGGCCTCTCCTCCATCATGCCCCATACTGCTGGCAAAGAGTGCCTTTATTGTTCAATCAGCACCCAGAGGTACCCTGGGGGTTGCCTGCCAGTTGTGCACTCTCCAAGACACTTTCTCAGGTCTGGTGAAACAGGTGGGAAGGGGCTACAACCCCCTTTTTCACAGAAGACTCTCATACTGTGAGATTGGCTAGAGCCAGGACACAGAATACACATAAAAACTAGTGTAAACTCCATATTCCTTCATTCTTATGGTGGATGATGTGTTTCACTTACACTCTTCAGGGCTACACTCCGAAATCTGGCTGCAAGTCCCCAGAATAAAGACTATATATTTTCATGAAAAGGGAAAGCTGTGCAAATTTACCTTTCATCCATAAGCTTTTCTGCAGATTTTAATCCTACAGTGAACCTGTTAACAGTCAGTTTTCACTGGCAGACTGAGACAGTTAAATCTCTATATTAGCTTGCAGAAAAAAAACATTTCTTCAGAAACTCAGAAAGCTCTAACTTGCCATATTTTTCTTGTCAAGAGACTGAGACCAAAATCAACAAATTGACAATCTCCATAGTAGATTAAGTGCAATACAGAAAGACACAGTATCTTATGGAGGTAAACTAATTAAACGTACAAAATTGTAACTAGGCTTAAGGAAACCTGAGTTTTCTCTTAGCTCTCCAGATTACTATGGGGAAAGATAGCAACACACTAAATCATTGCATGTCTCTCTGTAAAACAGGGATAACACTCCAGAATTCCTTTTGAGGTACTTTAAGAACCTATTGACCAAAAGCACTAGGTAAGAATTGGGCTTTTTGACTATTATTAATACAAATTAAATATATTGGTTTCATGCTTCTCAGAATTGCATCAACCTAAGAAAAGACTCATAAAGGATTATACTTCAACCACTCCCTTTAAGGGAATGATTCTTCCTGTTCATCCTTTATTTCCTTGGCAGTATTTGGGGCAACACTGTGGAAGAGTGACCAACCTAAGAAACACAGCAATCAATCTCACCAACACTCATTATTCTTTGTGTAAGCTCACACTACTCAAATGCTAATTTTGAGATCCTGATCTTTCACCTGTCTATGAGAAAGCTGCTCTTTCAAGCTCAAATGCCCAAGCTCTGGAGAGGTCAACGTGGCTTGGGCTTGCTCCAGAGCAGCCTGAAGGGCTCTCAGCTCAACTTCAAATTTCTTCATGTCCTGTAACACAACACATTTGAATAAGAGATCAATAATAAGAAAAAAAAATCACTATAAATATATATGTCTAGATTTTGTAGCTACGCCCCCCTTATATAAAGTGAGAAAACTAATTCACAGTTTTAACAATTACTTTTAAACGTTTAAAAGATTGGATAAAAATACCAGTTATATGACAGTCTATAAAAAGAGATTGCAAAGAGTTATTATTTGAAGTACTTTTTCAATCTCAAATACAGCATATACTTTATAAAACTAATTTCACAGAGTTGAAGGCTTAGAAAGGAACTGAAGGTGTCCTCTAGTCAACTTCCTGTAATAAGACAAGACATAACTACCTTATCCTTATAGACTGTTTTTAAAAACCACTAGCAGTGGAGTCGCACTTATCTCTACAGGCAACATATTCCAGTATTTCAGTACTGGATTTTTGCAGAAAGTTTTTTTTGATAATCTAACAGGAAGTCACCTTTCGTTGCAGTTTCAATATTTTACTTACTATCCCACTAGTACAAAATGATTAAGTAAAATCCCATTATCTTCATGTCCACAGACATGAAGAACAAATTATTTTAAATGTCTCTGAATATATCATACGTTAGGATAATCCTTTTCCATGCAAGCTCTCTACAAATTTATACACATAGTACAATCATCACTCTCCTCTGCTCTTTACCCAGTTGGTCCACATCTTTCTTCAAGTGCAAAATTTGACACTGCTGAATCCTTGCTAGTGATGAGTAGGCAGAACAGAAGGACTACTTTGCATACCTTACAATTATATACTTTATTTTCTGCATGGTGTTTGGATTTCTTACAACAGTGCTCCACCATTCACTCATTTTTCCATGAAACCCGTTATTAAACTTATGACCTTTCAACAGGGTGCCTAAAGCCAGTAGTCCCTCATTCAGAAGCAGAACACATGCCTGGTTCTTCCTATCTAAACGTAATAATTTACCACTGTTTCTGTTGAAGAGTAAGTAGCCTAATGTTTTTCAGGCAGTCCCTGTATATATGTGGTGTTGTCTAAGCATCCCAAAAGCCATAATCTCTAAACCAGCATCCAACTCATTAATTAAAAATGTTGAATAGTACAAGGTCCAAGGGAGAAAGCTATAAAACCCTACTTGATGTATTCCACCTTTTGGGCTGTAAATCATTGATAATTACACACTAGTAAGTTTTCTATCCAGATTTATACCTACATATTATATTTAAAATTAGATAACCTTCTTAACTTCGTTAATAACAATATAATGTGAAACATTATTAAAGTCAAGATATATGATATACTGTGTAATTATATACAAATTGATGTACTACTTTCACACAAAATTGGACACTTTTGATATGATTTTATTTCTTCATAAATCTATTTTGCCTTCTATTCATCTCCATGCTTTCTTGTAAGAATTTACGAATAGTTATTCAATTGTTCCAGTATTTCTCTGAGAACTGAAGCTAGTAAGTTTTACTTCTACTATGCTTACTTATATGTAAATATCTGTTTTGTTTCATGAAAAATTATTTTAAAAAAATACAAATCCTTCAGCTCATAAACTGTGGTTCACTGAATAATGTTTTTGTTATAAAAAGAAATATTTTTCAAAACCTCTATGTTACACTATTATGACTGTTTTCTGCCATATCCCATAAATGTTGTGAAATAAAAGTCAAATTTTTAACCTTTGCTGCAACTGTCCTAACAACTGATAGACTATTCTCTTAGTTGCCTTTAGGTATTTTCCTATTTAGTATTGTGTAACTGTAGCAGGTGACAGTAGAAGAACCCCTATAAATATATTAATTATAACATTAAAATATTAGTTTTTTCCTAGATGCTTGTATCAATAAAAAAGAATAAAAAATTTGAAATTTCTTGCTCTGAAGGCAAGAGGAAGTAGAAAAGATTTCCATTCTTTTCCCTATGTCTTGTGTCTTGTACCAGTTTACCATGCCTTCAGGCACTGCATAAGCGTAACACACATTTCCATTAACAGCAATCCCATACAGAAGAGCTGCACAGAAATGTCAGTGACATGAAAAAGCAAGTTCATTCTTTTCATTGCACTCCCTTGCAGAGAAAGGTCTTACATTATGAAATCTTAGTCTGGTCCAGTACTGATTTGAATTCATTGATAACAGGCTTTAGATATTGCTTAAGAGTAAAAAAAAAGAAATGGCAGAACATAACTGTCAGCAAAGAGACATTTCAAGTATCTAAACACAGGTGCTCAGTGCCATTTGAGACACACCATGATCCAAAATACATCCATCCAGAACGGGTAGTTATAAGAGGACCCACTGAAATATTGTGCCCATCTGGAAGAGCACCTGAAGGCAGTATCTCAAACAGCACAAGATACCTAACTTTAGACAACACAATCATGCCCTTTATAGACCATGTATAATTTTCACTGCTAATAATCTCTGTAATATGATGCATACACCATCCTAGCTGCAAGCTAGCATTAGAAAAACTGCTTTCATTTACCTTGGCAGCATCTTGGAGATTTGGCAGCTGCACTTTGATAACTTGCTGTAATTGCTCTGTCCGACGCCCTAGTTCCAGCACTTGCTGGGACATTCCTTCAGTACAGTATACACTTGCCAGATAATCAATCCTCTCGCTCATGGCCTCAAGATCACTGTGAATCTCTCCAGACTCATCAAGCATGGTCTAGATGGAGATAAGAGCAAATTGAATGCCAGATTAGAGCTTCAATGACACAAATCTTTTAAGTATATTCCTGTTGTGCCCATGTGTAGGAATATAATTACGTTTGACTGATTTCCTGTAAGACTTAGGCAATTTGCTTAATTCTGAACGTATGCTGAAGTCCTTCAGCTTATGGACACAGGGAAACAAAAGATTAAGTCATGAAGCTTCAGCAGCTATACTTACTGACACACTACTTTTAGCGTTTTGCTATATACACTTCAGTATAAAAATATAATATCCACAATCTATGGAAAAGATTTGTTCTGGAAGCCTGATGTACCTAACAGAAAGTAGAAAAAAACACTTGGGTGCAGTGTTACAGCAGGGCAAAAGCCTTAATGCTGCCTAAAAAAATCACTGCCAACGTATTCTGTGGGATGGCACTGGTTAAGCTGTATCCTCATCAGATTTTGAAGAAGCTGTAGCAAAACCAAAACAGAAATTCTACCTCCAGCTATCCTCAGGATAAATTGCCTGGAGGTCCCTATTCAGAATATGAAAGTGTAACATACTGCATGGCACCAACGTAAGAGAATGCAGCTGACAATTAAATAACGTACATATAAACCCAATAATTAATGCAGTCTTATTTTGGTATTAGTGAGACGTTCGTATCTTAATGATGCTTTGATTTGTTTCACATGGTCATGTAACACCAGGCAAGCTGGGACCCTATCAACATGCTCCACTGATCCCACACACACATTCCATGTGCAGACACACACCAAACAAATTGCATCATCACAGGGACATCAAGTCACTCTGATGACTTGACTCCAGGAAGCAACTGGAAGAAACTCCTCTATTCACTAGCAGTTTGAGAATATTTGGTATGAAACTCAGCAAATGAGAAAAAAGGCTATTCCAATTTAGCATAAAGGAGAAAGAAAAAAAAAAACCCAGACTGAAACTCATGTTTGATTAACTTAAGTTTTATAGTAATAGCTGCAATAACGTATTTGGTGTGATAGAATCACAGTGTATGGACACACTATTCAACCAAAATCTACTAGGAAGCCAATGTACTTGAGTAAACATGGAGATCAACTTCAAATCACATAGTTTTATTCCACAGTATATCTCAATTTCCATGTTCAAAACAACTGTCCAAAACCAATTATTATTTTTAAGGCTTGGGGGAACAGTCAAAGAAATCTAGCACTTTAGAATTTTTTTTTCATTAAGGAAAGGAGGCAAAAAAAGGTAGAGGAAGTAAAACTCCACTGCACTGAAAACAACTTTTCATATACACTGCCTTTTAAATTTCATAGCTCATATAATTACCTGGTAGGCTTTACACTGGTCACGAAGCTGAGAGGAAGAATTCCATGTTATGCTACCATGGACTAGGATATTTGCTTTCTCAATCCATTTTGATATGAACTCCTGCATCTCATCGTATTCTTCCAAGTGTGAAGCAGCCTGGATATAAAAGAAAAATTCTCTTAAGCTTAGCATGTAATTTTGTACAGTTCTTAGTGAAGGATAAAACTAATTTTATTTCATTTACTGTCAGGATCATTTAAAAAACTTTTCCACACTGTTTTATATAATTTAATTACTTATGCATTTATGGAGTTAAAATAGGTCTGCTTCCAGTAATAGGCATATCTATTTTGGGGAAAAAAGGCACTATAAGAGTGTAGGTCACACTGTGAGAGTCCACTGATGCTCAAATATATCCCTAGAGGGTACACTCCCTGAGCATATTTCAGCCTCACATGTAAGTTCCAAACACTTTCTTGTTCAGTTTGTGGCTCACTGAAAGGCTCCTCTGTGTCATTCCTTATTTTAATTTGTCTCCTTCTGTTACCATCTTCCAAATCACCTTTTTTTACAATCTGCTTTGTCCACTCAGTCTTCTATATTTCCAAATGAAATGCTGCACTATTTCCAAATATAGGAAAAAAGCTCTGTTTTGTGATTCATTCAATTTCTACTTAGCAAAGTACTCGTAAGTTCCCATTTTCTTCTCAGCAGGAATAATATAATTGCTTCTCATGAATTTGTCCTTCATACAGAATTAATCAAATCCTAGGTGACCAAACTGTATTTGCAAGCGGTTTGCCATACCTATCTTTTTTTTTTGGTAAGTGGATTTCTTGGTGCCGAACAACAATGTCCTAATGGTAAATCCCTTCACAAAGTACCTCTGACTGAACTCCTACTTTGGTAGTAACTTTCTGTGTTGTTTTAAAAACAATTTCTCAGAGGAAACTGAAAAGAATATCATGAAGTAATCCTTTTCAAGCCTTAGAGAAGTGTCTGTGTGCAGAAGAAGGGAGCTCTTAATTTATCAGGGTACTGATGGCAGAACCACAGAAAATCCATTTATTTGCTTTTAGCTAGACTTCTTCTGGGATAACAACAATTAAGAAAAAAGGAGGAAGAATTTCAGAGACTTTGAACCACAGAGGATATACTTTTATGAATGCCAAAATGTTGTATAAATATTATGGATTATCAGGACCCTTGTATATAGGCTTTTCTATTGAATCTACAAACTATATTCACCCTCTATGTATTGATACCAGAGCAAAGAAATTTATTTTATTTTTCTTTTTAATACTGCAAATACTGGTAACAGTGATTAAACAGAGGCCCTGAAAAGCACAGTGAGATACTATTTCCTGGTATGGTACTGTTTGTGAGGTCTGTCATCTTTTTAGGGCACCAGAGGAACCAACCAGCAGATGATTCATGCAACAGGATGTTAAAGTCACATTACAGAATTAGTCCACCCTCCTGATCTGACCTGTCTGTAGCTCTTTGAGATGTGATGCAAGCCCTGAATAATAATAGGCAGATGTGCCAAGGAATGCCCTTCTTGTATAACTACAAGAAAATAAATGAGAAGTTTGCATGCTCCTTCTGCTTCCGAAAAAAAAACAGCTGGAAGAAGGTGAGATCATACCTGATTGAGCTTGGCTGCTCTGTACTCAGCCTGTCGTATAGTCTGTTGGTGCAATGCAGTGAGTTTCCCTATCCTGTTAGCCAGCTGCTTAGCCAGTGGTGCATTCTGCTCTGCAAAGTCCTGGACGGATGCATCTAATTCCAACAGCTTTATATTGCAGCTGTCCAACTCTTCACCGAGGATCTAGACAGAAAAACAATAAAATCAGTGATTCAGGAAGTGTTAGCTTTCTGGTTGATCATTTCTAGTCCAACTTGCAACTTTTATACCCTGTCCAAAGTCACCATAGTTTGTTCCATTTTCAGGCAGGAAGGGAGAACAGCAGGATGTTTGGTCATCCCTTAAATATGTGTTGTTACTCTTTCTTCTCTGACTTCCTGGCTGAAATGGATAACCGTTTTCCCTACCATAGCCAAAGACTGAGTCACTTCAGCGTGACGTTAACTGTTCTCAGGCATCTTTCTGCGTTTGTTTCTGAAATGAACAGTCAGCACAGATTGCCATCAAATGTTTTTATTGATTGGAAAAGGGGTCTGCTTTGTTGATGTCTTAAAATGTAACTTTACAAACTCAGAAAAATTTAATTACTCATTAATGCACTATGAGAACTTTCACTTTCCTTTGAAACTTGCATTTTCATAGCTTGATCCCGATGCAGGAGCAAGTAAATCAACAGTAAAGGTATACTTAAAGAATAATCTTTTCAGTACAGAGTGGGACAAGGAGCATTTTAGGGGACCCATTGCGTTTTCCAGATTGTAGTCACACTCATTATTTAAAAGGAACAATGAAATTTTGTCTATCTGACTTTTATGTTCAGCTACTTCCTCAAAATTGTGTTACTCACTGAAGTCCCTGTATGGGCTAGTTCGCAAAGAGCAAAATTTTAAAAATCTCATCACTCAGCCCTTATTTCTATCCACTCTTCTGCTGAACCACATTTAAAAAATGTGTTCTGCAAGTCTTCAAAACCACAACTTCTGTATGAAGTGAGTGTCCCAATTCAGAAGAATTTACGGTGTAATCACATAAGCAAAGCCTTGTCTTACCTTTTGTTCAAGTTTAGCTTGTGCTATATCATTTGTTTTCTTTTTCAGTTTGGAAAGAATGGCATTTAGTTCATTTGCTATCCCCTGGATTTTCTGATCAAATTCTTGATTCAATGTTTTGATTTGCTGAGTTTCTCTTTCTTGAGTTTGAATCTGTCAACAAGAAGAATGAAATTCAGTAAAAAGAAATCCCTCTACCTCAAAGGAAATTAACTTTTATTTAAGTTAGTTTAATTTAAAGGATGAAGGTAATAAAACTATTCTATGTTGCCACAGTTTGGCCACAAATGAATACCAAATTATAAAGCCTAAGGAAGGGATATAGATCCATTATGCACTTATCTACTGTGCTGTACCTGATCCTGTACAGTTACAAGGGCCAGCCCAACTTCTGCTAAATGAAGAGAGAGTTCAGAAGGCAAAATGGTATAAAGCCCCAGGTACTTATTCTGTTGTTGTTCAGCCATTTTTTCAACAGCCTGGCGATGAGTAGTAACTTCACCAAGGAGAGACTAATGACAAAAAAAACCAATACTGTCAAGAACAATAGGAGAAACGTATCTGTGTAAACTTAGCAAATGCACATATTGCAAGCTAATTGTTTTCAAATTCTTAACTAGTTCAGGAAAAGAATTTTATCTTGGGATTCCCTGGATTTCCAGTTATGACTGTCTGTTCAGTTCTCTGTTCCTGTGTGACCACATGTACATAGAAAACATCAAGTGAAATCAGTTTACTTTGCTGCTTCCCTCCCAAACCCTAATTGCTGAGACGGAAATGTCACATTCCGTCCATTCACATTCTATAGTTCACACACACATTAAAGGAGAGGAAAAACATTACTAATCAATATAATAGTACATTAAATTGCATATATGCAAATAGTTTAATATCTCTTAAATGTATTTAAAATAAAATATTACAGTCTATCATCTACTTCATGCTTTATGAATTTGTCTATTGGGTTACTCAAAAACTCATGAATACTATCTAATTTGAATTTGTGGTGGTTTTGAAACTATTAACATTCACAAACAGATTACAATGAAGACAAATATTGCAATTTAGAAATTGTCAGATTTAATATACCTGCAACTCCTGAAGCTGAGTGTCCACTTCTACATCAGGGCTTAATAAATATTCTTTTGTTTCCTGAATCCAGGAGTTCACAACATTAATCTCTGCTTCAACCTCTTCACGCTCCTTCAGCTCCTGTTTTGCCATCTTCACACCCTTTTTAACTTTCTGTTGCATACTTCAGAAACAAAGAAATAATAACTATATGTGAAGAATTAAGCAATGTCTAAAAATACTGCTTTGTCAACAAATGCTGAATAATAAAGATAATGATTGATGGCCTTGCATCCAGTAAAATAAATTTAAATAAATAACTTAGTTTTATGTTCATTCTTTAGTATTATGTATTTGGACATGAAGCATGCAATTCTTTTGAAGAAATGCAAATGTTTACAATAAAGACCCCTATGTCTGAGCTCACCACCATAGACTGCCCTTATTGTCAGTGGAGAAAACAAGCACGAATGAGAGCATGAACTCATGTAGGGCAAGAACGCGGATAATTCATCGTTCTTCGAAAACAAACTTCTAAAAGAGGTCAGAAAAACTTAATTTTAGACTTGTCTATTTCTCTACATTAATTAGAAAGTGATATTTCATCAATTCTGATGTTGATATCTATAATGTAAAATAACGTGAGATAAATTTCACTCCTGTTGATGAGATTTGCGTTGGCAGAATACTTAGGGAAAGATACAGACCAAACATCTGAACGCCATTTCTGATTCAGGGACCTATCTCCACACGTCCACTAAGAATTTCTGCATTTTTCTCAAGAGCTTGGATGTCCTCTAAAAAATGATACCACTGTGACTACTGGAGTAGTTGCAACTGTTAATGTACGTGACACGGATCTTATTTTGATATTCTCACACTTACGTTTGCTTAACCTTTCATAGCTGAACACTGATTTATTTACATGAGCAGGAGATCATCACAGACCCTATATCTTATAAACTAATTCTGAATGAATGGAATTATAAAAGTGCTTATATCTACACCTTTTCTAGAGGGATCATTTATGCACGCACACGATGAACTTTGCACAGGCATGGTGCAGGGTTTGCATTTTTTAAATTCTCTCTCTCTCTTCCTCTTCCCATTGCAGAGATACAGTTAATGGCATCAGGTAAATATGATGTAAATATGTGTCTTGAAACTTGGCATAAAACTTCTGTTTTCTACATGACAGGGAGGCATTTCAGATTTTCGTAAACACTTGCATATACACAATGTGAAATGTTATGACACACCTTGTTTGCAACTCCCCTAAACTTCCCTGTAAATTCCATACAATACCTGCTTTTGGTACCTAAGTGCTTCGGAAACAAACTGATAAACTAATCAAAAATTAGCATAAATGGTTGCCATTAATGGTGAAAGGCAATGTAAATGTTTAAGTCATTTATAACTTTAATGCAGTTTATGCAGCTTTTATACAAGTTAGTAATGTATACTCCTGCTGATGGAAATAAAAAAAATGGCAAAAAACATATTTCAAAATTAATTAAAATAATTAAAAATTAAACTGATGCTTATTTAAAATATAGTAACTAATATTTATTTTAAGCATAATTGTTAATTATATGAAATGATATATAAACTCTTATTAATGAATTGTAAGATATAATTTTTCTAGTGAATCTTTTAAAATATTGCCTTACTTGTGGCATCGATCTTGCATTGCTTTGATTTCTTGCATTACTGGTAGTTCCTCCTGAGATGGAGGCCTTATTTCCACATCCTGAAGCATGCTGACAGCATGCTGTTTGAGCAGGCCCAAAGATGACAGCTGGTGGTCCACCTCCAGAAGGAAACTGCTGTGGTAATCCAGGAGTTCCAGGAGCTCTGTCCTGGATGCCTTTTCCACTGAGCTCTCTGGTAAGCGACCTTGTAGCTGATCTATTGCTGTGGTGGCTTTCTGAATCTAAGGGAAGAGATAGAGTCTTGTCAATACTGAAGTTACAAAAGAAGCTAGTACAACTGACACCAAAAGGTGCTCATCCCAGTGCTGTACATTTAGATTCTGTAAAACTGTTGTGGTATTGGGTTTGTGCAGTAGTCTCTTTAGTAAATATAAATTTATGCTTGACTGTGCTAGATCCAGCTAGACAGCCCTGACTCTTCACAGCGGATTAAGACTTGCTAAGGCACTTGTCCAGTGATGAGTGGCTACTTATATTTTTTAGCATTTATTATATTAATTGCCATAGGACCTGGATCTCTACCCCAGGGCACACCCATATTTGTCATAAGTGATACATTTAACACAACGATTATCGTCATTCCTAGAGAATCTGCCATCTGGGCATAAATAATGGACCATGATGGATAAAAGGAGTCAGGCAGAATATAAGGGAAAAAGAAAAAAAAGACATGCTTAGAAACAACAACTTCATACTCTTCAGGAAAACAAGAAGAAAGAAGAAAGAGATAAGAAAAAAAAGAGAGGAGAGGAGAAAGAGAAAAAGAGAGAAGAAGAAAATAAAAAAGAGATTTATATAACCTAGAATAGAACATCTGGGAAAGGGAAACATAGAGGAGAAGATTCTGAGGAACTACCAGAAACAAAAAAGCTCTATATTTATAATAGATGTATGCATACAGAAGAACAGTACAAACTTTGGAGGCAGTGATTCTAAACCTAGATCTTGAATAGTTTTCTGACCTGAGGGAAATAAATCACTGTTATTCCTGATACCAGTTTTCTCTACCACAAGATGATTAATAAGGCAGCATAGTAAGTGAAAGCCTATGTACAAAGGACGATTTACCAAGATTAGAATTTACCTTATCATTAAAGCCCTTCCACTCCTGCACTGCATCTTCCAAAATTTTTTCTTGTTCCTGGGCTACATTTCGGAGCCGTGTCCAGCGCTGCCAAACTGTTGTCATGGATCTACTTATAGATGCTTTACTAGCATCATTGCTAACTTTTTCCAGCTGTGAAGCCTTTTTTTCTAGGGCTGTGATGTTCTCATGGAAAGAATTCACTACGGACACAAGAGTCTGAAAAAGCAAAAATAAGCACTGTTTTCCTTTCCTATAACACAACTCATTACTATTCAACACGCAGGTAGATGAGCTACTTCCATCCACTGAAGACAAAGAGGAAGTACTCTATTCTGAGTGTGATGGCTAGGTCTCACTTTATTTTTAATATGTAATATATTAGCTACAGCTACTTGTCCAGTATGTAATCCTCCACAAGCAGCAGAAATCTGGTGTAATCAGATTTTCTCTTTCCTGACAGATCCTCGAGAGGATGAGAATGAGCATTCAGGGTCTTTATCATAGCAAAGACTGACTTCAATTAGACTACAAAAAATGAAAGAAGCCATTCAGGTATTTAAGTGTACATTTATGTCATGTTTATCTTTAATAAGATTTTATATTTCCAAGGATATGAGGATATTCTCATGAAGCTGGCAGACATGATACTACCCTTGGGGGAGACTTGATTTCACAGAGACACAGTTGGAGACCTGGTAGCATGTCTAACTGCCTATATTAAGGCAACTGATTAGTACCCTACATACAAGAAAAGAAAATAATTCTTTTAAGTTACATTTCTTGCTTGTAGACTAAACAAGAGTTAGTATTAAACCCCAACTCTTCCTGTCCTAGTAAAACTGTTCTATGTGATCCAATGTCGATGGATATTTCTACTGATCTGAATTTCTTGTAGGCTACATAATTTTAGGGCTTATGCATCCAAGGTTTTTAGGAATCTCCTGACTCTTTGCAGTTCTCTACAGTCATAGGCACATAGACAGACAACAAGTTGAAAAGTGATTAAAAATATCTGTCTTGGTCACCCCAAAAATTAAATGTGTGTTTTCCACTACACTAAACACCTCCTGGTGCATCATGACACAGTTAAGTGCTACAGGAACAGATGCAAAAATTGAAATTCATGTTATCACAGGTACAGACTTATGTAACATATACTTATTTTCATTTGAAAGACAAGGCTTTCATGCAATTATCAGTACCTTACCTTATGTGTAAGCAATTTCTCTTCTGCTTCATGAGAAGAAGCAGCTTTAGCTACTGAGAATTCAGATAATTTTTTCTCAGCCTCATTCATCACTTCAATAACCTTCTGCCTTGCTGTCTGGTACTCCTGCCATTCAAAAGCACACCTGAAACAAATACAGTTCCAGAAAGAACAAATTAATGCAATGTAAAACCATTTGAAAATAAGGAATATTGTTGCACCTAGTTGTCAATGTAACTGCTTAGTTTTGCTGTTACACAGTATTTTCCAAGAAAAGTAAAAAAGATTATTTGGAAAGAGCATACACAGAAGCATATGCTCCCGATTTTCAGCTATGCCTTACAAAAAACATAGCTGGGCATTTAATAAGCCTTTTATGACATTTTCTCAGTGACTGACTACATTGTCTTTTAAACCTAACTAAAGTTGTGTAATCCAGAACATTGAGGAATATTAAGTTCTGCTGGTTGGAAAGGGACTTCCTTTTAGTTCAAAATGTCTGCTTCAATTTCATTTGTTTCTGCATAGGTCTTGCGTCAGTTGAAATACGGGACAATCACTCCCTAGTCTTCTCAGTGCTATTCCAAGCTTAATACAATTATGTCATAGCTTCCTCAAGATCACACAACTAGTCAGTTAGGGGCAGAGTTAAAAACAGAATCCAAGAACTCTGAATCCCAGTATCTTCTCTCATAAGTAGCACAGGTATTTAGAAAACTCCAATGAATGTTGTTATCTCTTTCTTCCATCACCAACAAGGTGATCTTAAAATGAAAGAAAAAAAAAAAGAATATACCTTTGTAACTGCTCTTGCTGAGTTTTGGCTTCTTGCTTTGTCCCTTTTGCCTTTTCCTCCAATGCAGCTACATTCTGTACCAGCTGTTCTCTTGCTGTGGCTTGTATAAAGGGCTCTATCTCAGACACAAGGCCCTGTAACTCTTTCAAATTATTATTGATCTGATTTTCTGTGCTGAAAAACTCGATGTGGTTCCTTAGATTCTCCTCAGAATTCTCAACATCTAAACCATTTCTTGCTAAAAGTAGAAATTCCTGAGCATCTTCAAGCCAGTCATTTGCTATCTGTGTCACCTGGTAGTACCTCTGGCAGAGGCTATATACTTTATTCAAGGTAGCCTGAAATAAAAGGGAAAATTATACAGAGGGTCACAGCAGCCTGTGTCATTAAAAAAAAAAAAGAAACAACAAGATTATTAAAATCAATCTTTTCATAATGCCTGCAAATATCAACCCACAGAGTCATCTTTTTCAGCTTCATGAGTGAGAAACTAATTACTATTAGGATGCACTAACCTGTCTCACATGTATAGCTTCTTGAACTTCACCATCTAGTTCCATCAGCTCAGCAAGAGTGTTTTCCAGGTCAGCAGGTATCAGCTCCTTTGCTTTCATATATCTCTCTTTCTCTTTATTGCTCAGCGCATTCATTATTCTCAAGCTTGACTGCACTTCTTCCTGATGTATCTGAACCTTTCGGATTTCTTCTTGGATGCTTTGCAGTTTGAGGTCCAAACTTAATGTTCCATTAAGTTCTGTTTTCACCCATCTCAACCAGTCAAGTGAGCGGCAGATTTCTGTCTTGAAGTCTATGCTTTGCACAAGTCTGTTCTCGCACTCAATTACAGTGTCAACAATGGCAGCATGCAAAGACTTCAGTTTCTCTTGCCAAGCCTGCACTTGGTGATTTGTTGTCTCATATGCAGATGAGTCAAGCTGAGGAGAAAGGGCTTCCAGATGTTCAGTTATTCGCTTCAGAAGACTTCCTGAGTCTTGCAAGCTGCCCACCAGAGAATGGTATATTTTCAGCTTTTCTTCTATTGGGAGTGTTTCTTCATTTACCTTAATCTGCTCCTTTTTTACTGCCTCCAGCTGTGCCTCAAACTGCATACACATTTTCTCATGTTCCTGGCATGCTTCTATTGTATCATCCAACAGGTTGATTTTCTGTTCTATTTGCCTTTTCAACTTGTGATACAGTGTGGAAAGTTTTAACATCTCATCTGGTTGCCACGGCTGGCCAGTGCTCCGAAAGGCCTCCTTCTTCTGGTTCAGTTCATCCACTGCTGCACCAAGGCTCACCGCTTCACCTAAGAGATCTCTGTAGGCCTGCTGGAGTGACACAGCTTCTTTAGTTAAAACAGCAGCTGGAGCTTTGTCCATGTTAATAAACTGATCTTCTAGCTCAGTCAGAGCTTTACTTGTCAACTCAATCAAAGAAGCATACTCTTTTCTGGCATAAATTGCTTCCTGAACCTTATATAATTTTTCTTTTGCCAGACCAGTGACAATATTGAATTGCTGAGGGAGACTGTTAAGTTTTTCATTCAGATAGGAATGATCCACTTCATTAAGTGATGGTAGGACTTCTTGGCCATCTCTTTGTAGTGCAAGTAGCAGGTTTTCATATTCTGGAGATTGCTCAAGAATCTGTTGATATTTTGCCAACTGGCTGTACAGCTCAGTGTCAGAATTCATTACATTAACTTCTGGGAATGTGACAATATCAGCTTGTTTTAGCCAATGGCAAGCTTTATCTAAGTCTTCTTTGAAATATTTCCTGGAAACAATATTTTTCTCCAGTTCTAACAATCTCTGGTTACACTTCTGTAAAACAGTGTCATACACGTTCTGTAGTTCTTGCAGTTTACCTAACACTTCACTCTTTTCTTGATTTGTTGCTTCTTTCATTAAATCCCTTCCTTGAGCCCACAACCCTGTGACCTCAATTTGATAGGCCTTCAGGTTAGCCTGGGTATTCTTACAAGTCCTGATCTGTTTATTCACATCTTCTGGCAACAGACAAATGTGTTCTGGAAACATTACCTTCTTCTCATGCTGGTGAATTTGGTTTGTAGCCTGAAAGACTGCCATGAGAAACTGAGTCTTTTCAGACAGTGCTTTATTCAGGTGTTTTCTCCTCTGGCCAACCAAATCGCTGAGACAAGCCACATGGTGCTGTGCATCAGAAACTATTTTCTGCAGCTCTTGCCTTTCATTGAGCCCTAGGTTGGTCATCACCCTGTCAGCATCTTTCACAAGCATCTTCAGAACAAGCTGTTTGGCTTCAAGCTCACTGCAAATGGTGAGATGATCCATGAGAAGACTCTGAGCCAAATCTGGTGGAGGGCTCTGTTTAAGAGCCTCTGAGATACTAGGTTGCTGCTCCTCTGCCCATTCCATCAGTTCGTGAAATTTGGAATGCACCACATTGAGCTCTTCTAAAGTTGAAACAGAAACTTGAATTTTCCTTTTGACAAGGTCCTCCAGCTGAGTCCAGCGTTGCTCAAAATGACTGAATTGCTCCTTTACTAATTCTTTGTCATCAAGATTCAGATGTTCTATCATCTTCTGTTTCTGATCTTTCAAATCTTCCAGAGCAAATCTCCTTTCCTGTAGTGCCATTGCCAATTTTTGCAAAGCTTCAAGGTGCACATTTGTACTTTCAGCATCAGATCTATAATCAAAAGGGACAGGACAGACATTTATTATTAGATCCTATTGCAGGACAGACTTTTACGAGATATCAGGATTAATTATAATCCCACTACATACTGAAAGCAATATGATATAAAGACCTACACAGTTTTCAGAATAACTTGAAGGTAACAGTCTTGAATATTAATTAAAAAGCTTAACAAAGTTATTCCTTTCCCTTTCATATGCAATATGGTCATCAGGCTGACCATGGAAATTTATACAATTACTACAGACCATACTGGTTATATTGCATATACAAACCACAAGCAGTTTTGAGGCTGAAGTGAATCTTGTTCCATGATAGTGATAGCAGCGGCAATAGACTCACGATTTTACATACAGCTGGTGTGTTTATGCTATACAAAGGATCTGCAAACATTTAGCAGTAGTAACTAAGCTTTAATATAATAGTTTAATAGATATAACTCAATATCACAACGAAAAACTCATGAAACACATGAAACACAAAGAAAAATGAAAGCGTTCAAATTAAGTGGTCAACATTCTTGAAATCTCAGGAAATACTATACCCTGATATAAGATCAATCACTACTTGCCATAAAGACAAACACTAAAGATTTGTTGTCTGAAACTCTTTTCATTTCAACAGAAGTAATTAATTGCCTTATAATTAATACGGGAGGAGTGCTTTGAATTAAGCATGCAAAAAAGGATTTTTAGTGGCTCCAACTTAAAGACAGTCTGTAAACAGTTCTTTCAATGCAGGTTTGCTTTGGGCATGCTACTCCCTTTTTACCTAGCTAGGTTGTCCCACTCTTTTGTGAGCTTTTCCAAGAAAACTTCAACTACATTCATGCGATCATGGTAATCCCTTGTCCTCTGCAGATCCTCCTCCCTCTGCATGAGCAAACTGTGGGCTTGAAGGCAGAGATCCAGCCACTGGTTGCTCAGTTCTCCTATTTCTTTGTGTTCAGGTGATTCTTGTCCTTGGGTTAGCTTGTTTATCTTCTCAGTCACAGAGGTAAGAGCTGACTGCTTAGACTGCAATTTCTGATTGAATTCCTGAAATAGATATGAGTAAAAACCAGTATAATAACACATACTCAAAGTAGAATTTAAGTAAAAACTCTGAAATAAATAAATAAATTGGGTAAGGACTAATTATCTGCCCAGGCAAATATAAATTGGAAGAAGTGTCTTCCCTCCTAACCCTCCTCCCCATCCTGTCAGGTGAACACAAGTTGGTTATAGATGTGAAAGGAAATCAGAGGAACTTCCAAATGCCAGTGATAAACAGAAATCATGATCGAGTCACATCTTGTTGTCCAGGCTTCTAGACTAGCGCAGCTCCCACCATATACTAAAACATGTGAGACAGTCTGAGCCTTCCAAGAAAAATTTGTATTACCAGCACCGTTTCTGTTTCTAGCTTATTTTTTTTCCTTTTCCTTTTTCATTATAGACTAAAAATAAGAAGCAGAGTCCGTGAGTCAGTGCGCCTCCACATCCGTACTTTGTATTGCTCCTACTTCTGTAACAGCAACCGTTATCACTGTCATTGAAACAAAGCCCGTGATTACCAAGGTATGACTGTTATTTTAGTTAATAACCAATAACTAAAGGGGTTCATCCTCATACACATTTCTTACCAAATAAGAAGACAGAGAGATCCCAAAAAGCAGAATATACAATATACTGACACATGAAACTAACCAAATATTTTTTTAGCCCTTACATGCTGTCTAAAACAATCTTTTCCCAAACTCTAGTTCCAGTAACTGTAACTAAACAAGGGTTCCCAGCTCCAGCCTTTTGTTGGGAAGATGTTTTTTCACCAAGGCTGGCAGGATTTCTGAAGAAGAGATGTTACTGCCCAGCTCACATTCTTCTTCAGGACTGCTTCAAATGGAACTAGGCATCTTCCTTTACCAGGGCAAATCATAGGGAAAAAACACACTGTGTCACATCTGACAGTACAGCAGGTGTCACCCTTTCATTATAATTCAAAGTTCCTAACTGAAATAGTGAAGAAATACAGACTCCTTCTTCTTCCTGGACTCTAATAATAGGTAGTATAACAGCTTTTAGTCCAGACTGCACTGAGGCAAAGTGCAATGACTTTATTCAAACCTGTGAGTACAACACACATGAAGAGGAAGTGCTGTTTACTTTTCACCTAATTCCTGGCTTATCAGAAAAGGAATACAAGCAAAGTCTAGACCAAAAATGCAAAACCCAAGTATTTAATCATTTAATAAAGAAATTATCTGCTTTCTTTTTGTTACTTTACTGATGTTTGTGATGTGTACAGAATGGTCATAAAAATGCTCTCTTCAGGAACGAATGAATGAAGATTTGAAGGCATTTGTCTCATTATTTAAACTGGGTTTCTGTCATATCTATTCTCAGAGATCAGCAACATCAAATAGCTTCCTGGACTAATTCTGAAATACTCCTAACTATTTAGAAGTATAGAAATCAAAGAACTTAGCAAGACCAATTTGCAGATTTTATCTTCAGATCCATTGTGATCAGCATTTAGTACTCTAAAAGTGAAGGCAAATCAGAACACTAGGTTGAAAAATGCCTATTGCTAAAAAAAAATCAAAGCCAGAAAAACACTAAAGAACAGTTTTCTGCTCTCTGAATCACTGTGTAACATCAATAACGAAACACTCTTCTGTCTGTTTTTTCTGCTCTTGCTTAGAGCATATTAGCCATTGTATGCAATATGTGCATATAAAATCATAAAATCAGCTACAGGATGAACTTCTTCCTCACCTTCTGTTCTTAACCCAGTTTCCTTACCTTAACCTGGAGTACCATATTCTGGGCAATGTTTAGCTCCAACTCTGCCCGTCTCCTTTTTAAATTCTGGAGTTGTTGATCTGCATCCTGGAAATATATCCAGAGCTCAGCTTTCAATTGTTTTATCTCTTCCCAACCTTGAGACAAATACTGTGAGTGCATTATCTGTTGCTCAATCTAGAAGAAAAGGAACGAAAAAGAGTAGGAATACTTTAATGCATCTATTTTTGGAGAATGGAGGATGGATATCATTCTTCCTCTGAGCACAATACTGTACTTAAAGCAATTTCTACACTAGATTCTGAAGGGGCTAATATTATCCATAAAAAGAGTCTTAACCTTCAAAAGTCACAAAATTATACCTATCAAAGAAAAGCTGTGGGGTAACAAAAAAAAAAAAGAAATTAATTATCATTCACCCTTGAGAGAAGCAAGTATATTTATGACTCTGTGTATTTCAGTGTTCTCAGTCCTCTGTTAAAGCTTAAATTAACTGTATAATTTAGTCTACTGTATGCCAAGAATATTGCTAGGCTGTACCCTACATGTATTCACATTTGCAAAATAAAAGCTTGAACTAAACACTTCCATTTATTTTGCTTAGCCCCGTTATTTTGCTTATATGTCCTTTCTAAAATGCCAAGAAGAATACTTACTGGATCTGAGCCCATCAATCCTCTTACACCAATAGTGACACAGCTTCTTTCACTCCAAAGACAGCAATTAGGTACCTTTAAGGTTTAGACACTCAACCAGCTTAATATATCTCAGCACTTCACCATCTGTGATTTCTTAAAACTGTTTCACTGCTTTATATATCAGTAATATATATCAGACTAAGAGGAATCTTATTCTGATGTTTGGGATGCTTTTCAGCTATTCAGTACTTGGACTGCCATATTTTTATGGGTTACCTGGATTTGTACAATTTGCTTCTCGGGTATGGATACTGTTATTGTATGTATTAGATTTTTACTCTTGGAAGAAACAGTTTCAAAATTTCAACTGTGTGTCCGTGTAAGTGAAACTAAATTTTTCATCTTTCCAAAAACAGGAATGCTTATAATGTTTCTTTTCCAGTAACTTTTCTTTATAGCTCTATTTTAAAACCAAGCACTAAGCTAATTTAAAACTTAAAATTGAGGTAATCTTCTATAAATTAATATGCTGAAAAAGATGCACTTTGATTCATGAATTGAACCATAATTTTTTTGATTATTATAATTAATATATTCCTAATATTAACATCAGTCTATTGTTGAATAAATAATAATAATAAAATATGTCTAAGCTTTAATAAAATACAGAGAACAAACTGAATTGCATTTTATGAAAACAAATAATTTGGATCAGGTTTTCTTCCACAGAATGTTATTTCTGTGGCTTTAGACCAACACCTTGTAACATTGGCTAAATATGTTTAGCAACCTTTGTTCTGTCTCTTTGCATTAGTAGCAGGATGGCAATGTGTGGATTTAATAATAAATTAAAAAAAAGCATAAAGAGAAAGTTATTTCTAAAGAAATATTTAAGAAGAAAGTATGATGACATTTCTGTAAACTGTTACCCAGTATGACCTCTTTGAAACAGAACAGATCAGGGCTGTTAAAGCTCTAAATAGGATTGGGTTGTTGTGGTTATCTTGTACCGTTTGTTTTGTTTGTTGAATATCTGCTGCTGTACTCTTCACTGTAGCATCTGACAGATCACACATGGAGCACAAAAGATCCAAGTACGTGTTGGCTTGCTCCTGCAGAGCCCTGAAATGTTTAACCTGGTGGAAGACAATCCTCAAATAAACTCCGAGACTGTGGAAATAATACCTTATTTTATTACAATCATGCATTTTAGTATTTTTGCTTTAGTTTATTATTTCCATAATATTAAATGTAGATATACACTATTTTATTAGGTAAGGCTGCTATGTTATAATTATGGAAAGGAGTAAACATTAAAGACTTGGTTATCATCCAATTATCAAAGCACTTAGAGACATATGCATTAGCTAACTTATTTCTTTATAAATAAAGCTTTGGATAGAAATACACAAGGTAACTGACTTTCCCAACGTGAATGGGAAGCAAGGCTTTATGGGATTATCAAAGTGGCCTATTCCCATAACTGTAAAATTCTCCAGTGTCTGACACATCATGAAGAATTCAGCTTGGTGGTACAATACACTTTCCCACACCTTCTGAAAACCTTGCAACATTCCCAGTAGCTGTGATTGGCAAGATCAGACAACATGACACCGTTCAGGGTTCTTGCTCTTGACACTGCCCATAGAAGCCCACTTCTCCCTATGAAGACTTTCCTTATCCCAAAAGAAAACTACCTGAGTGCTATCAAGCAGGGCAATAACATGAGAGTATCAGGGAGGAGGGGTGACTGATCACCCTAATGCAGAGGGCCTGTTGTGGGTCCTTATGGGCAAAAATATAGTAGCATAGTAGACATATGCGCAATTGGACGAGCAAAAAGACACAACCCCTCTGCTAAAAACATCTGTGGAATATCTGAGCAGGTTTATCTAATTAGACAACATTTTTCAGGTATGTATTTCTAAGCATTAAGCTGAGCTACCAAAAGCCTTGCTTAATTTTTTTTACCTACAGTTATTTATCACCCAGGTATTCATTTTGGAGCTGGGAATGAAAAGTGAGGCTATTCAGCCTTCTGAGAAGGCTACAAAATATCTAATTTCTAGTAATTTAAAGCTCATATCTAAACTCATCTTATTAAGGATAACTTTTCAGCTTTTTCAAGTGCTGAATTTTTACCTGTTTAACTGCATCTGCCAGGCTGAAAGGTGTCCAAGTAGTTGGTTTTAGCTCTGACTGCACTGTAGACAGCCAAGTCTGGCACTGTTGTAGGGTATCCTGATGATTAACATGCTTCTGGAGTTCATGTTCCAAAGTCTGGTACACCTAAATCAAACATTTTGTAAGTTTATAACATTTGCAAATACCACCATTGCCTCTCTTGTCCCACATTGAAAACCACAGATTAAGCAGAATTATTAAGATGGGGGTTATTTTAGCCCTTGTACAAAGTACCAAAGGCTGAAAGTTCCTTAAGCTCTCGCTGCATCTTGCTAATATGTGAAGAAGATGGATAATATCTAGTGCACAGCTTCTGGAAAGCAAAAATAAAGATGCAAATGAAGAGCATGGTCTCTTATTTCTGTATTCGTGTTCAACATTTTGCCTTTGATTTTGTATTAGATTTTAAAATATTTTTTAGTTTGTTTTTAGGGGGTTGTTTCTTTTAGTTTTTGCTTGTTTGCTTGGTTTGATTTTGAGTTTTTTTGCTTGTTTGTTTTTTGACTGCTGGCTTGATCTCCTAATTGGTTTAACAGAATGACCCAGCTAGCCCTTCTTAACTGTATATTCTGGGTTTAATAAGAGAGACAGTATTTCCTTGCACATACTTCACACCTATTATGTATGTATGCAAACTATTGACACTAAGAGTGCAATTTTCTCCCTAGTTTTTAAAGTAGGGATAGCTCTTATTTCTTCGCTGCAGCTGCTCAGAAGCTAGTGTAACATGAAGGTAGTTACGGTGTGGGGAGATCAAGGCAAGAACTGATGGGCAACTAGTTTTGCTGGCTGCAAGGCAACACTTGGATCACAACGAATTCAACTGAAGCTCAGTAATGATAAAGTGCTATATTAGTAACTTGTTGGCTCAGTTTAAAAGAAAACAATACAAAGCTTTTCACTATTTAAAGAAGCACTCAGAAATAATAATGCATTTTATTCTTAAATGGCATAAACATTTTTTTTGAAACAAGACTTACCCTTTGGGCTGTGCTACATATGGCAGAATAGCTGTCCCTTGTCCCCTGAAGATGGCTTTGTATGTTTTGCTTAAATTTCGCTTGAAGATGTTCTGCGCATTGACTGATCAAGTAATCACCTTTACTCTTAAGGTTGCTCAAACGATCTTCAAATCCTGCAATTTCTTCCATGATAGCCTAATAAACAGATAAAATAATTTTGAAGAAACATATTATCATGCAGAACTTTTTTTTTCCCTACCCTAAATACTCTTCAGATTTGGAAAAAAAGTTTTCAGGTAACATGTATAGTTAATAGTCAAGCTATTAGAGTGTATGCTTATTGTAAAGTCAATGTCAAAAATCTTTACACAGATATCCCACAGAAACATCAGTAGCACTGTCATAATGTGTAAACACTATATTCTCAGGCCCCTAGACTACCCTTAATCTTCCTCTGTCACATGCCCTCCAGGGCTTCTCCACCTTATCTTGCGCCTAGTAATGAGAATGAAATCTCATGCTCAGTCATATCTTATTCCATGAGCTCTTTCATGGTGGACAGTTCTTTCCATTGACTTTGGTGGAGCCAAATTTTTATCTAAGGAGGTTACTTACAGAATAACACACTAATCACAACAGATTAAGAGATTTCAATATTTTCCCTTGGAATCTCAGTTTCAGGCAGTGATGTGGAGGGTTGGATTTTGCTTTCTTTTATCTTCCAGAAAGCAATGACTATCGATGTATTGAACGATCATCACTAATAGCAACCATAACAGTACCTGGAATAAAAGCAATGAAGGAAATGCTACAACCTAACAGATGGAAAAAAAAAAACCAAAACGTTAAAATGAATTTTTTTTTAAGCTTAAAAGTGCCAGACCAAAAAATACCTTAGAAGTAAAATGACCCCAATCTGATTTTTTGAGTGTTATCTCCTAGGAAGTCTCAGCAACAAATTGACACAGAATTCAGATCAGAGTACGACAAAGCCCTTGTGTAGATGCAGTCTCATCCAAGAAATGATCCTAACAACAAGCTAGATTTGTTAAACTGCGTTAATGACACTGACACTTATTTACACAGCAGTAAGTGGAAGAAAACAAGTCAGCGACTAATAGTTAGAGCTCTGGAGTGGAGGCAGAGAAGCAAAGAAGCAAATTTCTATTTTACTGGATAAAGGAAGATTACCAATAGCAAACTCACCTTGTGGTTAGCAAGTTGCTGAGTGATTATTTCAAGATTGTTGCTTTCCACAAGGTCAGGGCTGACCAATCTGCTGGACATATGTAATAACCATTTCTCCCCTTCTTGCAAATCACTATTGTAATCCTCATGTTCTTTTACTCTCACTTCTAAGGTTTCAGCATATGTCTGGAGGTCCACAATAATAAAAATTAAATTAAATATTCACGAAATCACAAGAATTTTAAAAAAAACCCAAACCAACCAAAACCCATCAAGAGTTTGAACGCATAATAAGGGTTGTCATCTAAATTTATATTCCCATGAGGGGTTCTCACAAGAACAGACTGTAAAGGAAAACATCAAAGGGATTACTTCCATGAATAAACTCTGTGGTACCAAGCAGTATTTTCAATCCAGATGAAATACTATACTTTGAAGACTGAGGATCTCCAGATCTTCTTCTACTTTGAGAAAACCAACATTCTCACTTTGACGTTCACTTACAGTTACTACAAGCTCTTCGAGAGACTGGACTTGACCTACCAAATGTTTTGGTTGACTGCCTACTACTTACAGCCTTTCTACATACATATTGCCTGTGACTGTGGTAAGTAAAGTAAGAATGTACCCACTGAGTTAAAATGTATTTATTCTCTTTAAGAAAGAGTTTTTATAAGCTTTTCTAAGTTTAAGCCATCAACATTAAATCTGATGCAACAGCTATCAATTTTGTGGTGCAGATCAGAAGCATGTCTTTAAACTAAAAGTCAACTCTGAAAAAAATAAAATCATCTCCTATTGGTGGGTGGATTGGCAATTAAAGATGCCTAGGTCAAACGTATGTACTAACATGGTTTGCAGAGCTTATCCTTGTTAGGACTATAACCTATTAAAAGCTTTAGGAATAATCATACTTTAGGACGTATTTGGAAGCATTAGGCCTTTCAAAGTACTACATACATTTGGACTAATGAATCAATGTTAATTAATAATGTCCTTGTCGAATTAATTACATCCATCCTGCAGTTTATGTTTTCCAAGGACTTCTATTCAAGAACTAAACTAGATTAAAGAGGGGTTGTGGAAGATGAAGCAGAAATAAGAGAAAATGGTATAATTTAAGGACATCCGTCCCTTCAAGAAATAATGCATTTAGAAATGTATGTAAAGCAATTACAGTAACAATAGTACAGACTAGTCACTGATACCTTTCTCCTTAATGCTATGAAGTACAAAGACTTCACCTGCCACACTCAAAATTCATTTCAGCTACTTTTGTTAAATATATTGAGGTAGTTTCATCCATATTTAAGAATTGCCTGATGCTCCTGTCAGCCTCCCACATCCCCCTCAACCCAAACAAACAAACAAAAACAAAAAACCCCAAACAAAACCCCATGAAAACAAACAAACAAAAACCCATAACAAAACATCAGAAGTAATTAAAGGTACCTGGCTCTGTGTACAGACATGGCAGCATGAAATAGCTTACTAACTTATTAAAGAGGGGTAAAAATACAGCAAATTAGAAGAAGCCTGAGCTTTATTCCTGACTTTTTACCTTTATTTTGCTGCAAAGTTCCTGGTAACTGCTCTGAAGGTCTTGAATGTTGTTCTTTAGAGTCACATCATTCACCAGGTCAAAAAGTGCCTCTCCCTTTTCAACCACTGACTTTATTGAAGGTTCATGGGACAGAACAGTCTGTTGTATGGACTACAATGCAAGCAAGAATTAAAATATATCTATTGATCACTGAAGATGTATTTCACTAACTTCCCTCTAATCTGAAGCACAGTACTCTACTATGGTATATATCATCCTTTCCAGAAAAGAGAAGCTTTGTTTACCAGTACAGAATTATGTTTCTCAGCCATGCCCTGAGACAAGTCTGCATGCATCTAAAAACAATTGCTCCTTTTGTGAGTGGCTAGCACGGTGGCTGGCAATCTGGAGCTGTCAAAGCAAAAGGAATTAATATGTGTGAAGAGGCAAGTGCTAGGGATAAAATTTGTTCAGAGGAACCAGTTCTGAAAATAGGTGGGAAAGTATGACCAAAGCCATTCCCTTAATGAGATGGTGTGCGGATGAATGCCTAACACTGCACCCTCAAGAGTAAGCAATCTGACCTGTCACGTCCTTGTACCACTGGTACACACAGAGACAGCATGGCATATGCCAGCATCTGCCAAATGACAGTGAGATACCAACATGTAGGAAGCAAGCACACAGCTATGACATGACTTTGAACAGGGAAGCCAGCAAGGGGTAGTGGGCAGCTTCAGAGAGAAAGCCTTGATGCCATGTAGATACTGCTCAGCAATAAAACACTTGTCTGTCTACACCATTCTTTTTAGCCACAAATGTAAAGCACAGCACTATGGGTTACTATGGAGAGTTAGCTCCACCTCATCCAGAAACAGTACGCATTTTGTGAAACATCTGTAATCCTGGAGTGTTTTACACAAACATCATTACGAGAATGGTGTTTGCTGGCAAATTTTCTACTCATTTTTGTGACTGGAAAAAAACCCCCAAACACTTCATAAAAATCCTAACTAAAAACATAGGAGGTCATAACAGCTGACTCTCTGAGATATCAGTTGAGCTGGGACATCGAGCTTTAACCACAAAGCTGATCAGAGACATCTCATATGTCTATAAAGAAACTTGGATACCTGATCAGAGAATTTATTGAGAATCACTAGGTCAAAATTAATTCAACTATACAATGAGATAACCCCTTTTTACCTTGTATTTGGACAATTGGGCCTTCTTCTCATAGAGTTCACTCTTTGGCTCCACTGGAGCATGTAAGATGGCTTGGTAATCTGTGATCCACTGAGTCTGGGCCTTGTACTTGTCTGAAAACTCTTTTACCAGCTGAAGACACTTCTCTGAAGTCATGTGCTCTTTCCTGATGGAGCCTGCCAGCTCTTCAAGCTGTTCCACATGATCACCAATTTCTTTTCTTAGCTGGTCAACTTCATTTTCTTCCATGTATTTTATAGCTCGCTCTCCCTTCTCCCGGGCTGATTTCAGTAAACTGTGGCCTATGTCCATATCACTCAACAGCAGCTGTAAAGGAAAGGTTGGTTAACAGAAATGTATGGAAACTCTTGTCTTGTTTTTATTTTTATTTTTAATTCATTGCAGTTCCATTATCTAGAGGCTAACACCATTTCTTAAATTTTGCTAAGGACACAGATGAAATTGCTAAGGAAACTAAGTGGACTTTTCATTACAAAATTGCTTGGAGTTAAGGTGTGGTAAGATAGAAGGAAGCAGATAAAGCAAATACTTCTGTTCTGCAGTGGGCTTGTGAAGATAAACAGAGAAACTGAGGGCTCTTAGGAGAGAATCCATACTCCAAATTCTGGAACAGATGAAAGCTTTCCCTTACTGTATTATGTTTAAGGAGCTTAAGCTGCATCACATACAAAAAGATCATCTACAACTATGAGATAAAATGTGAGTTTTACTACTGTTTCAACGAGGAGAAATAGGAAGCACTTCTTGCCAGAGTGCATACTGGTAGAAAAAAAATATACTAGTGATGGGAATTTATTTTAAGTTTTAATCTACACAAAACACATATGCATGCCTTATGGAAGGATAGAATTATATTATTTAGGACTATTACAACCTCAACAGCCAAACTGTGATGTAACGTGTATACGACACGAGAATAGAAAGTTTACACTGCGTGGTCTTTATCCCATTAGCTTCTCTAGACAAGTCAGAATTTCAAGTGGCTATTAAGATGTATGTTAAAATATAGCCTCTTTTTGATGAACAGAAACAAAAATTGCATTTGAGAAAGCTGTACCTCTAGTTTCTGCACTTTTTTCTCCAGTGCTGTTTTATCAACCACGTCAAATTTGGTGATCACATTTCTGAAGTTCTTGTTAGTAGCTCCATACCAATTCGTGTAAGCACTAAAAGACAATTCTGACTCCTCCATGCAGCGTATTTCTTCTTCCAGAAACTTTATTTGCTCCTTGAAACAAATATGGAAGGTAGGGGGAAGAAACAAGGACCACCCAGATTTTTATCATTGCTATTGGCTGAAGATAACAATAAATTGCTACTTATTAATAAAACCTGTTATACAAAGATTAAACACATAGCTTTGAGTGCTTTCATAAATAATGGATCATTCTTACAGGGGTCTTGTCAGGGTGTACATATGGCAATCACAAATTCTGAATGGACTTACATTTTGAACTTTGAATTGTGATTACAGCACTATGAGGCAATTACTACTTACAGTGACCTGAAGACTGTACCTTACCAATTCAAATTTTTTTCACAGCTGTGTATCAGTTAGAACCTGAAAATACTTCTGTAGAGATTGATTAGCATTCAAACATACTCTGAATCTCTCTACTGAAACTATCAAAAAAGATAGTAACAGACAGTAACAGTAACATGTTTCTGTAATACATTTAATCCAATGAAATCTATGTGTGTGTATATATGAATATATATGTGAATGTTATATTATTGAGCCTACAGTGATGAACAAACTCTGATAAAGTCTAATTACAAAAGTCTGTTTATATCTGCTTCTTAACTGACAATGTATGATGTTACAATAAATTAATTTTCATTACTTACCAAGACATGAAGAAGAACAGTTTGGTAGCGAGATGTAAGTTGTGTAGCCTGACTTCCCATTCTATTTGCGGTGAGACTTTCCTCTAATATTTGCTGAGCCAAAACCCCAACTTCCTCTACATCATCTTTGTAGATTGTAATGTCTTCATGCCATTTCTATGACAAAGAAATTAGTAAGATTATATGACTGATTCAAACATCTTAAACATAACAGGGATTTATTTGCAACCAGGTCAAGAAATCATTGAAAAGGAAAACAAATACATGGTTGTAAACATGCATTTACAACTGGAAAACAAAACAGAATCTGACAAAGGCTAATGTAACAAATATGCTGGAAGTTTTTCTGTACCACATGGACTGTATTTCATTACAACAGATTCAATGCTTTTTTCTTTCCCCAACCCATCCCCAAAATAATAACAGAAATGCAACCTGGACTTGCTATAGAATTCACCTGAAGTTTTAAAGGTGGTTGTAAAGTGTAACCTTGAACTTCTTCAAATCTGCTTCCTGTGTTTATTCAGAAACATGTCTTCTCCTTGCAGTGACTAAAGGAGAATTATTACATCGACACAGTGGAGACTTCATAACACAGTTGGTCACATTCTACTCTTGTTACCATACTAATTATTTTCCACTCCAGTACCAATCTGTACTCAGTTACATCTTCACATACCACAGAGCATATGAATTCCAGATCTCCCTGCAAGATCTCAACATTGGTATAGCCATACCTCTACCAGTAAAGTGGCAGGAACCTGGATCCAGAAGAAACAAGGCTCTCTTGGATCCATCATTTTAGGCACTACCTCAGAATAAACTGCAAATCTTGCTCTCATTTTCACAGTCCAATCAGGAATTGACATGGGAACCTCACAAATTATTGTGTTTAAGGAATTCCTTACTCTATTCCTTACCTTCATTTGTTGAAGCTGCATCTCCTTTGTTGCTCTACCAGACTGCCTCCCTGTCCTGATAGCAACTTCCTCCTCCAGCTTTGTTAACCAGTCATTAACCTTCTGAAATTTTTTCTCCATTAACCTCAGTCTGCTCACAGTGGCATTTAATTGGCTTCTTGCTTCAGAAAGCCTGTGCTGATAAACTTGCCAATCCTGCCGTAAGGATTCCAGGACTCTGTCTTCTATCTGGGGAATGCCCCAGGGAATCACTTCCTCTCTGGCATGGACAGCAGCATTCAGTAATGCTTGTCCCTCTGCGCAGTGGACCTGCAGGTCCTGTAAAGGCAGAGTTACAGTTACATACCCTACATTATCAGCTTTAATTCACACATGACAGAAAACCCTTTGGTTCTACTTAAAACAGCTAGGCATTGCCTTTAGTTATCTACGCATAAACATATGTTAGATATAGTCTTGTCTCTAAGAACACCAGTGACAGCATACTCACTTACAAAGCAAACCAAGTATCACTATTTTTGACAAGTGAACTGCAGAAAATTATTGACAAAGCATGCATTAAATTTTTTCCCTTCATGCTAAGTTTATTAGTCCTGAAACATTAAATGCCCAAGCCAGCACAGGATGGATGCAACCCATTCCCCACAGCCTTAAATTCAAAACTTTCCAGGTGTGGCAAGCAGACTGTAAGACTGATTCTACAATTGTATCTGTTTAAAAATAGAGGCTTCAATCTTTTAAAATAAACAAACCCCTTGATTTTAACATATGTTTGAGACAACACTCCAAAATAATTTTGATACCCTCTTCCAGACATGTGGCATTTTAATGCTTATTAGAACTTAATTAAAAGTATGAAGAGATTCAATTTGATTAGAAAATATAATAACGAAAGTATCTTAACAAAAAATAATTGTATTTTGTCTTAGTTTGCATTTGAGATAGATTTTCAAAATGGTATTTGTAAAGTAAACTGTAATAAGAAGAAATATATGCAGTGTCCCTGATCATACAAAGACCTTCTCAGTATTCGGAACAAAGTTCATATATCATGTACAGATTTCAGCAACAGACACTGAAGTATTTTAAGTCAGCTTAAGATAATAACTGGGGAATTACTGAAGTACTATAGGTTCACCTTTCCGTGTCACTAAAGTGTTTCAGCAATAATCTTCCCACCTCACCATGGGAGCTAGCCTACATGACTGGAACTGCCTTAAAGTAGGTGCATCTGTACTGTAAGCAATAAAAGATGAAAAGCCAATGAAAATACTTTTGACATGCAACACAGGGAAAAGAAGAGGTAGACCAGCATTCAACGCAAATTCAATACTTTCAAGAAAGCATTAGGATGCCTGGAGATCTCATTCAAGCCCTGACCTTTCTGGAAATGAGCAACAGTATTTCCACTAACTTTACTGGAACTAACTTGAGCAGCAAAATGCTCACATATAATGTGACTGCAAGTTGTTCTAGATACAGTTTTTGTTTGGCAATTAATATTACTCTGTTATTTTACAAGTAGGATTTTTCTTCTCTTTTCTTTGGTTTTACTTAGGGTGTCACACATTACGTACCTGTAAATCTCGGAGTGTTGCCTCCTGCTCCTGGGCATCACCATCAAGGTGTGACAAACAGTCAAGTTTTTCCTTTTCCTTCTCTAGCCATACTTCAAAGGCCTTCAGATTTTTTTGGTACTCTTGATGTAATGTAAGAAGTCCTTCAGCTTTTGTTACTGCCTCCTGTTTGTTAAAACGTTTACACATATGTATACATATCTTAGTGTATCATCAAACCAAGAAAACATAAACCCCAGAAATCTATCAAGGGGAAAAGTTTGTACCTGATGCTGAGTTTTCCTAGAATTCAAGAGTACTTGGAAGATGGTTTAATCAATTACAGGGAAAGAGGGGGCACTTCTAGGGGTACAGATACTTACCATAAAAGAATCTTCACATAAGTTTGTGAGTTCTGAGATTTTAGTTTTGATCTGGGATTACTTTTAAATAATAGCTTAGTTTCTAACAGCAAGAGACTTTCTTGATTTTTACATCAATTTAAATTAGCTTTGCTGAAGTAAGGGGAAGAGGAGGGGCAGACACTGGCCTCTTGTCTCTGGTGACCAGCGACAGGACTCAAGGGAAAGGCCTGAAGTTGTGTCAGGGGAGGTTTAGGTGGGATAATAGGAAAAGGTTCTTCATCCAGTGGGTGGCTGGGCACTGGAAGAGGCTCCCCAGGGAAGTGGTCACAGGACCAAGTCTGACAGAGTTCAAGAAACATTTGGACAATACTCTCGGGCACGTGCTGTGATGCTTGGGGATGGTCCTGTGCAGGGCCAGGAGTTGGATTTGATGACCCTTGTGAGTCCCTTCCAACTTGCCATATTCTGTGATTCTTTGATTAATAAGCATATAAGCTTAGAAATTGCATTTTTCATCTTGCATGACTTTTTTTTTTTTTTTTCTCATTGAATAAGAATTTTCTATTAAGAGTATCTACTATCCTAGGTTTGAAGACTACCCAAGTTCTTTGTGGAAAGTTCCTACAGAACACAGTAAGAAACAGACTACACTTCTTCTGTGTATGTGGGTGAGCAAGTTACAGTAATTTCACATCCCAGCACTAAAATATTACCATATCTGGGATACAGAAGGAAAGGTGTCATACATTAGCACAAGAGTAGTCTTTCTAAGTGCAAGAAAAATATATGTGTAATACACACTCTCTCAGAAATTATGGGAATGAGGAATCAAGTTCTGAGGGAGGCAAGACAGCCTGCATCTGAGGGCAGCAGGTTCATAAGAAGATAAACACTTTCATAAAAAGCAGCCATGAACCTATTGTCTGCTTTATCTTTTATTTCTAACAGGTCCGTCTAGTAGGAGAGAGGAAGAAAACAAGTATTGTCACAAGGCCATCTTTTACAAGGCCTATCCATGCCCAGAAGTGGCAAGGTGGAAAGAGAGACCAGTTCTCTTGCCTCTTGACAGTGGCTGCAGGAAATTACAGGTCTTGGTCTGCTCAGGCTTGGACCACAAACCCTTGGGGAATCTTACCAGGTTTCCCACATGGCCAAAGGCTTACTAAAAGATTTGACCATTCCTCACTTTCCAGCTACTTGCTTTGAAATTTGAATTTCTTTCTAAGGGTTGAATGTACCCTTGACACTAACATTATCACCACAGCTGAGAATGGCAAAGACCAATCATTTGGGATATTAGAATGGGAAGAGAAAAAACCTTCTTTCTGCATGAGGAAGAGGTACAGAATTCTTGCCTCTGTGAACTACCATCCCTTTCTCATTGTTCCCATGCTGTTGCTCAAACTGAGCAAATACAGGCAGTCTGTATAGCTTTGTGCAAGAGAAAAGGTAATGGCTAGAGGATCCCTGTGCTAACAGGAATACTAGGTATTCACTAGCACTTCCCAGGACTTACTTATCTTTCTGGCAAACCTGAGCAATTTTATTCACACAAGGTCAAAAGAAAAGAAGATACTCTGAGACACATGGTGTGACTCTTGGGGATGGTCCTGTCTAGGCTAAGGGTTGGACTCAGTGATCCTTGTGGGTCCCTCTCAACTCAGCATATTCTGTGATTCTTGCTGTAAAATAAATGATAAAGAAAAACATTTATTCCTTGTTGCTGACTAAACAAGGAGTGCTATCAAGAAAAACTGTACCCTTGCTCTTTCTTTGAGAAACTTATACCGCTCCTGAAGGTCTTGGAGTTCAAGCTGAGCAATGTAATGCTCAGCCATCCCACTTCCTTTCACTTCAATCGTCTCCAACAGGGTGTTGTGACTCAACACTTCTTCACTGAGTAGCTGCAAAATAGAGAGAGAAGAACACACAAAGGACAGCATTAAAAGAAGACCATGGATTAATCTTGCAGATACACAGGCTTTTTGTTGCCTATAAGGCAATATGGGCTTGTTGCTGGTTTGTTATAAGTCAAACACACCTTGGCTTTGCTAAGGGCAGCTGTCTTTTCCCTCAGTTCAGCATACTGCCTTTCAGAAGCATTCACACTTGCTTCTACTTTATCCATCCATCTGGAAAACTGATGAACATCTTCCTGGTAACTTGTCCATTTCGATAGAGCTCCTTCCAGTTGACTGTAATTTAAAAATACATATTTGTTGTCATAGTGGAGGCTAAGTGGTGAGATACAGTCAAATACAGGTATTCTAGACTATATTTACAAGACAGATGCATCAGAAACTACCCAGTCTGTTAAAATTCTACAAGTTTTAACTAGAAGTATTGTTTGGCTAATAAAGAGAAATTAAGTGTTCCAAACTTGGAATATTAAGGAGGTCTGTAAGTTAGTTAACAGATTCCAGGTTTACTAAATTAATTGCAACTGAGAGAATAAAATGGAGAATCAGAAATTTTCTGTCCCTTTGCACACATTCAAAAGTTGCTGCATTCTAACGTTTAATTATCTTTGGCTTTTTAAGTTGAAATATTTGCAACTATTGATGCTCCATCAAAGAAGACTACATTTTTTTCCCTATATTTCTTTATTCCATCACTAGGAGCGTCACTATCAGACACTGCTATGACAGTATGTTCTGTGAAATGCTAGCAAGTGGAAAACCAGATAGGATCTTGACAGAGCAACCATTAATGTCCATGACAAGATCATCTTATTTCTGAGTAGATTTCAAGGCATCAAGTGCAACACAAAGTAAAACATACAACAACATTATGAACGTGGAATCCACTTTTAAGAGTATATTGACAGTAAGTGTTAGCAAAGTTTAGATTCCTCCCCTTTTCGACTTCAAATGAGCATGCCACTTATGGCCTCTAGACCTGCAGCGTTTGGCACATGCCATCATTTTACACGAATTTGACTCTTGTAATAATAAAATTCTGGGAATTACTTCTCAAAAGTTTTGGCAGTGCTTTGTTGCTAAGCATCATTCTGCAGCTCCTACCCTTTTTACCTCTTGCACTGGATACAAGCAGACAGAAGAGAAGCCCAGCTGTCCTTCAAGTTCTGCAACTGCCCTTCAATCACTGGTGCTCCCTCCAGAGAAGTATTTTGCAGAACAGATTCTCCTCTTGTCAGAATAATTTTCATTTGGATTTCTTTTTCTTGTTTCACTGCTAGCAGGCTCTAAAAAGTGAGTGGATATTATTTTATTTTAATCATTAACTGGTCATGAATATTTGAACTGGCTTTAATGAACGTGAGCTGATCATATGTAGCAGCTTGTACAATCAGTTGGAAGAGGGACCGTGGGGTCACAACTGGGCTTCAACAAGGCAAAAGTGACTTTCAAAGGGTAGGTCCAGGCTATTAAAAAAAATCTTAGTTGACAGGGAAGTTTTCATGGAAATTCTAATAACGAGCTCTTTCTGCTACAAAGAGTTATTTTTCAATAAACTGAAAATCAGTGTCTGAACAACAGTCATATGCAATTAATAAGCAACAACGAAGTATCCAATATTTGTATTCTTCTTATAGATCCAAAAAGAGCAGGTTTCGGACTCTTGTTTCCGTACCTCTAGTTTTAACATCCGGCTGTCCAGGACACTCTTGTCTGCAGTGGGATGACAGTAGGAATCCAGCATGTGAACTGCATCAGCAACCCAGTCCTGGAGGTCCTTGACGCTGTGTGAGAACTGCTGGTGCTCTACTACAATCCTATCCATTCTGGAAATTTTCTCCTGCAATTCATACAGCAGTTAGCACCAACAGTATTTAAAGGATGGCTTATTCCCCATACCTACTTATGGACTTTAGAATGAGTCTCTTAAACTATACTCAAAAATTTGCTTTATACATTGATAATTACAAGTACTCTTGAGCATGGAATGCATTTTGCATATGTGCACACACTAATGAGTTGTCCAAACACAGAATACAAATTAAAAAATTCAGAAATGTGGTTTTTTTGTTTTCTAAATTTAAAGCCTCAGTTTTCTGGTTTTGTAAACATTTGGTAAATGACATCTAAACTCCATGTCACTGTTGCACTGGAAGATAACTTGTGAAATCTGCCAGTGCACAAGACTTCAGCCTATGAAGCTATGCCACTGCACCAATATTACTTTGTTGATATTTGGAAAAGACAGACCTTTTTTCCTCAATGATTCCCACTGGTATAACCATTCTTCTGAAAAATCACTGACACACAAGCCAAAAAGAAATGCTCAAGTTACATTGCTAAAAGGCTTGAGCTGAACAGGAATACAGAACAGAGTGTATTTCACACTGTGACAGAAGTCAAGTCAGTGAAACAGGCTTAAGAAGTTACTGAGAGGGATCTTTCTCAAGCTTCCACAACTACCCAAAGAATTTCAGGATTTCTCTCATAGGCTGGATCATATATGTCCTCTGCCTTAGACTCCTTCTTCTCATCCTGTCATCTCCTACAAGTTGTGTTCACATAAGCCTATATTAGTAACTCACGCATATTTCACTTCCTCATTTTCATTGCAGACATGAAAATTTATTATGGCCATGCATGCAATCATTTTTATGAAGTCAAGGATATGCTTTATAATTGTTATTTCCACAGCGAATGTAGAAATTGACAAAGTAGCAATCTCCCAAACACAAAGACTTTCTGAATTGAACTGTTATTCCAAAACATATTTCTTATATACTTAATCATTCTTGTTACTGTAGCAACTGTAAGCCTAGTTCCATATCAAGCCTGCTTCATGACATGAACTTCACAAAAAGTAACACTCCTAATATGAAGGCCTTCTTATATCTCTACACAACAGACATGGTAGAAGTGATGAAGTGTGTCAAGTACCACTAAAAAAAGTTAGGGTAAGTTCTCAGTTCTTGGCCTGATGCTTTAGAATTTGGCCTATGCCTGCCCTTGAACCTTCAAAACCAACCTAGGAGGTAACTTTTTTAGAAGACCAATCTGTTACTTTCAGATGAAGATACTCACAATACAAATAATCATCATTATATGACAAGATGAAATAATAACTTTTCTGCATTTTGCATTTTCTAAAAAAAAAACCCCTAGCCTTCCCTCATTTTTGAATAATACCTCTTTCAGGTGCCACTTATTACAAAACTAAAATGTCCTCAATGCTCAAAATAATCAAAATCAATTATTGTACAATCAGGTGAGGTTTACTTCTTAATCAACATACTTTTAAATAAAAAAATAAAAATTCTGTTACATTTTGTGACAGTTCTTACTTTCCACTCCTAAAAGTCAATGTGAAAGATAGAATAGATCAGACATCAGAGAGCAGACAAGCAAGACAACTGCAGTGTTTCACATTTCAGTCTTTATTTTCTGCTACATACGTCAAAGGAATAGCTTAAAAGCACACACACTGCGTGCATTACCTTTGTCAGATTGCTTAGAGTAAGATACTGAGAAGACAACTGAGACACTCTGCGCATAAAGCTTTTGCTGACAGCTTGTTCTTCGCACAGCTGCTGAGCTTTCTCTTTTAGCCTGTTGAGCTGATGCTCGTGGCAGCTTATTTCCTCAAGGACAGACTGTAAAGCAGAAGCACGGTAATATTAAGACTGGGTGCAAGTAAGCTGGAAATAGAGAAGCATGAAGGCGCCATGAAAAACAGCAGTGACATATGGCAAGCTTGCTGAGAAAGGCACACCATACGGCTACAGCAATGAAGCAATATGACAAAGAAATGTGGAGATGCAAAACTTGATGGAACAGGATCATCAACAGCAAACCCTGAAACCAGTTCTCATCTTATTTAGAAGTCAAGATACCAGGATGATGAAGCTTGTGGAAGGAAACAATGAGGCCAAGAGGATGGGACAGTAAAGTCTGGCTGTGTTAAAAACACTTATAAGTCACCTGCAACTTCTGCTGTTCTCTCCTCTTGGAAGGAAGATCATGGAGCCGACTGCTACTTCCTTGTACTATCTTCTCAGTTGCGGTCAGCCACTCCTGCAGAGGCTCAGCAGTTGCTTCAAAGTCCTTCATCTGGATCTTTAAGTTCTGGGAAGACATGTAAAATTCTATGCACATTCTCAGTGCACTGGACATAACTAATGCACAAGACAGAGATCAAGTACACAAAAAGGATACATAATTGCAGGTGAATTACAGACAACTCTTCAAACAAATTACATCAGCTCTGCCTCTTCCTATTCCACAGATACTGAAAAGTCCGAGAGGGCACACTTTCAAAAAGCAAAACAGAGGCAACAATGTACTACACAGTTAAGGGGAGGCTGAAGCAAATTTCCTCTGAATGGAAAGCTTTACAGATCTTAGGAGATTTAACTCAATCTATGCATAACTAACATAACTAAGGCAATCTGAAGAAAGGCTGATTTTGGATATGAGTTATCTGACTACAGTCATTCACACTGACCCCTCCTTAAATGGGCTGCCATTATTTCTCGGTGATGTTTGACTAAGTTCAACCCAATCTGGGGGAATACTTCTAGTTATATTCCTTTTACTGTAAAATTTTGGTCATAAAAATGTGTGCATTAAAAGCATATGCAGGCATTCCTTCAATGCCTGCATATTTTTCTTGTAGGCTTTTTCTGCAGTAGTTAAAAAAAAGAACATCAGAAATAATTCATATGGAATAGAAACCTGAACAGCACAGCTCCTGTGCTCTAGTTATTTTATTTTTTAACCCCAGACATATCTACTTTTCTTTTTAGATATACCCTTATCACTTAAACATCAGAATGAAAAACTAAGCCTATGAGACTGGGTAATGCTTGACTCAAAAAGACTAACCTCTAAGAACATCCTCTTTCCATGGCAAGCCTGATATGAAGAAAGGTAAGTCCTTGCTACCTGAGAATTTTCCTACATAACACATTAAATGTATTTGAACTTTTTCTCAGGTATCTAGGCAGCATTGGTTTGGAACAAGAATGCCTATGAACTTTTAATTGTCCTATGCTATGCAAAGAATTCCAGATAAGATCTTTTGACCTTAAAACCTATGACCTTAAAAAAGATTATGATTTTGAGATATTTGCAATCTGCTGGTTGAACTGTGAGTTCTGAACAGAGAAAGGTGCTGGCATTTATTAAAAAAGTTCCTCAAATAAATAGGTACATTTCACCTATTTGCAATAACAGAGACAACATTTACACACTTTTCTGGGACTATTCAATCAGCAACAGTGTCAGAAACCCGTGCTGAAACAGTTCTTCAAAAAGAAAATGTGTTTTAGTAATCCAGTACATTTGATGAGATTGATGAATCCAAGCAGTTGCAAACTTTCATTCTGAACAACAGCCTTCTCCATGAAACATTTCACTTAAATCAAAGTGGTTTCAGGTCATAAAGATAGAAGCAAACAAAAGTAAAATATAAGCAGAAGAATAAGACTTCTTGAAAACAGTTACATATTAATTCTGTCACATCAGAAAAACTTACAGCTATATACAAAATCTAAGCTGTGCTGTTTGAAACAGAAGCAAAGAGGAAATTTAGATACAGTTTTTCCCCACTGGTTCAATACCTCCAATGCAGTTTTCTTCTGGTGGAGGGTGGTGATAAAATTTTTCCAATCTTCTTTAGCAGTAGCAGATTTGTCTTGGATAACTTTAGCCTTTTCCTTTGGTAAAACAGAGCACAGCAGCTCTCCTTTGGATGCTACCAGGTTTAGCTTTTGTTGCCCATTCTCACTTTCCGATAAGAATTCCTAAAAATAGTAATAAAAGAAGCAAATTGATGAACTTTGGGTCCCAATAAAGGCAAGGTCCCAGAAAATTTATGAGGGATAAGAGTTTACTGTTTCTGCTTGTTAACACCCTAACACATCTTTCGGTATATTCTATTTCAATATTGGTTGTATTTATGGGATTTACAGGTAACAGCTACTTAATCCAGGAATGCCATGTGTCTAAATAATGTATATATAAGACGCTAGGATTACCTGTATGTTCTGTATTTCATGAGACAGTTATTGGTCACCTAGTTGGGTATTATACTTTAAATACCCATGGTACAGAAAGTGATAAAAGTTTCATTTCAGTGAACCGCTCCACCTATGCTGGCCTTCACACAAGCATGTGGGGGTGTGGGCTGATGCTTAGACCCTGAGCAATGTCCAATCTATGTCTCTGTGTCCTTAATTTACTTTCCCTGTTTGAAAGTATTCTTTTTTAACAGAAATCTCGCACAATGCTGGAGAGTAAGAAATGTATGGAAAAGAGCATGTGCAAGAATTATACAGATATGTAAGGAAAGAGACAGATTTTTAAATTCCAGTCTACTGGGACAACATTTTTATAACCTGTAATTACTAAAAAACTTTGTGAGCACTTGGGACTCAAAAGAAATTAGCAGTCTTGAACAGCAATATTTTAAACTGTTACTATTATGGTTATGTAATACACAAGTAGTTTTATATCCATAATCATACGGTTACAGCCACCCTCAAGAGTAACAGGCTTGATACCAAAATTACTAGGTCAGGTTCTGATTCTGTGTTACACTAGAGGTCTTAGTAGAGAATGCAAAGGATCAGTTAGCTTTCAGGTAACATGGATTAAGTTCTAGCTATATTAAAATCTAAGATATACTTGCCTTGTGACTTAATTACGTCAAATGTGCTAACAGACAAAACATTAACTTTCAAGAAAAAAAAAAAGTTTATATAGGTTACCAAGACATCTCAAGTCCTTCTTCAGGAAGAAGGAGAACAAGGTAAGGTCTTATGCTATGAGTGGGCTGCAGTGATAAAGAAAAAAATTTTATCACTGTTGAAAAAAAAATGCAACCCTGCTAAAACATTTCTATTTAATATAAAAAGTTACCAGGACTTTTCCCCTGATATTTCCTCTGAAGATATTCTCATTATGGTGTAGTCAAATATTTGATATATTAATACACCATTTTTTTCTCTTTTAAGTAAACCACTTTAGCAAGGTAAAGTGAATTTACCAAAAGGAGAAGGAAATTATTTGGCTTTTGCTATTTTCTGAGAACCAGATATGAATTTCTTCTGTTACACTGTCTAACTTGAAGGTATAACAGCTGCATTATATAATTCTTACTTTGCTATTTTCAATTAAAATGACAGTTCTATTCTATTAATAGAAGTATTTCTTTCAATTGATTTATTAAAATAAACTTCCATTTGACACTCCTTTCTACAGAACTCTTTGGGCTTATTTTAGCTTCATGTGAAAAATATACTTTTTAAGTGCCTACTTGCACTGCATAGAATTTAACTCTGGTCTTGCACCATAAGGGCTCCACTTTCATACATGAAGAAAAATATTCCCATAACTGTGAAATAATTTGAGGTACTAAGACCTGACTCTGATTTCATTCTGATTTTACAGTAGTCTCCCACTTAAAACATAATTTTTCCCATTGCAAAGAAGAAACAGACAAGGAAAACTACAAAGCTACTATGAGAGATGACTACTTACAAAATGTAGCCCAACAACTACACTAAACAATATAGATTAACAAAGAAAAAGACTAAGTGTTTATTTCCTTGCAATTAATCACCTTCAGTGTTAACAATAACAATATCAACAAAAAATAGTAATTAATCAAACAATCTGATCTGAGCTGTATATGAAATTCATTGGGTCTTCCCGAGACTAGTATTTTACTGTTAGAGAGTTACCTGTATTTTCTGCAGATTTGCTGAAGCTTCACTGATATTTTGAGGCACATCAAAGCATTTAGCAGTGGTGACTTTTGCATTGACCAGCCACTGCTGAAAATCCCTGAAAGCAGTCCGAAATCTTTGCTGCAAGATCTGCTCTTTGCTCTGACATCCTTTTGAAGCTTGCAGGCAGAGGCTGGGTTTATCACATCAGGGAAGAAGAAGAGAGCAAGGGAGGGAGTGAGGAAAGGCAGGACTCTGTTAGGTGACAATGCTATTATTTAGTTCTCAGAAATACAATGGTAAGGTTAGGTTAACCTGGATTCCTCCTACCAAATTTATGCACTTAACTGAAGCACCAGGAAATCCATTAGAAGCTTTCAGTTCCTAAAAGTGAAGCATGTAAATTGGGGCATAACTGTCACAGATATGACAGGTATAAGTGTTTCCAGAGAGTGACTCAGAGCACCTAAGTATGAACAGATTCTGCAAGCCCTTTTCTCTCTCTGGGGACAGGGTGCAGAACCACAGTGATGATTTCTGTGGCTCAGTTAAGTCCACAATGCTAAAAGAGATCAATCTGAGACATCACACCCTTCTTCTGCAGCTATAGAAGGCAGAAGCTATAATCCCCTGCAGAAAACAACAGAACCTTGTGTCTGAAATGCAGGTGTCACACTCCAAAGTAAATCAGGTAGAGTGACCTGAGAGAAAGTCAGAAAGCAAGTAAATGCTACGTCCCTTAGCTAGTTCCTGTTTCAAGGAAAAGTAAACTGAAGGACAAAACGAATTAAAATATATAACTAGCTGGTGTAGCTTGTTACTCCTTCAGACAAATAAGACATGCAGCTACCTCACAGTTTTTTACAAGTACTCTTTCTGAAATAGGCCAGGTATGGATATACATTTAGTTTCACCTGAGTTTAGTGGCATAGCCTGGCTTACGAAAACCCCACCAAACAACAAAAAAAATCCAACTTATTACTTTTTACAACTTCTGTTGACACCAAAATCAAAATAATGATTCTAATCACTGCATACCTCTAATTCTAAAATTCTAATTAATGGTTCCCTAAAAGACAGATCACATCCTGCTACACACACATGGGGTTGGATATAAACAAGAGGAATGTGTACCTGTTATACTCCTTAATCAATCCCGAAACTTTTGAAGAATGAGTACTCAGATCCCTGGAAAATCTACAAAGATCATTCAACTGACTTTTGATCTCATCCGTCATATGTTCAGACTTCACTAGAGCATCCAATGTTTCCTTTTAAAACAAAATAAATTAAGAATATTGGCATGTGTAAAAAAAAATTATACATCTTTTGAATCAAAATTTATCAGAGTTTAAACTCAAACTAATTTATGATCTATGCATATTTGCTTTCAAGAGTATTTTAGCAGTCAAACCTAGAGAAGCTTATTGAAATTATGAGTTTCTAGAGATCAAACTTCTGGATGCCTCAACTTTCTTAGCTCTAAATGTTCTCAAAGCACATTGTGAAATATAAATTTCATTTCAATAAATGAGCTATGCTATTGCAATTAGCTGCATATATTAAAAAGTACATACAATTAGGGAATAGCAAATGATATATGTTTATGTAAATATAATTACCCTGTTGACTTGAGTTTAGCATGTTCAATAAAAATTGTTTTGAGCCATATCCAGAAAGTTAATTTACACCCATAACATTTTATCAGCTTCAACTCTTTCACAGATGACTTCATAATGTAAAAGTACAGCTGCTCACAATCCTATGAGAGTAACTGGGTTACTGCCTGTCATTGCTGCACTGGAAAGACTCTTTCTTTGGAGACAGCTAAGCCAACAACAACAGAAAAAGCTCTTTTGTTGACTTTGCTTGCCTCACTTGGAGAGGTGTGGTAAGTATTCCAACAAAAACAATGCTTGTTGATGTCCACAGCATCTCCACTGAAGAATCCTGCCAGCTACTCCAGCATAATGAGCAGTGCAGACTTGGCTCCTTGCCTCACTAGGAACTAAATTCTTCAGACATTCCTCTTAGACTAACAGCAGAGATTCTGCAGTGCAGGCAGGCCAGAGCATTTGGCATGTACAGATTAGTTTGGCTGAAGTACCAGTCTAAAAGAAGTGTACAATATAAACTTAAGAAACAGATCATATGAAAATGAAGACAGATTTGAATAGGGACCTGGAAGTGGGAGATAAGGATGTCCCCAGATCACGTTTCTGAACATATATATATATATAATATTTATATTTACATCTTTTAAATATATATATATAAAGATGATTGAAAATATACATAATAAACAGCTTGTAATAATCTATCAGTATAATACTGAATGTTTGGGGAAAGTAATGATACATGTGAAAATATATGTAGAAGGTTTACAAAATATCACAATCCACATTAGAGAGATGAAAATGCTCATTGAGCCAATTTTTCACTGTAAAATATTAATTAACTCTTCAATAAATAAATATCCCTTTATGTAAAACAAAATTAAAAAGAAATATTTGCAAGAGTCTAGCAAGCTGATCAAGAGACTTAGTAAGAACAGCAGAAGGGCAAACACCACAGATTAAGCTCATGTGTCTGCTGTTCACAAGCAACTTTGTGCTTGCTTCATATTCCTTTTTCTGAAAAAGTCTGCAGAACTGTGAAACTGATTTTTAAAGATCTATATATCATGTGTTTCTGAGCCAGTAAAAAGAGATAAATGATATACAGTTTTTTCATAGTAACTGAGCTGTCAGGAAGTAAATGCACAACTACCCACCTTGAAAAAAATGAAGCTACAAGCACGTGTTGGCTATGAACAACAGAGCTTTAGACCATCATAACAGCTTGATTATATTAACATTACTGAAATCTGTTTGCATTTACAGATCACAGGAAAGCCCCTTAAAATTAAGTCTAGAGACATTTCAGATGTACTAGTTATAAAAACTTTTATGTGTTATTGTGAGTCTGAAAAAATATTTTGCTGCAGCAGATTATCACGACTCCTCTGACTAACATTATTCATATTATGGATTTTATCTTCTTGAGCCACTCATACACCAGCAATCTGGTCAATAATGATCAAAAGACACTTTTACACTTACACACTGTCAGTCTGACATTGAATTAAGTAATTATGTAATAGCAGTGATGCTTAGAAAAAACCTTAAACTACTTTTCGCGTATGATACTTTATGTTAAACTACTTAAAGGATTGTTAGAAAGCATTAGAAATAACAACACAATGGACATCACTTAAACACAGAATGTCACAAATTGCCTAGGGCAGGAATCACCATAATGAAATGCAAACGTCTCTTTTTTTTGGTAATGAGAGCATGTCTTAACACTAGCACAGGCTTAAAACTGCCTGGTTGCAATAGATTTTTTCAATTTCAAATAATCTACCTCAAAAACTACAAAAAGGTTATTCTGATGACATACAGCCTTAGACATAACCTATTAACAAACAGGAACAATAATGTGCAAAACAGGGTAAACTTAACTATGCCATTTTTCCATACAGAAACACTGATAACACTGTTGCAGCCACATGGATTTAATTTTGAATCTGACAATTACCAAAATAATTTGCTAAATTTCAAGTGCAAAATCTGTTGCTCTTATGCTGCACGTACCTAGGGAACAGAGCTTGAGTATAAAAGAGTAACAGAGCTTGCTAATTCTGAGAATTAGGAAATGCATTTTTAATTTGCGGCCTTGGCTTACATGGCAACAGAATCACTGTGAGACAATGGAAATGGAAAGCTGCAGTGTTATTTTATGTTCACAATAGAGCCTATCCCTGGGGTCCAGAAATGGAAGGAGTACTGCCACATTTCCTCTAACTATAAATAAAATTACATAGTAGTGCTGTGCATAGTTATGTCTTGAGATGCTGCTGCATTTTCCTCATTAGCCAAAGTTTACAACTGTCTAATCTAAATAAAGTGTTGTTAGATAGAGCTACAGTACATACACATTATACATACTACTAATATAAAAAATATGCTTTGAATTTAGTACTTCTCCATTTATGAAATGAGAAATGCCCTGTGTGTTGATGACAATCCCATGTCTTCCTTTTCTTTTAAAAAACATAAATACTTGCATATTTGTACCACTATTTGCTGCAACTTAATGTCAGCTTTATTACTCCTATGGATACATACAGGCACTCAAGCAAACAGGTTCTATAAATCTGCACAAGGAATTCTGTGAAATAGGAAGCCACCGAAATATCTTGGCATGGATACAGGAGAAAAAGATTAATAATTTCAGTTCAAAGAGAAGGTGTTCTGGGGTTTCTTTGAATATGACTTCAGTCAAGAGGTCAGAAAGCAGGCATCACACACCTTTCTCTCTTTACTGAAACCGTTTTATTGCAGCACTAGCCTGTAAGGGAAATACTCTGTATCTTTCATCAACATTTCTGATTCACTGTAGCTGAGAAACATACAAAGAAGCATCCTGTTGCAAATATATGTATATATTTATATACTCTGTGTGTGATACACACATGGGGAATTTTTTTTGCTAGAAGACAATTAGGAACAGAAACAACGTCTATTTCTCTAAATTCCACTGCATTCCAAAGCAAAGCAATTAACAAATTTACAGAATAACTTCTTTATATATTGAACAAGATTTCAAGATGCATAGCGTAAAGGATATTTCAAGAGAAGGAAAGTATAAGCTCAACACACTCCAAACAAATTTGAAGTCAGAAATGGCTCCAGTTGCTTACTTGGCTTTTAAGAAATGTTTCACATTTCCTCCATCAAGTGCTGTTCCAGCTTGAAACACTGAGCAGCTTGGAAGCGCGGCTCAGAGCCGGTGTGCCAGCTCCTTGGCTTTATCACAGGGGCGAGCCCTCGTTTTAACACCCAAAATCCAGGCAGCGTTTGCTAAGCCTGGTACGGCAGAGGCCAAGGGGGGAACGTCTTCTGCAGACTGCCATCACAGTTCCAAAAAGAGTTTGGATAGGTGGGGTCTCATGGAAACATCTCTCACGAGTACATCTTACTACTTTTCTACTTGACAGCCCCGCTTGGCGGACGTTTCCTGCCCACAGTGACCACACATTTACATCCGAGAAGCTGCTAGGAACAGAAGCATGCCCTTACTTTCTCCTTGCGCCAGCTCTCCACGACCTCGGCGTCGGTGTGCCGGCTGTCGGCGGGGGCCAGCCCCCGGGACCAGGCGGCCAGCCGCCCGCCGAGCCGCTGCACAGCCTCCTCCAGCCGCCCGGCCTGCGCCGCGAACTCCCGCTCCGACAGGGCCATCTGGCTCAGCAGGTCCCGCAGGCCGCCCTGGCTGCGGCGGGCGCTCTCCTCCCACTGCCGCCAGTCCGCCTGCAGCGCCTGCATCTCGGCCGCCAGCAGCTGGCACCCGCCGGCCGTGGTGCCGCGCTTCGCGGCGGGGGCCAGCGCCTCCACCCGGCACAGCCGGCCCGCGCCGGCCTGCCGGGACTCCACCAGCTCCTGCAGGGCGACATCGCCATGGTAACCCGCGGGCAGCCGTCCCCGCGGCCGCGAACGGCGGGGCCCGCCCGGGGGACGCGTCCCATCCCGTCCCGGCACCTCCCCTCCCGCCCCGTCCCGTCCCGTCCCGTCCCGTCGCGTCCCGCACCGGAACGCGGCTCTGGGAACCGCCGCGGGGGGCAGGGGGGGAATAAACCCCGACGGAGGTGTGCGGGCCTTGCATGGATTAAACGATTCTGAAACTGTCATAAGCTTTGGAGAGAAAGAAAGCACGTGGTTTAGATGCTGAAAATACCGGTTTAGGCTGAGATGCGGAACGTAACGACTTGGTTGTGATCTTTTGCATAAGAAAGGCTTGTGTGTAGCTGCTTACAGCAGTCTTAAAAACCTAACTGGAGTTTACAGCCTGCCCGTGACCTGTGGTGTGCCAAAACGCACATGGTTTTTTTCGGAGGTTTGGTTTTTTTTTTTCCCCAGAGCTGAATTTGTTCTACAGTGTCCTATTTCAGTCTCGCATATTTCATACAAGGGAATTTTGAGATCTCTCAGCTTTAGAAACTGGAGAATATAAATACCATCCCAAACACTACACGCTAGAGTGATGTTATTTCTTCGCTTGTTAGTCTTATGAGCTAGACACTGCTATCTCCTCCCTTTCCTGTTTAAAAGATCAGGAGTTTGAGCACAAAGGAGACTGCAAACTACCCAAGAGTGTACAACGACTCTGTAATTTGATCTTGGGGATCCTGAATCCTCAAATAGCATTCAAGTTCACTGGCCCACTCGCTCATGCTAAGGAGCAGAGTAAAATTTTGTTAGTGGAAGTATCTGAAAGTAAACACTGGACAGAAACAAAACATGCAGTCTGCTTTAATGCTGCATTCTGGAATACGCAAACTGCTTAGGCACTCAAATACCTAAGAATAGATGCAGGCTAAGGAGAGTACACAGAGAGGCAATCCATACATTTCTACTGTACTTGGGGAGGACAATCCCTGTGCTATTTTACACATCTCCACTTCATGCAAAGCAGAAAAGGTTGTTTCTGACTTTGATTTAGACAATTCTGCTCATGGAGAAAGCATATTTGGTGATGAAGACAGAAGAGTATTCATTAATCAGCTAAGCTACATTCTTCTGTGATGCCACTGGGCTTCAGCTCTGGTAAATTGTTTCCATGTGTGCTGTGACTAACTTAAGTCTGATTATACTTCTATTCCATCTGTTAATACGGGAAGGGAGTTGAAAACAAAGCACAGCTTAGAAAGCTTGCTTTCAGATAACTGAAGATCTCACAAGTGTTTGATTGTGGCTTATTTTAGAGCACGGGGTCTGAATTACAGAAGAAAGCTAACTTGTCTTACATTGATTTTGGCCAGCTTTTTCTGTATAATTGGTGTATCTCCAGATGTATCTGACCAGCGGTGAAGCTCTTCCTTTGCAGAATGAAGCCAGTCTGTAAATTCATGCACAGCATCAAGGTAGAGCAAATGATCCTTCACAATATCTTCCACTTTCCTCATTTTCTCCTGTCATTCAGATGGCGGAAAAAAAAAAAAAGACCATTAAAGTACTTAAATACTATGCTGGCTTTAAGTATGCAGGGCTGGTTTGACTCCATAGCGTGCATACTGGATAGAGTACAGCTTGTAGCAGCAGAACACAGTGCTACACTGCACAAGGTTTGGTTCAGGTTGGTCTGGACAAGCATTTTCTGCAGGAACTCAGGCCTTCTGAAGATGAACACAAAAATATAACGCAGTCTAATGTATTGTTTAATAGATATCAATGCTGCAGTTGTGCAACTCTGGCATGCTTTTCCTGATACACTCTGGAGAGGGTCTTGCAGATCATCCCTGAGTACTCCCAGGAAGCATCACTGTTACCAGAAACACAGCTCTTATTAGATTATTTAGAAGCACCAAGTATCTACAAATGCTAAGCAGAGTCATAGAGATGCCTCATAGGAAGACCACAAAGGAGGAGTTCTGCTGGTCAGAAGCGCAAAACGTTCTTGCGGTGACGAGTCTCATTTTGACCATCAGATCAAGGGTGGCAGCTGTCCACAGCCACCTGCCCTGCAATCCTGGAGGATGCTTTTCTTGACACTGACATACTACTGCTTCCTGGTTCTATTTTAGCTTTTTATTGTAAGCTTAAAGCACGTCAGTTTACCTTACTATGAAACGGTGAAAGTGTATAGTGGTCTAGTTTTGCCTGAGGTCTGACAGACAAGATTTGTTGCTATATTCTTGTGAGATAACCCTAATGAATATTTATCAGAACTAATCAAAAGTGAAGTGAACTAATCAAGTAGCTTTTTACTATTGTATGGATACTCTAATCTAGACTGAAGAGTCTTGAAACCAGTTTCAGATTAAACCTAAAAGTTAAACTCAGTTATTTTTAACTCAACATTCAACAGATGCTTTTAAAAGCTAAGTTCGATTAATAAGTCCTACTCTTCCCTCTGAAAATAATCATCATCATTTCTCAGAATCTGTCAGATCAACTAGACAGTGGATGGTTACTAGCAAAACAAAGATGATCTAAAGTAAATCCTCAAAGCTTTTATATCCTAATGCATTTTTATGGAACAACAGGGTAAGAAAATGGCCATGTGCACCCAACTACAAACAAAATAGCCTTTCTAGGGAAGCAAAAGAGCCCCAGGAAAGAAAAGCTGCATCCCTGCTCACATTGCTCACACCAAAATATAGCACCAGCTGAAGGGGAGAATGGAGGCAAATTGTTTGACTGTTCTCATCTGATTGGCAGAAGGTCTCAGTTAGCTCACATGTTTTTCCTTAGAAACAAAACAGAATACCCATATAGCATGTGCACTGCTTAGTGACTTGAAACATCACAAAATATGGGCATTTATCTTTTCGACAATAGGATTTATCTTTCTGACAATATGTCAGGGAGGCATTTTATTCTGCCTCTCAGGAAGGCATTTTATTCTTCTCCTTCCAGGTAAAAAAAAGTGCTAGGAATGAATGAAAAAGAGTTAGAGGAAAATAAATCTTTAAGAATATCAGAAATACTGCTGTATTTATGCAACTAGGCATAAAATACAAGACCTTCACTTTCCAAAAATAATAACCATAGAAATTTAAATTCCCAATACAGGGAATACAGTTTTTGCATTCCATTGAATTTTACTAAACTGTATCAAATTTTTTATTAGATTTAGCCATAACAGAGGCAAGATGATTCGACCACAGTCAATATTTTAATTACTAAAAAAGTACAAAATCGAATTTTTAGCTATATATACATAGGTTCAAACATGTTATTTATTTGCAATTGAGATCTTTATCTTACCTTGGCTACAGTTGAGATGTCATTAAACTGTGTTTTTAGCTCTTCCTGAGCTGCATCTCCAAAAGAATCATCCCCTGTTTTTTCGTATAGTTCCACAGCTTTGTCAATGAGTTGCTGCAAATCACCAGAGTGATCTTCTATCTCAGAAACAATAGCCTGGAAGTGATCCAGCTGAGCAAACTTCTCCTTCAGACCAATCTGCGGTTCTAAAGGCTGTTCCACTTTGTGATCCAATTTCTCTAACCACTGTTCCAGCTGGTTCTTCCTTTCCAGATAGTCATTCCACTGGCTAATAACAGAATCTAGGCAGCTTACATTAAAAGAAACATACAAAGTGCAGATGAGAACTTGTAAACATTTTGGAAAAAACGAGTATGTTTATACCTTGTTACACTGTCTGTAGCCATGCGTAATATTTATGTTTTTTTCTCCATCTTGCTTTAGTTTTCTTTATTAATTGACATCCAAGTTATTTTGAATTCCTGTGGTTTTGGGGCTACTAGGTACAACCTAATGCAAGTGCTTCCCTATTTCAGGTTACATGAGCAATCTGTCTGTCTCAGACTAATTAAAAGCACATTTCAGTGTCTGTACAGCAAAGTAAAATACTGAGCATTACTGGAGTTCTTTATGATCAGAGTAATAAAATATCCAGCAGCCCATGAAATTATTGTCAATTAGGAGATAATCAGCCAAGTTTTGAAAGAACAAATCAATTATCTATAGTACCATTTAAAATTTATAACATATATTGCTCCTCCTAGTAGATCACCGTATTTCTCTGGGATTCATGTTGAGGGATGTAATGCTCATTCCACTGGACTCAATGATAGACAAGAGTGTGATAAGGATTTCACTCAAAATGCAAACATCTAATCTAATTTAAACAGCATTTTATGACAAAAATTGGCTGAAATTTTAGTTACATATTGAAGACAGCCCATTATAATTTTCTACATGCAATTTTGTCACAATTTTGGAGTAACTAAGAAAGTGGCACCACTTACAATTGCAAAAATCCAATTTATGCATACAATGGCTCCCACCATTGTTATTTAGGACTCAGATATCATAGCACTCAGATTATCTAAAATACAGATCCATTACTTTTCTGATTTCTTAGTTTTCCTTAGAGAACTAAGGAAGCAGGATCATGCAGAAGCTCACCAAGGGCCCATTCCTATCCAGTAATTCCTGGGATGATAGAATATAGGATGCTTGTAAAACCTACAAGTGACAGCAATAAGGAAGCAGATACAACTAGTTTGGATGACAGGCTTTAAATGTCAGATGTTCTTAAAAGAAATTTTAAAAGGATAGAATTTTATGGTGAAAATAATGCTTTACTTAGGAAGGAGAAATCAGATAGATCTACAAATAAAAAATTGGGTATAACTGCCTAGGCGTAGTACTGTGGAAAAGGATTTAGAGGCAGAGGATAAAGTAAACAAAATTCAACAAAATTATACTATTGAGAAGAAAGGAAAATGTCATTCTGGAGAGGATTAAGAAGAGTGTTACATGAAGGGAATGGAAAGTACTGATACACTATGCAGAATTAATAAGGTCTCAAATACAGTGAGAGGTCAGCCCACTTTCAGTTATTGTATTTTAAGAAAAGCGTAGACAAACTAATGATAGTCTTCAATATACTGAAACAAGGATGAAAGAGGTCCAGAAAGTATTAGTACAGAGAAACAGAGAAAGATTACTCTGTCTAGAACAGAGATGATAGAGGCCTTCAGATATATAAAACAGTCTCATATAGACAGTAAGGAAAACTTACAGTTTCCACTGAGATTAAAACAAGAAGAAATCAGATTAACATGCAAGAAAGATTATTTGGAGTTGATATTAGGATTTTGTTTTTTAATTAAAAAAACATAATGAAAAACAGAATTGAGAAACCTTCCTAGAGTTTTATATGGAAGAGGTAGGCAAATATCTGTCACATGTTCTTGGTCCTGCCCAAGTACAGGCTCAATAACTCAGAAAGCCCTTTCTGGATATTTCTTTGTATGCATTTGTATGATTTCTATTCATTTTTAAATTCCCCCATCAAGTACCACCTCATAAAAAATTTGATTCATCTGATAGGGTCAACTCTTTTTTTTTTAAGGATGTATTTTTTCCAGGCAATTTCGACTGATCCTGACAATGTAAATTTCCCCTCGCATACCAATAATGAATGAATGTACTTCTACGCACAAAAAGGTACCACTCTCTGTGATCAAAGATGGCAGCAAACCTATGTTTTCCAAGGAGTCTTATCTTACCTTTGCCAGTTCACTGAGGTACTGATGATGTCATTCCATGCATCCTTCAGTGTCTCTAGCTCAGTTTGTATCACTTTTTGTCCTTCTTCATTGCTGCTTTTAAGTGCTTGCTCTCCTTTGCCAATGGCCATGTTCAGCTTAACTTCACCATCCCCTTTGAGTAAGAGGATCTCCTGTGAGGCAAAATGAGTCAGAATATCAGATGTAACCTGATGAGAGATAAACAGTGGACCCCATCTTCTCTGAGCTCATTTATCCTTGATAGTCATACCAGTATGAATTCCTAGGCCCCTTTTTTTAGTAAGTCCCTGCACCTTCCTATGTGCAAGTGACCCAATAGTTTTTCCCACAGCTATACAGGTTTTTTACTGCACTGGTCATCCTGAAATATTGTTCACATTGCAGTAAATAAAGAGGAGGTCAAACACAGCACAATAAGACAGAACCACATAGTTGGAAGAAATCTCAAGAAAAACCATGGCAGGATCTCCTACATTGATGATCTTCCTAATAGATATTCATCTAACTTCTTGAAGACCTCCTGGGATAGACACAGCACAGACTCTCTCTGTCTATGATTCCCAGGCTTCTCCTCTTTTAGAAAGCTTTTTGGGACCTGAATATACATTTTCATAGTTTGCTATTCTTCATGAAATGTAATACCTGGCACCTATGCCCATTAAACTTCACCCTGTTTTTCATACTTCCCATCCCAATTTATCAAGCTTCTTCATAACTGTAAAAGAATAAAATATAAAAATATACCTTTTCTACTGATGTGGCTCACATCTAATATTAATTTCGATCTGTAATCTCTAGTTTGATCCTTATTTACCTGAATTTGTGTTAGTCGTCCCTCCAGTGTGGCTTTGCTACCAAAAGTGCTCTGTGATGATGCCAATTTATCTTGAACCTCTTTCACCCATGACCACATACTCTCTGATGCCTCTTCCAGAGTGAGATGCTCTTGGAGTGCAAGCTGACATGCTCGCAGCTTCTCCCTGACATTTTTAACCATGTTTTGATAATTTGTGAGATGTTGAGAAGCCAGACGCACTTCCCTCCCTGCACCATGGCCTTCTTCATTTAAAGTCTGTGCCGTTTGGGACAGCTGATCAAAAGATTCCCTGAAAAAAAAACAATGAGAGTGGAAATCAGTTTCCGAAAGCATAAATTATTATAGAAACTATCAGAAATTATTGGTTGCTGTCATAATCACCTACTTCACCAGTGACAGAATTCATAGTAAACAGAAAAAATTATCTAGCAGGGACCAAAAGCAAATATAAGCAGTGTGTATTGATTAATATCTTTTCTTCTGTGCAGTGTCATTTATACAGATTTTGTAGCTCAGAATCGTCACACTGAACTCTTTGTGTTACACATTTAAATTAAAAGCTAACTTAGTTTTCTTTTTAGCTGTCAAACTTTGCAGTTCTATATGAACTGCTACCTTTTTGCACCTGCCAAAGCTTCTAAGAAGTTTATAGTCTTTGACAGGTAGGAAGGCATGGTGGAAAGGTCAGGCAATTTTTCCAGGATTAGACACTGACTCTGGGGTTCAGTACAAGAGTCAGTAAAAGGGATTAGAACTGGGTTTATACAGCCTCAGCTAACCTCAATCTACTTGATCACCCTTCCTGATATCCGGTGATTACAGGGAATTTGCATCAGACCAAAATGTCTTGCATCAGTCTCAAGGGGATAGGGAGTGACTGGTGTTTGTTTTTAGCACGCTGTGAGGCTTGAACAACTGACTACTATTTCTGTTCTATCTTCAGCAACCTGATAATAAAAAAAGAATTTGAAAAAAACACTGTGTACTCAAACCAGCAATTACTTCATCATGTATTGGCTAAGTCCGAATTTTAGAAAAATTTCACAGCCAATGTGGATGCTATTTGAGCTCTTTTATAAAGCCAGCTCTATGGGAAGGGGATTCTGCCTAACCTGGTTGGATCTGAGTGTTGCAGGACAGAAAGAAAAAAAAATTTTTAATGGTATAATAATAAATGTAATTTTCACTATTGCTTGTAAAAGCAATATTTTGAAGATTTATTTTTTAAATGATATTTTTCAGTTTCCATTTATTAATGAAGTATGATAAGCTTTTCTTAATAAGAAATGTATCAACATCAAATATTGGAATTTGTTGAAATTCCTTAAAACTGGAAGTATCTGGATTCACCCTCTATTCACAGACAGTTTAGTTTTACTGTTGCTTTAGCAGAGGAAAAAGTGACAGTATTTTAGAAAATGTACTTTCAATATACCTTGAACTCAGCAACTCTTCCAGGAATTTTTCCACTTTTTGCACCTCCTTTTTCTTCTCAGAAATAAGCTGCTTGCTCTCTCCTAATGCTTCTGTGCTTATTCTTTCTTCCATGTCATGCATCCACAGGCCAAGTTTCTTGTATTGATCTTCAAAGCTATGGAACAGATACATACTTCCTTAAAAATACTTCTCGGATGGAGTAAAGTTAGTAAGAAGTTAATATCCATAAGACTGGGTATCCATTTCACACATCAGGAATAAGAGTTGTAAACCAAACATAATTCTGCAGTGACTGCTAATCTAAAAATATTCCGCAACTCTCTAAAAATGTTCAGCAAAATCATGGGAACTACAGGGAGAACAGAAGCCTCCAAGATTTAAAGTGACAGTGCTTTCATTTATTACTAGATTCAATAAAAGGAGGCCAAAAGAAAGCTTTTTCCAAAACCTTATAATGATTCAGTTTAAGAATGAAAAATGGGTAAAAGTGGGCTTTTTGTCAGCACTGACACTTAGAACACCTGAAGCACCGTTTTTTCAATTTCTCTAACAGAAGAGAACTGGAATCTTGAGTGCTCGAAACTCAGCAAAACAAGTTCTGGCTGTAAGTTTGAAAACATTTCCCTTTAACGAAGGCACACAATCTCATCCTGCTATTTCACCCATTACTGCTACACTGTTTTCAATTAGCAAGAGTTTTGAATCTAGTTAGATCTGAAAATATTTTAACTCCCACAATTCCAGCCCTAAGCAGTAATTTAGGAGTGTTTTCTTATTAGCTCCTTAGTAATTATGTTCATCTGGAATGGGACAGAACAGACACGCGCTGTATAAAAAGCTATCTTTAAACCCCAATGCAGAATGTAAACACTTATCACACCTTCAAGGAAATGGAATTTAAATTACTGAAATCCCAACTGCTGATATAGGGTTGCATAAGCTACAGAGAATTTCTGCATATATGATCCTGACCTTCCACTCTTTAACCAAATTGATACCCCTGGAGCAAGACCTGTTACTTCACTTTCATCAGAGAACTTCTCTCTTAAACATTTCCAAAGAAAAAAGCAAACAGGACTAGAGCAACTGGAAATAATTTCATATATTGCCCCACAGTTTTGCAACCAGACAATTTTGTGCACTCCATTTGTGATTACTGGTATTACTTACTTTCCCAGGTGTGAGGCACAAGCTTCCAGGGCCTTCTTGTCATTCAGACACTGATTGAGGAATTCCTGGAAGTTCTGCTTAGACTTCGCTATTTGTTCCTGAATATGGCTCACAACTGGTTTGGGTAAGCAACCATACAAACTTTCTCCTTCCTTGCAGGCAGCATCTAATTTGTTCTGTCCCTCACTAACAGAATCCAGCACACCCTGTGTAATGAAAGAATTTAGTTTAAACATGCAAGATTTGATAACTAAAGATAAGCAACACTTCTGTGAGAAGTAGCCTGATTTCCTCTGCAAGATGAGAACCATATCTAGCAATGCAAACAATTCCAAGCAGATAGTTCATATACAATGTTATTAAGTGGTGCTACAATTCACAGAACTCACTTTCTTTTTTGATTCTAAGGTAGTCATGGTTTTCTCTGGAAAATTTAATCATGTCCTGAAGACATAACAAATTTCAGGAATTAGGGCTGGTTACAATAGGTGTCTACTATTTGTGTTCTGTCTCATCGAAAGTATACACATATAAGATTTGACATATCAGTATTAATCTGCAACATTAAGTAATAGTGTGAAGAAAAATTGGAAAAGGAAGAGAAAAAAGGCAAAAAGGCAAAAATACTAAAAATCAGAAACAAGAATAGTTTAGTTACATATAAACCTTCCAGAAATTAAATTCTGATCCCTCAGAAGCATGAACACAGCTTTCACTGTATTCCTTCTACTGTACATATTGTTTCCTTGAATAACAATCCTTATATTAAATCCTTATATTAAATTTCTAAAACCAAAACCATTAAGTATGTTAGCATCTACAAATTATTTTTATAGTTGGTTACCTATACCAAATTGCTAATTACTGTTTGTTTTTGTTTTGTTTTGTTTTTTTTAATTTGTTCATTATACCTGCAAGTCCTGTAGCTTTGCCTCTATGGCTTTGCTGTCCCCAGACCTGTCAGATGATTCTTTCACTGCAGCCTTCACACCAGAAAACCATTCCTGGAAATCTTGCATAGAATCTTATTCAATAAAAAGGTATAGAGAAGAGAATATTTTTGTGAGACACAGCATTACCCACAATATTATACAGCTGTTTTAAGCAACTCTTTTATCCTTCAGGAACAGTGCATAAAAGCCAACAGGATAAGTCTCGTTGTCTTCAATGACTATGGGGAGTGAGATTGATTTCAGAAAAAGGTAGATGTTTCCACTGTAAATATCCAAATTGGAATAGTCACACTAGGCTGCCCTTGCAGTGAGTAGGAAAAGATGGACTTTTTCAGTTTATGATATGTCCCAATTTATGCTAGATGTAACCTAGATTAATATCTTAATAAACAAGATTAAAAATTACTTATTTTTCTCCAATGACTATCCAATAAGCCCAGAAAATACTTCAGATGGTTACTTTTACACTATAAACACCTCCACTTGGTTATATCTCTTTACGACAAATACACAAAGTGTACTTATACAAAAGAAGTGAAGACTAGGAGTGAGGAAAGGCACGTTTTCATGCGTATTACATGGTTACATTGTTACATGCATACTACATTACATGTGCAATGGTTAAAGTTCAATTCTGTTTGTGTCAAATGCTTTGTTTCACAGCTGTCATCAAATGAACTTTGGGATTTTCTGAAAGGCTCCATACAAAAAATAAAGTTGAAATTGCAAGTGGAATCACTGGAGACTCTGGCAGACTCCAGAATGATTCATGGCTGTGGGTTAACAGCTCGTATTAACAAGCCTGTAGACTCACAGAGAAAATGTTTTTCCAAGGACTCTTGCAGTCTGGCCTGTGTTCTGGAACAGATAAGATTCACAGCTTCATACTTCTTTATTAATAAAGTGACAGTGCCACCAAGAGTTTCCAGCTCTACGGAATGGTATTTGCGACACAGGCTGTTGAGGTTCTCACGCATTGAGTCAATGGTGCTTTGCTGAACCTGAAGGTCTTTCTGTGTTTCCTGGAAATAAAGTTATAACATAAGTACAATATTTGTAAAGAAAAAAAGAACCCTCTTTTTCTCAAGCATTCCTACTCCTCCCATATGTTCTTTTCTCCAAGTCCCAGACAGAATGATGGATCACCTTTCCTGAATTTTCCAAGTGAGATGAATCCTTGAAATTTAAGAGCTGTCATAGAAACATGAAAAATGCTTTTTCTTGTGATTTATTACTCTATTAGAAATAAAAAATTTCAAGGCATACTGAATAGCAATAGTTATTTTGAGCAAAGTCTAAAAGTACATGTGATATGCAACATGACACTGGTATTTGGTGAGATTTCTGAATGACAGGGACTTTACATCTGACTTGAAAGGAACATTTTCCTGAAAATTAAATGTGAATTGGCTACTACATCAACATTAATATGTTCTCACCCTGAAAAATCTCTATGTGGTTTTTCATGTTATGAAGTGCATAATTGCATGCAATTAAGAGAACCTAGGTTGCAGACAAAAGAATTGCTATATATGGGGACTAAGGAGGATTTCTGATGTAGAAGTTTGTGATAAAATTGAGTTCGGTCCAACGTCTTTTACTGTGACAAGCTGTAAGTTCATAACTTCTATTGCAAGGGAGTCAATGGACTTGCAAATATCCTGGAGTAACAACTAAGAAGTTCAATGCAACAAAAACACCTCTTGTCACAACAAAGTCCATATTATTAATTACAATCTTCTAAAAAATTTGTATGAAGTTGATTAATCTGAATTTTTTTCATTGGTAGAACTACCTAAAAACTATCGCTATATTATTTGCTAATATTCTAGAAGCTGGGAAGGAGATAGGTATTTTTTTACTAAATAAAAATTAAAGTACAGTGCTTAAAAAAAGCTCTGATCAAAAAACTATGTAAAAAAAAGCATATTAATTTTCTTCAGCACCAACCTTTACTTTATTTAGAACTTCAGGATCCAGTTTACGTGCACAGCTTAACAGTGTCTCTTCCACTTGTGTTAACCAGTCTGTCATCTGACCAATCAGCTTCTGTAACTCCATCTTCTGAGTACTGAAATCTTTCAGTGTCTCTTTTGCTGTCTCTGACATATCTTTGGCATGTTCCAACTTCTGCCTCAAATCTGATTCTATAAACTGAAACCAAAATGTTATGGATTAAGGCATTTAATAAATGTAAAATAAAGTAAATGTAACAATAATGTAAAATAAAGTAAAAAATGTCAACTATTTAGGATTCAGTCTTAGATATACAGTAATCCAAAGAAGGGATACCGACTATAAAAAGCCAGACTGCAAACTGTTGAAGTTATTATCCACTTCTGAAAAATTAAACAGTTGAGCTTTTTCCTTTACTAATTTGTCATATATACAGAACATGATGTAAATTCAACTAGCTCTATAAAAAGAAAGATCAACTGGTGAATTTTAAGAGCATAGAGGCCTAAAGTATCTCAGTGTAACGCTGGTGAAAACTGAAGACAGTACAAAAATAAGTTAGACTACTATCCATTAACATTTTCAAAGACAGCAATATGTGAAATTATAGTTAGATGTTAGCTGTGCACATAAAAAGATAGCTAGTCATAAAAAGATACTATACATGAATCAGAATCACAGAATCATTAGAGGTGGAAGGGATCTCTGAAGATCATTTCATCCAATTCCCTTGCCAAGGCAGGGTTACCTAGAGGAGGTGACACTCCATGTGGGTTTTGAATATCTCTAGAGAGGGAGACTCCATGACCTCCCTGGCCAGTCTGTTCCAGTGCTCTGCCATCCTCACTGTAAAGAAGTTCTTCCTCATGTTGAGGCAGAACTTGTGCTTTAATTTATGGCCATTGCTCCTCATACTGTCACTGGGCACCACTGAAAAGAGTCTGGCACCATCCTCTTGGTACCCACCTTTGAGATATTATAATGCATTGATGAGATTCCCTCTCAGTCTTCTCTTCTTTAGACTAAACAGACCCAGCTCCCACATTTTCTCCTCGTATGAGAGACGCTCTAGACCCCAAATCATCTTTGTTAGCATCCACTGGACCCTCTCCAGTAGCTCTTTGTCTTTTGTGTGCTGAGGAGCCCAGATCTGGATACAGAACTCCAAATGTGGCCTCACTAGGGCTGAGTAGAGGGGGAAGATCATGTCCCTCAACCTGCTGGCCACACTCTTCACAGTGAAGAGATACCCTCGGCCCTCCTGGACACAAGGGCACACTGCCAGCTCATAGTCAACTTGTCATTCACCAAGACTCCCAAGACTCCTAAATGAGCCCTTACTGAACATTCTGTTAAAGAATTGTTATGTTCTTAGTATATGACCTGATTATACTGTAGTTTACTTATTTAGCATTTAATGTGGGCAAATAATTAGAGTATTTCTGGTTTTATGGATATTTATTTATGGTTTTGAGGCTTTATTTTCAAATTTGCATTTATATATCAGCAAAAATTATTTTATTGTAGGTACAATTTTTTTTTTTAATTTATCATATTTAGTAGTTGGAAGCATGTATGTGTTTGTTAACATGAGTATTCTGAAAAATAATTTGTTCTCAGTTTCACTCTCTAAGTGGACAGACACTTATTATGAAACATATGATTAAACCTGAACCTCTCATGTAAACAAAACAATGTGGGAGACAATAAACACTTCCATATTACTTGCACACCTTTATACTACAGAGTTCTTGACCAAATCTAATTATTAATTTAGGCTTATGTGTACAGTCACAGCAAAATGTGGACAAGGCTTGAGTGTTATATTACATTCCACTAAAATCTGATATATCTAAGATATTTCCCTGCCCACTGAAATTGCAGAAGTCAGGCCTATCTTTTAAAATTTCTGACATTAAAAGTTAGTAATTTGAAATACCAATTTCTGTTGGAAATCAAACATACTTTGGTTTTGTGACTTCCCTAGAACATAAAAAGTAAGTACCTAGCCTAAAGTTCAACAGCTCATCTTCATATTTGTTATTTTGCCCCCCTCTTCAGACAGCTAGTTCAGGGCACTAATTCCAGTCCACTAAAGACTGCTTTTGAGTTAACAAAGCAAATAAACATATTTTACTGCATTTACTTCTTTCAAGCAGGCAAACTGTGTATGCACCCACACATGATGTAGCTTAAGGTTGTGCAGTGTAGAGGATACAATTTGTCTCATATGTATATATACATTATAAACTCTTTCTTCTATTTCAATTTGTTAAAAAATACTTCTACAACTCTAATGTTCAATTACTTTATGGCATATTTTTTATATAAAAAGCCCAAAGTTACCTAAAGAAACATGAACAAAAAATAGTTATGCTACATAAAAATAATGCTGTATCTGTCACCTTGAAAGAAAAAGGCAGTGCAGGAGAAACAGAAATTTAAGGGGAATGTAATCTTAGTTATTTGAGCACAAACTGTGATTACTAATATCTTTATTTTACCTGGAGATCTGCAGGAGGCTCTTCACTATGGGTTAGTTCTTTGAGTTCTGAAATTTTGGAAATAAGTTGCTCCAGCTTCAGTTCTTTATCCTTGACTTCAGACTGCAAAAGATATGTGGTCAGACTTTCATAACAAAATACAAGAAGCTTTCAGACTTTCAGAAGGATGCTCCATCAATTTCAAAAATGAAAGAAAATGTAAACAAAGTTTAGCAATCAGGGGGAAAACACTGCTGTTCAATTAGTTTTCTGCTCTAAAAGTCTCTCATTTCTTTTCCTTTATTAGACTCAGTTCAGAGACATTTTCCCCTCCTTTAAAAGAAGCGCACACATTATTAGCATTTAAAATGTCCTAGTAGATTTAACTTGTAAAAACTGGCAAAATAAAGATGGGAATGTCATTGTGTATTTGACTGGAAAAATCTTCTGGGGTTGTTAGATTCCACTTAATGGTATGCAGAGTATATTACATGTCGTCTCTGATTTTTATTACTATTTATTAATAAAATAAACTTTATTAATTTATTTTTAAATTACCATTACAAGTGAGCTGTTGGAAAAAGAACTAGACACAGAAATAAATTTTAATATCAAAAAAATGCACGGACATACCTGGACCATGTATTTACTGTATTTGTAGATCCAAGTTATAAAGAAATATTCTACTTATTAAAAACATAATAGCAAAGCAAAGAGAATACTATAATTCGTAGTTCTGAAGTATCATGCAAGCAGTTGGTGTGTCTAGCCCATTACCCAAATTTGCTTTTCTAAGAAATTCAAGCAGATCACTCCAATTAAAAGATTGGACAGTGGATTTCAGGACTAAACTGCTGCATTTAACATCTGCCCTGAATTTTAGAAGTTCATGTGGCCTCAGAAGGATACTCAGGGAGTATTTGTGTTAGGGAGGATATAATATTAGGTGACTAATCAAGAAAGTGGACAGTGAATTGGGCCATATAAAAGGTACACTGATTGTTTCTGTCCATGCTCATCTATTTCTGATTGCTGAAAGGGCAGGACCCTTTTGTCGCTGAACTGCCTTTCCTCTTGCCTTTGCAAAAGGAAGTGCAAAAAAGGTATTATGGACCATGCATTCTGTGACTGCAAATGTACACACAGTGCTCACATCTTCTGCTATTCTGGCCCTCCTGCAAATCAGGTACATCTGTTCTTTGGGTACTTGTGGCAGTGGACATACCATATTTAGGATGGAAAAAGTCCTGTCAAAGATGGACTGGTGAAGGAAAAGAAGAAAACAGCCCAAAGGTCATAGAAACAGAGGTTTTTAATGTTGTTTAAATGTGTTTCAAAATGGCTTTTAGTAG
>JAWMRA010000113.1:56682437-56714472 GCA_035584735.1 Pseudotriccus pelzelni | reverse complement strand
GAGCACTTCCCCCTCTAGGTAATGGGCTAACATCCCAGGACCTGGAGCTTTCCCCCCTCCAATTCAACTGCCACAGGTACTGTCTCCTCTTACCCCCAATCAGTTTTAATAGCGATGAATTTAGGTGCCCTGATTGCTATATAAGTACAAAGGTATTAGATAAAGCTTGTCCTAGGAAAATACTAATTTATCAACATTTTATATTCTATCATACTAATCGAATGTGTTCACTGGGCATCTTCTTAAGGACATAATATATTTCAAATGAAGTAAAATATGGCTCATTCTATGGCTGATTTGATTTATATTTTAAGCCAATAGAGTCAGAATGCATCCTGAACACTGGCTAGATTTCTAAAACAGTTTAACGCTATCCAGAAAAAAAGTCATCATCTAACTGAAATTGTTAGAACCTGACATTAAAATTTGCCTTCTAGTCTGTCTTTTTTTATTGTCTGGAAAAATCTACTTTCTTAGATAAGATTTTAGAAACTATTATCTTTTTATTAAATTCAGCTGAAGTTGTCTAAAATTTCCATTACTTTCTAATGGAACAGAGTTCAGTCTAGAACCAAATATAACTGCTAGAACCAAAATAACTACAGAGTTTGGATTTAGTAAGATGTGCCATTCTGGTTTCTGTCAGAAGCAAACACCTTCAAAACAAAGGACTGGAGTGCCCTCAGCTAGCTATGGTGGTGGCACCACTTGAACAGAGAACACAATGGTCTACAACAGCACAGTCTTATCTATGGGCCTGACACTGAGATTTTGGTCCAGAATAGTTTTATCACTGATTTATAGATAAGAACCTGGAAGTCTTTCAGGAGGATCTCCATTCTCTGACTGTTACTGAAGTTGTTGATGCCTTCATTCAGCTGAGAAATGTACTTATTAGACCATCCATCTAATTCATCTCCAGTTTTCAGGATGTCATCCCATAGGGACACGCTTACACTCAGTCGGTCGATGTTATCTTCAATTCTTTCAGACACCTTTTAGGAGAGAAGAATGTACCAGTACTAGTCACAGATTAATTTTAGATTTCTTTATTTTTCAGCCAGTTATAAGACAAGTGCATCAAAAATAATTAGTAAGCCTGGGTGAAAAAATTTTCTTAGATTTAGTTCTAAGTTTTGTATTCTAATTTCAATTTATTTACCCAGATTATAAAATGAATAAAAAACATACCTGACTGTTTCTAAATATTTGTATATTTTTACTGGGAAAGAGTTTTATATTCAAATAACTTTATATTTTAAAAACCCGTACATTTATCTTTCTTATGTAACATAGGAATTTGCTAACAAAGCATTATAAATATGAAAATGTAAAATATTAGGAATAAATGCTTTACTGTGAGGGTGGTGAGACACTGAAACAGGTTGTCCAGAACACCTGTGGACGACCCACCCCTGGAAATGTTCAAGGCCAGGTTGGATAGGGCTTTGAGCAACCTGGTTCTAGTAGAAGTTGTCCCTGCCTATGGCAAGGGAGCTGGAACTAGAGGACCTTTAATGTCCTTTCCAACCCAAACCAATCTGTGATTCTATGACTAACTTTTATATCATATTTCTCTGTTATAATATTTTCTTTCTCAACATATTTATATCTTTTATGGCGTAGTTTAATGTAATTTATTGTCTAATTTATTTAGTCCAATTTAGTTTAATAAAGTAATGCTGGCATACATTAGGTGTGAATCCAATCCAAATTTAATCTCAGAACTGCACACTGAGCAAATTTATACTAGTAACATTTGCACATTTTTATAAGACATCATTTTAAATCTATCAAATTGAGGTCGCAACTTTGTGCGTACAGTAGACGCCATCCTCGTGATTAAACCTTTGAGATACACTTCAAAGTAAATTTTACTAAACATTTGCACTCTAAGATCCTAAGAAAATACAAATATTGTAACCTTAGCCAAACATAAAAAACTATATTGAGCATGTAAACATAAGACTCTTACATCTAGCCATTTGTCCACCATAGAGTTCATATCTGTTTTTACCGCACTGGAGTCGCAGTTATGCACTCTTTTCAATTCTGCTAACAAATGTTTCCCTTTATTAGTGAAAGTATCCAGGTCTTTTTGTTTATCACTCAGATCATTCTTGGCAGCTTCATGCTGTGGACATAAATATTTGCTTGTTTAATGAAGACATGAAGAAAGAAAGAAAAATCCAGTTCTCCAGATACTCATCCCTAGCCCTGTGTTATGAATTTGACAATTCTCATTCAGCAAACCATTTAACTATTCCACAAAAGACAGAGCAACTGAAATGGCCTTCTCATGAGCATAATCACATAGTTTGATTTTTTTTTAATAAATAAAGTCTTGATCATTGACCAACCACTTCTGGAATTACAGCAGGGTAAACAGAGGGTGTTGCAAATAAAATTTAGAATTAGAAAATTCTAGATATTCTAGAGGACACTAGATATTCTGGAATCTCTAGATTCCAGACATTCTAGAACTAGATACGACTAGGCATTACCAGATATTTCTAGATATTCTGGAAAATGAAAGTACAGATGTGTTCAGAAAATAATTAGACAAAATCTTCTGGACTACTAAGTTTGCAATCCTAGGCATAGGGAAATCTTTAAAACACTGTCACTGAAAAGAAATATTTATTGTACTCCAAATCCTTCAGGCCAATGTTGTAGCAGGGAATTCTCCACAGCCCAAGTCTCAAAGGAGAGGAATCATGTGGAAGTTACATGAATTTCTTTGTTAGACTGATGAGCTCTCTTCTGGCTTTCTGTTCTACTCAAGATGTCTATTAGAAAGAGGCCATAAATACGCACAGTTTAGAATGAGGTTTATTCAGATCTGACTGAAAGATTTTTAATCAAGAACTCAATAGGCTTCCAAATGAAATTTCCCTCCAAAAGAACACAAAGAATTTAACTCAGAACTGTTTATCCTGACAGGCTGTTGAAAATCAGAATTTAGAATTTTTGAAATACAATCTTGTAAAATGAATGGAATGTAGGGATCCAAATACCTTATCTCTGCTCAGTAGTCAGTACCCCATGGAATAAATCCTCTGATGGAAAGAGACAGACATAAAAATTGCACAGATCTGAAATGTGTGCAATTCATGTTCTTTTGTGGCCTTTTATCTATTTCAAAAATTAACCAATATGGAAAAACATTAAAATATGTCCTTCCATAGTCAGCATATTTTATATAAAGAGCTTTCCATAATTTTCCACTTATGTTTTCCATATAAATTACCACTTTGCACTTACAGGTGCTAAAATTATAAACAGCAACAATGAAAATAAACAGGAATGGATCTCACCAAAATGCTGAAAGGATTATATTCTTTCCTCACCAGAATCAGTAAAATTTAAACCCTGACAAATGTCAGTGCAACAAGATCTGACAGTAAATTCAAGGAACTTTAAACACAAGTCAAAGGCACCTTTCAAACAAAAAAAAAATCTATGTAATTCAAAAATCATTTATATGCCTCTAAGGAAAACATATGTAATTACCTTTGATAATGTTCGTCTGACATCTTCATGATCCTTCCAAACGGATTTGATCACAGAAGCACTGTTAGCACTCTCTATGACTTTCATTACTGTTGACTTCAAGCTCTGATATTCCTTCATCAGATCAATAAGAAGGCAGGATTGCTCCTTTCTGTAATGAGAAAAGGCTGTATTTGTACCACTTGTTATCATGTTTCTGAAGGACAGAGAACATGACAGCAATTCACACAGGAAAACCAGGATGCAGTGCTAAACATGATTTGGCCAGCCAAGGAACTATTAATATTTTGGTTTTATAAATCACTGTGGATCTATAAATCACGAAACATCTCACTGAAGAGACAGAATCACATCTCATATATATCAGATATCAAAGCAACTGATTTTAGCAAAAAAAAGACTGAAAATGGATTTCAAACTTCTCAGTTCCTAAGTTAAGCATCTTTTTGACCAGAAACCATATTAAAGTGATGCTCATGTTTTAAAAAGTTGTTTCACCTGGAGTGTTTTTTTGTTAAAAAGAGGCAAAACTAAAGACTAAAGCATGCAAGATAAGTCTGCCTATTTGGTCCTTCAATTGTCACATGTGTGCTTTTGGGACTAAAACATTACATTGAACTTAGCTGTCATTCTACTGAGAATGGATTAACTGTCTGCTAAGAACAGGGTTAAGGTTTTTTTCCAATCTCTCTCCAGAAAAGCCCATTTATGCTCAGGCAACAGACAGAAGAAAAAAACCTGTTCAATCCACTCCTGGTGTTTATACTGAAGAGGGAGAAGAAAGACTAATACTTTGAATATGTTTAGTTGTAGAACAGTGTCAGCGAAAGGAATTCAGGAAACATGACATGGACAAAAAGGAGGAGTAATAGCTTTAGGAGCTGACTCTTCTCTGAATGCTCCAAAGAGCTCTCCAAAATAAGCAGGTTCAGGAGGCTCTAAAAATTTTGTCTATACAAGAGAGGAAACACTGTTAGTTTTCTTTAAAGATGATGAGAAGGCAATCAAGACAAAGAAAATGGATGATAAAACTTTCTTCAGCTTTTTTAGGTCCTTTTTTATGAACTTTAATTGATAAAACTGATCGTCTGATCATGTATCATGTATAATCAGTGTAACTGATTATATACTAATGATTATTATGAGCCCGGTCTCTTGGACAGACAGAAAGACTTCAATCTAAAAATTATTTAGGACCACTGAATATAGAAACATATATCCAACAGAGAATGAAAATATGTGCTAGAGGAAGAATATGTGTCACAATATATTTTATTGTGACTAATATAGCAAGAAGATATGGCATGTAATAACTGTGTCTCTTCCCCCATCCTCTCTTTCCGCATCTTGAGCTAAAGATTTACTTACTTTTCATGTATAACTTTCTTGGTATCCTTCCACAGAGATTCTAAGCAATTTATATCTTTGTCAGTCTCAGGAGCAAGTGTGATATCTTTTTGGGTTATTTGTTTTGCTTTGCCCATGAGCCACTGGAGTTCATGCTGGTGAGAATTCAGTTCTTCATCTAACTGGTTAAAGATCCTTAATCTGCAAATTAAAAAGCAGGTTTCAAATTACTCACCTTGGCTTTTTTTTTTTTTAAGAGAAAGGAGGAAAAAAGAGTGAAACAGTTGTTGTTAGAGTTACTGTTCATAAAGCTCCCTTCTACCATTTTCTACAATATCTTAAAAAAACCAAAGTGTTACGTGAGTTTTTTTCTGCTACAATGGGGCCCAGAATACGATTTTTCTGATATATATTCAACTATACAATCACAGAGATATACATGCACCTTCACGTCACACAGTCACTTGGAAATATAGTCAGATATTTAGATTAATACTTTATTATAATAAGTGCTTGCAATTCTTTCATCACAGTCATCAGTTCTGTAAGAGTAGAGATAGTTATGTTATGTGGGATTTCTAACAGCTGTTTAGACCTTAGATTCATTCAGACAAAATATATTTTTAAGACACAGACCTTCATTACTGTTCTTTCAATATAAAAGATTAGCAGGACTTCCTAAATGTTTTGTGCATGTTCTCCCTCCATCCAAACAGCTCCCTCATTTACAATTTTTTATTAAGTAGATACGTATGTTTGGCAAGAAATAGAGTACCCAAGCAGAAAACACACATATGCCTCCAATGCATCATGAAAGGTCTGGAGACTGCAAGAAAGTCTGGAAGTGACAATGTTTTTACCTTTGCTGGAGGGCTTGTATTGTTGCCTCCTTCAGGCCCTCCTTGTCAGCCTTCTCCTCAATATCTTCAATACTCTTCAGTAACTGTTCTTTACGCTCCATGAAAGATCTTTGCAAGGCTCCAAGTGCTTCTGCCTCACTTTGTTTGGTTCCCAGCAGGTTTTGAACTGCCTCCAGTTCCAGACACAGATTATCCACCACTGTCCTGCAGGAGGTCCTCTGCCCAGAAATGCTGTGTTTCAGATGATATTGAGCCTTAGTAAGGGAACCATCCAAACTAATGGCAACAGATTCCAGCTTGTTCAGATCTTGAATAACACCACTGAGTTCCTTCTCCAGTAATTCAGATTTGGCTTTATCTATATTCCCTGTTTTCTCCACTGTCTGCTTCAGCTGGTGAAGCACTCCTGATGCAGCACTTTGGAGCTCTAGGAAAACTCGCAGCTGATCCAGAGCCTCTTGTCTTTGGCTAATTATTTGACTTGCCTCCTGGAAAATCTGAAAGCAATCTTCAGCCTTTGCCTGCAATGTCTGCTGGTCCTCTGGGCTGCTGAAAGAACACAATTTATTTACGTGTTCTTTCAGACTTTGTAACTGCTGTTTCTTACTTTCAACTTCCATTAAGTGGTTCTATAGAAAAGAAAGAAAAGGGGGCTTAGTTTCTTCTTCCAATCAAGAGCTTAGGAAACATTTTAGTATTAAACCTATGAGTGAAACAAGTACTACTGAGGGGGTTTCAGTAGGAATAATTCAGTGTCACAATTTTGCTTTAAACTTGTCAAATAATAGAAATCTGTATGTGACTGCAAGAGCATATTGGTTTTGAAACAAATAAATTACTTGCTAATTTTAGAAGAGTATTTAGCTGAATGCACTGTACAATTTCTCTGTCTTTAATATTTACATCCAAAAGTTTACCTTATTGTGAGATGCAGCTAGTTGTTGATCAGCTGTGTTTATCTCTGAAGTGGCCTGTAGTTCAGCAAGAAATTGCTTAATCCAGTCTGAAAACCTCAGCAGCAGCTCATCAAACTGCCCATGCTCAGCAACAAGAGATTGAAGGAAGTTGATCCTATAGAATGTCAGATGTAAATATGAAAGCACTTGATGTAAAATAATCACTACCCGTAATCAAAACCACAGTTGACTAGTCAGCATTAAAATCAAAGCCAGATGCAAGGAAAGAAAGAAATGTCAATTTATTTTGAGAATGTGATGACTCCTGTGTTGATTTCTTAACTGGGGAATAACAAAACGTTTGAAAGCACATTTGGCTCTTCCCTGTTTTCACTGTTTTTATTTACACCAACTGTTAGAAGTGCCCCAAACAATCAAGGTACGTTCTTCACCTTTTCTTCATGGGTCTAGTCCCATCAAAAAGAACAGTGAATTATTGAATTAAATATTGAAATAAAGCTTAACCTTAATTTTCAGACATAGCAGTTCTGTTTGCCCTACCATGAGCAACACGGAATAAGGCGAGAGTCTTATGAATTTGGGCAGGGGGTGAGGAACTGCATGCTCAACTTTCACTGAAGTAAGTGAGGACCAAGTCTGCTCAGAGGAAAACAATTCAATAGAAGAATGTGTCCAGAGGAGTACTCAGCAGAACTGTTTCTAAACCTTGACCTTAAAAAAGACCTTGTAATTTACCTTCTCATTTCTCTTAGAAATTTCTCTACCTAATTTTCAACATATAGATCGTTATATTGAAAAAAAATCATATTGATAACAGTAGATTATGTTATTTATCATTTAAGCTACATTAAAAATAGCAAAATACATGTGTTCATTATGAAAAGAATTGAAATCTAAATATATGATAACATACAGTTTCAAAAAAGGAGACAGTTTTCCTGAGCTTATCATGAGCCAGGAGCCAAACAATTGAGCATTTATGGCAAATAAAAGCTTCAAAGGGGGTTAAAGAATACAATAGTATGGCTTTGTACAAGATAAAACATATAACTGAAAAAATGAAGAGCAGGTATTAGAGATTTTGGAAGTTACCTGGGAAATTTTAACTGAGGAAATGCAACATTTCTTGCCCTGCACTCCTTCAAACAGAACCCTTTTACCAAAACAATAGGGAGAGTTTATGTCAAAAAAAGACAGCATCATAAATGTGTGGGATTCTCATCCCCCTACTCCTGGGACCTCAGGGTTCAGTATCGATCTTAAACCTTTGTTTTCCTAATGGTAATATGCAAAAAATATGTTTTGGGATTGGGATTCCTCATCTGCATATTGCTTACTTGACATGTAAAAAACAGTCTGAAGCACAAACCTTTTATCAGCAGTTTGTGGTAAAGCTTTCCACCTCTCATCCAGCTCTTCAAATTTTTCTTTCATTTTTTTCACACACTGGTTCGAAGCTGTTGGAAATAGCAACTCATTTAACTGTAATAGGCTGTCGTAGACTGAAGCATGGGACACAATATTTGCTCGCAGATCCTGGGAAAACAGTGGATTGTAAAACCTTTAGATTAAGAAGAGCATCACATTATGCAAAACAACAAAAATAATAAAAAGGCAGCTACAGATTTCCAGTACAGCACTTTTGAAACAAGTGAGCACAGTCAAATTCTTGGAGGAGCTGAGGTCCTATCAGGGCAAGCAGGTACTCAACACCTCTCAGACAGATAAATCTGCAACAGCAATGATTCATAAAAGTTGTCTTTTTTGCCTTTAGGCCAAAGTGTGATCTTCACATATAGCTCTACCGTATGATAACAGTGGCTAAAATCAAGACCACATTTTGCAATGTTTTATGTGCTGCAATAGAATTGTGAGGAAATGTTGCAAATTGGCTAAAAAAAACCCCCAACCCCACAAAGCTCCAAAAAAAACCCCCAAAGCAAAAGAGTTTTGCTTTTCTTCAGTAATATTTAAAACTGAAATTATGGACTAGTTGGCTTCAAGGAAGGTATAAAAGATGCTACATTTACCCAACTGCTTCATACTATTCTAAAAACAAATGGCAAAAAATTCAAGGAAATTTAGAATAGGATGAAAGTCCTCTTTAAAAAAACAAAACAAAACACAGAAATCAGAATTTCTTTGTGATTTCAAAACCTTTGAGCATTTTTTCATCTGAGCAGCTTTCCTCACTTTCCAAAAAAAAAAAAAGTAATACTGACTAACAAAGGAATTTCTCTAGAGAACGGATGCTCTGGCAAGCAGACCCTTGTTTTTCATTGAAAGATAATAGGATACATCAGGGCATTTTTCTTTTTTCTTGAGCTGGCACATTATAGACAGAAGTAACATTCTTCCTATGATTCTTTTCTTTGAGAAATAACAACAGTGATAATCTCATACCTCCTAAGACATTTCCAAAGCTCAGAATCAAGTGACTTAGACTATAATTGAGCAAGTCCATCCTTCAAAAGACACAAATACACCAGAAAATGTAGGGGCACAATATTTCAGTTGAAACATACCTGCAGTGATTGGAGTTCATTTTCCAGCTTAACTCTATCAGCAGACACATACTGCTCTGCAGGCTGGGCTGTAGCTTCACACTCCTCCAACCAGGCCAGGAAGGCAGGCAGCTCCTTCTCCTGCCTAACAAAATCACAACACAGGTTACCAAGTCATCCCCTCAGTCCCACACTGACCACAGGAAGATCTCTGTGTCCATCATATCAGATGTGAGAGTTTACTCACTTTTGCCACTGAGCCAGAAGAGTCTCTAATAAGGTCTGTTTCTCTTTAGCATTTTCTAGTACTTTTTCATATTTCTGCTGTAATTCCGCGATCTCCTGAGCAGCTTTTTCTTTGTTGGCCACCTTACGGACACTGGCTGAGAGAGAGGCCAGAGGGCTGCTCAGTTTTTCCACTGTATGACAAAGGTCCTAATGAACATGTAGAAGAAGTCAAATAAATAAAAAACAGAGCTATGGTAACAACAGTGGGAAAAATTCTGTATTCCTACTCATAAGTTTGAAGCAATGCTACATCCATCAGATGATGAAGTCACTGTTCAGCTTACATATTGCTCAGGTCTATCCCATATACACATTGCTCAGGTCTATCCCATATACACATTGCTCAGGTCTACCCCATACAAGCATATCAGTGAAATAGCTTGTGCTAGGGAAGACTTTCCTAAAAACAGTGCTAAAGAAAAAAACTTGGCAACAACAGAGTCAGATCTTCTGAATGGGCACGCAACAGAGCATCATCTATGGAGCACAGAGGTCTACATTCAGAAAAAAGCTCCAAATTCCTTAACAACTGTCTAAGAGTTGCCCTAATTTATATACACTAAACACAAAACCTCACTCCAAATTGTGAGGACTACCAGACTTGTAGCCTATGTCATGACATAGGAGAAGTAAGGAACAGTTACTGGAAACTTCTGTCAGTATCAGCTAAAGATATTTTTAAGACAAATGGCATCTGATGCTGACTAGACTTTGGGGTGTTGCCATTTCTAGAAAGTTGGGAAACTTGTCCATGTGAAAATGATTGAAAGTGAGTTAGAAAAGCACAAAATTAAATAAATTTTAGACCAGTAAAGTTCCAATTCACAGGTGTGCAATAGTAACAACAGCAGTAATAGTTATAATTACAAGAAATCATCCATAGGAGAAAATGCAAATTATACAGGAAAAAGCTGCTGATAATTTCACATTAAGGCATTTAATCATCATGATCCCCTAGGCAGAACAAGACTTTACAATAGTGTACTCAGCATATTCATAATGTTTAAAAGCCAGTAACAAGTGCTTTCTGAATAAATTCTCCATATGCGAAGTACTTTTCCTCAACAAGTATAAAGCTTTTTTGAAGTAGAGAGGTCAGGTCTCCCTTGCATACAGCCTTTGCAAGTAGTTATCACTAAGTTCAAAAGAAATTATATGCATTTTACTGCAAGAAAAATCTGAGTAAATTTTTTAATAATAATTTCTTGGAAAGAAAGACAACGATTATTGTGGGAAGAACACATCAGAACTTGCAGACAAGAATACTACACCAAATTCCCTGAGATTAGGGATCATTTGCGGTTTGAATATGAATCCAATATTTCTTTTCCTTTTGTAATGGACTGAACCAAATGTCCAAATGCCCATGGCTTCTGGCATCAGAAAAAAGCTTGTCAGTTGAAACTCTGTCCAGTCTCTGCATTGTCCAAGAAAAACTACTTCCAAAGATATATTTTTTTAAATCAAAGTTAGCTATACCAAGATCCAAGTTTCATGAAAGTCTTAGAGGAAAAATATCTAACAGAATTATGTTTTATTTTTCATAATGTTTTAGATGCACAAAGTTAAAACCAGTAACCTGAAGTCATACTTAATTCTTTCTTTCATTAGATTGGGCTTTCCTTTCTCTAGATTGGGGAAGAAACTCTCCAAGCCTGCCTGAAATGGTGACAAGAAATAGCTGAGGAAGCAGTTAAGCGTTCCCTAACTCAGGCAGGCAGCCCTTGCCTCCTTCTGCGTCCACCCTGGGCTGTGTGGCATCAGGCAGCCCCCAGTCTGGAGGATACTGGCATTTCTATAAGGAGGTCAGTGTGATACCGCTTCCCTGGAGTCAGTGAGGGGAACAGCAGGCCACATGCTCACCGTGCAATCTTGAAGGACTGCATATGTTGCTGCTGCTGAAGAGCACGATGTGAGAGGCTCAGCCAGCTTAGCTTCAAATTCAGACACTGCTTGCTGCACCTGTGAAAAAAAAAAAGGCAAGCCAGAGTTTAAAACCAGCAGGAAATACATAAATGATTCTTTAAATAACATCTTTTAAATGCTTAGTGCTAAGAGAATATTATATCCTAAGCCTTTGTAGGGCTGAGTGCCTTTTCAACTTAAAAGATGCTTACTGTGCTCAGCTCCTCCTGACTGGCACAATGATAATATTTAAATTATTTTCCTTACAACCTCCAATCAACTCAAGATTGAAGGTAAAGTGTTTGCAAGAAGTATGGATGTGGTTTATTAGTGCAATATGGATGTGGTGTAATAGTGCAATATGCAGGAGAATTACTAAGGTTTTCTAAAAAACAGCATAATTTTTAAGTGTGTATATTTCAGTGTCTTTCTGAAGCTACCTTTTAAGTAATTCAAAGCACAAATTTATGTATCTAGGTCTTGCAATTACCTTCAAATCTAGTTATTTATTTTAGTCCATCTTCTTATTACATACATTTTATATTCAATTTTTGAAAACTTTAGAGTAATTTTATAAATTGCTGCAATCCATTAAATTTTGCATTTTCTACCTGTTTAAGACTTTCTTCATATTTCTGCTGTGCTGATGCATTCCCTGTGATTGTTCCTTCCAGTCTCTGTGCATGATCACTTAGCTCTTCACAATACCTTTTCACCTGAGTCAGTTTGGCTTTAATATGTGCACGTTCTCCAGAGGTAACAAACTGGGAAAAATACTCCGCCTCCTCTTCTAGTTTTGAGATTCCAGTTATTTTACCATCTATCTCTTTATTAATAACCTAAAATGTAATGGTAAAAAGAAGCAAAATAGGGTTTTAATTATCAGAATAGTATTTTCCAATTCCTTTTATTACCTGAGCTACTAATATCTTTCATCAAAAAAACTACATAAGACAAGAGTTCATTGAGCACTTGAAATAACTTGTTACAAAAATCTTTAATATGACCCGTAAATACCCTTTTTCTTCTTGAAACTAGCACGGGAGAAGGTTTAAAATATAACCTACCCTAAAAACAGTGTATACGAAGAGCAATTAGAATTGGCTGAGATGCATATCTTCTTAAGTAGACAGGATGGTTCATAGTTTTAGCATCTGTTACTTCACAGGAAAGTAATACACAGTTCTCGTTAAGATTCAAAATAAACAGAAGATAAAAAAATTTGAGTGTATAACTGAAAAAATATTGTTAAGGAGCTGAACCCCAACAGCTGGTTACTTATGTTTAATAAGTTTTCAAGTACTCATGAAATAAAACATGCTATGATTTAAGAAACAATTGAGAGTGTTTTCATTTTCTAATTTAAAATACTAAGGTATAATAAAAGATAAATTGAATTAGATGATAAGGTGGGGTGAGCGTGCCCTTAGACAGGATATTAAATAAAGAACCACATTACAATGTAAACAGGAAACTACAAAACAAGGGTGATAATGGTCTTAGTACTTTTCATCTGTCTTGTACCTCAATTAGTAAATGCATAAATACAAACTAGCACTGGCTTTACATTTTATCAGCTTCACAAAAGCAACTGCCTCCTATTATTATGCACTTGTTTTTTTCACAAATTAGAAGAAAACCTGGCAGCTACAACACCCAAGAAACAAACTTATAGTGTATCACGTTCAGTGGCTATTTATTCAGTAAGCACCAATGAACTCAGAAATAAGTTTTTTTCACAACAGCTTTTTTCAAAATTACTGTTGATGTATCATGTCCATGGAGTTCTTCTGAAAAGTGATGGAAAACACTCATTGGGAGAGATTTGAAAAAGCCAAGAGGGTTCTTTGAAATTGAAATAAGCAATAGCATTCTCAGATATAAAAATGTTAAGGTAAGTATGTATATTAAATCAGCCAAAAACTTTCTTGAAACTGCACTCTCAAAGCACAGGAAGTGCCCAACTGCTGCTATCGTTGTGATAAAAATACAGGAGCTTTCTTGCCATTAGAAAGCTCACAAGTAGCTTACTGCAACATTCAGTCAAAAATTAGCAGGGTGACTGCCAGAAAAAAAGGTGGTGCTATAAGAATTTATAGCATCTCTTTATGCAATACATTCCGAATTAATTCAGATTATAAAATCTCTTGTTTTGCATGAGAATATGGTGCTGAGGAAAAATACCGGATTTGCAGCCCTGAAGCTGAAATTATCTAACAATGCAGCAGATACAAATGAGGCAGTGCTTTCTCACTCCTACGCTATTCTGTTAAATTCACTCAGTTACATAAAAGAAGGTGGATAATTGAGGCCTTCAAACTCTCACTGAGTCTGCCACCAATGGTAACTACTTGTGATAACTGTCATTTTGTTCCACCAGGAATTTCGAAGAAATGTGTAGGTGAAAACCTGGCTCTGCTGAGGTCGCTGGGGCTTTGCAATCAGTGTCACCAAAAGTAGGATATTACCACTACGACGTAGGTTCATCACATTCAGCTGACCCCGGGTTTTTTATCTGGTCAGTCAAAGATATCAAGGAACACATAATTTTTTATCCATTTGCCTTATGTTGCAATATTCCTTACTGATACGTTGTACTAGAAATTATGAACAAAGTATGCTGATTGGTGTTGTGACACAGAGTAACTCATCGGAGAACTTAAAACAAAACATAAAGAATTGTTCAAAATCAGGCACAAAGTAATGCTGCTGAAGTAAACCTCCATCTGTGTCCATGCATTGGAGGTTAGATGGCTTGTTTCATATGTCACTCATAAAGCTCGTCTGTTCACCTGAGGTACAATGATGTCCCCTATGCCTTATCTGGAGGATAGTCTCCGCTTCACATCTGTTCACTCAGATGTTTATAAACAACATCTGCTGACCATTTTCTTTCTGTCATGCTGTTTAAATGTGTAAGAATTATGGGGGAATTTTCAGAAACTTTCAATGCAGTGTAAAAATCACTGCTTATCTGCATCTATAGTAAGGAATGGCCTTTCTGGGAAGTTGGCTGGAATAGGCTCCATTTAGACAGGCAAGAACTTACACACTGTAATGAAATATTAGTATACTTTGATGCACTTATTTTTTTCTTAAAGATTGGAATCCTGTCCACCAATTACTGAAAAACAAGAAAACATGACAATGTTGGATAGGAGTAAGTGCATGACATCATTGGAATAAGTGCATACACATTATTTCACAAGGAAACTGGTTTTGAATTGCTGTGGTGATGAAGCAAGAACTCAAGCATTGTTTTATTCTTCAATGATGAACTCAAGAGATTTTATTTATTTTGTGTATGTAAAGTTGTGAACAAATTAAGAACAGGAAAGTCTCTTGATAAACTGTTTCTGTCACATGAAACAAACGCCTTATGGGATCCTTTGGAAATACTTAGTGCCAGGTTGGTGCACCTTATGAGGAACAAGTGGGTCACAGAATAGAGAAAATGGCAATGTGCACGAGGTACGGAGAAACCCTATACCCTTAGAAACATGCTTTTTCAGAGAAGGTACATTTTAAATGAAAGGGAGGATATGAAGTCAGCCCTTGAAACGCAATGCTTGGAGACAATATGCGTCTCAGTTGGCAATATGAAACTAAATCACTATTTATCTATGTCTACTGGGATGTACACAGACAAGTGTACATACACAAGACAGTTAAATGTAATAGCAATAAATGGTATGTAGGTTTTTATTTCAGCATAAAAGATACATAAATCAAGTTATAACTCTAGCTTGCAAGATTAAAATCAAGTTCTGTAGCCACTAGCTAATATATGTTTTTAAAAACTCAAACCTTGTATTTATGTAGCTGTTTTGTACATCAGTTGAGATTACTCAAAAAATAAGAGGAGTATAAATTATATTTTTAACCATGCACACACAGTCTTCATATATGTAAACTAAACACTGTAAGAGAAGTCAGCCTGTAAGAATTTTCCTTTAGTTTATGTAAAACCTTACTGCTTGGTATATTCGTGTATAAAATGGTACATTATCATGGTAATTTTGAAACATGTAAAATGTCTCTTCTCCCATTGGCCTCAAGCAAAATGTCAGATAAACAGGCTTTCAATGCTAAACATAACAAGAACTAATCACCTTGATTTGGCTGATCTGTATGTCCAAAGGAGATGATGATGTTTCCAGAGTTTCCAGTTCTTTTTCTTGTTCAGCTATCCAGATGGACAGAGCTTCAAAATTATTGCCAAAATGATCCCACTTGTTTTTCACCATTTCCATGCTTTTAATACTAAAATTAACCAAATTAATTAGAGAGAATAAACAGTTTAATATAATGAAGCTGCCCATATTCTTTCTAAAATAAAAATGGAACTTATTCAATCTTCAGGAGGATCTTTAAAAAATCTCCTGGTTTTAGAGGACCAAGTTGTGCATCTAAATTCAGACTTGGTCCTCTCTTAGACTGTGCACTAAATGTAAACAGTTATACTAGCCACAGTGGGGATACTGAAAGGTAAAAAAAAGTACAGCTTTATTTATCAGCTGTACAAGAATCTCACCACTGCAGGAAGTGAAGGGAAAAGGAACATCAATAGGATTTCTATGAAATAATACGGAATTACGATTATATCAGAAATCTAAATATTTAGATAACTGAGTGCATAGATTTAAATCATTTAGCCCCTAGATCAGAATCATTAAAATGTGTAATGTGGATGCACACATAGCCACCAGTGCTTGACTGCTTTATTAATCTTGCTTTTTTATAATAGCGATCTCCCCATCTAATACAAAGTTTGTGTTTTCTGCCTCAGTGACTTGATATCAAGCCAAAGAACGAACAACAGATGTGACTCAACTCCCTCAAAGTTAATACGTTTATGTTCTTTGAAACATACATTATAGGTATGTTAAACAGAGACAGATTATGACTGATTATTCTGTCTTGGATAGCAAGCAAAGCACGTTCTTTTTTTTTCTTTTTGTCACAAGTAATAAGTCTAAGGCCTAACAACATTAACTTCCAATATACAAGTTCCTGCTCGTTTCAAGTCATTGCAAAGAAACCAGTACTAACATAGGCCCTGCACACAGCTTGCAAAACACACATTTTCTATGTAACTAACTATATTAAAATTCCACCATAAAAGTTTGAATATTACAAAATTTCAAAATACACGTTCCTTTTAAATATAGCCTTAAAAACCATTCCATGTTAAAAAGTTTTCAACTTCTTTCCCCCCCTTATTAATACTAGAGGAAGCTTTAAGAAAAGATGTAGTCTAAAAATGTAAAAATTAGTATTTTTATTTTTTCTTATTTATTTTCAAAATGAAAAAAGTTAGGAGTGTCAACAGCCATTTACTGATAAGAGTGTATGCAAATTCAAGTTACTTGTAGGAAATCAGTATGCAAAAATATTTCATTCAAGACCAGCCCAAGAAAATAAAACTGGAAATTAGATCCAAGGGACCAAATGAGTGACACAACTGCTGAAAATCCTTTGCTTTTGTCTCTGCTTTTCTGATAGCTTTAGGAAAGCTGCAGATTACAAAGACTATCATCCCAAACACACTGCACAGCCGTCCACGTTCTCCTTGGAAAACAGGTAGGCTAAGTTCTTGCTGTGGAGAGCTGCTTAAACTTTTCACTCCTTTTCCTGTTCATTGCCATAGTATGTACCTTATGTATCTGGAAAAGCTTCACTTCAAATTACTCAACCAACATTTTTATTAATGATGCAAGTGAAAACATAACCCTTACACACTTACTGTATGTTCTCTACAGTCACTACAGAGAGTTGCAGATATCTGCATGTTTTACAGAAGGGATTTAGTTTTTTATTTGTCACATTACCACAGACATCCTGTAAAATTCATATATTCACATAAACCTATTTCATATCTACATTGAAAGGGTGTATCAATGATGACTTTCCTTTAAAAATAGGTGAAATTCTTTAAAAAATAAATATTCATTGTTGGAAGGGTGATTCTCTTGGATTGAAAAATCACACTAGTTTTCTAATAGTGGAGAAAATAATGTATAAAGTAAAGTATTCAGTAAGAGCTGGTAGCATTTGATCAGAAATCACTGTAACACTTCATATTGGAGAACGGATTATATAGAAAAATTAGATAACCATTTACTGCAAAGGCTAGTTATTCTGGCTTATAACTGTTCTTCCACATTAGGAAGAAAATGGCACTAAATTAAAATCTGATTAGCTTGGCAGTGGTCAATATGGGGAAAAAAATCCCAATAATTGGGAATTGCCCTTTGCTCATGTTCAGATAGAGGTGGTAGTACCTGCTTAAACTTACACAGTAAATTATTCTACAGAGTCATTCTAGTAAGACAAGATAGAGTTGGCACATATATCCATAACTTGGGTATCAGATCTAGTATGTGCAAAAAATTAATTATTTCATACATATATATAAATGTATGCATATATGGATGGATAAAAGGAGAACAGCAACAGCTGAAATTGAGTAACTGAGTTGCTTGGTTGACAGAAGGGATGAAATTTTTATGGATACAAAAAGCTACAAATATTTAACAAATATTTAACAAGCTTCTCTTGGAGTTTGAAATTTTAATTTTTCAACAAAATTTGGCAAATTATGCTTTTGTTTTCTGCAGCAGCAGAAGCAGCTTTTGATATTGCCTATGAAGTACAACTGGGCATTCACCTAAGACGAAGGCACTTCTTGACACTCCTAACGAGAAAGTGGAAAATGGAAAACTGAGGCAAATAGGGTAAATGTGCTGCTCTCGTATTTGCACTGAGTTTTTTCTTTCTGAAAGAGTCCAGTACCTCACGAATGAGCTTAATTATCCCTTCTTTACAAGACTGGGACTTAAAGATAAGTGACAGGTTAAACGTAACTAACTTCTATTAGCCATATATTATTAAAAAAATATTTTATTTGCACACACTCTTTTGACATAATTGGTTCTATAACTTGGTTTTTATGCCAGGGCAAGCTGGAAATGATGGAGCTGATGAGACAAGGTGAAATGCTGAAAAGAAATCTTATACAATCTTATAGTGAAGAATAAATATTAGGACTTGTTAAGAACATACTCTTCTTCAAGAGTAACTTCCACTTTTTTCACTTGTTCTTGGATTGATTTTGCCTGATGCTGAAGAGACTGCTTATTCTTTGAACCAAGCTGTATCTCAGAAGAATTCTTCACCAGATTCTCAGCCTGCACTGCCATTGCTTCAGTCTGTTTAGAAAGTTCCTGTAAGGATGCAAGTCATATTAATACAACTACAAACAGTTCCATATATTTATACAGAAAGTATCTTTCCTCAATATTTGCAGTTGGAAAAGAGTATCTGTGTCCTACATGTATATTTTGAATGTGTAAATACCTAAAAACAATCTCTGAAGAAAGTTATTTTCGTGTTGCATTGAAGAAAAGTTCATTTCAGTAAACTAGCTTGAATTAAATTTACCAAGGGAAGTTATACATGCAAAAGTTTTTAACTCCACAAATCAAAATTTATTCTATAGAGCTTCAAGAAATTTATTTTTGAACTGTGGAAGATTATATGCTTTTTTTTTTTTTAATTTTTACATCCTACTATTTACAAAGTGGATTTTGCAGTATCTCATATTTTGTATTTTCCCCTTGTTTAGCAAATATTTTCTGTCACAAACGTTAAACTCGCACACCAGAACAATGGATGCTGAGCATAACCAAGATATCTGTAATTTACTATTGGATTCATCAAAGGTTAACAGCAGCGTGAAAAGCATGACACTCAGGAAAAACAATCCCTATTATTACTTCTCCAGTAGTTAATAAAATGGACTGGGATAATTCTGTAATATCAATGGCAAGTAGCATATTCTGGATTATGTCCACGGTGCAGAAGTCTCTCCTTTTTCTTCTCAGGTCTAAACCAGTGCTAGTTGTCACATTTCCCATAACCTTGCCAAAGTGCACCCTATTAATATTGATATGCAAGTGCTCAACATTGGTTTAATAGCACAGATGATTATTGAGCACAAAATGACAAGTCCTCAAAATCATTTTAATTGTCATGCATGTGCTTCAGATGCAGACTTTGAGTAATCCTTCATCAACTTTTTCATCAAATGACTTTTTACATCTAACCAGTCTCTCATCTGTACACGCAATCTGCACCAGCATGATGGAAAACCATGCAAAGATTGAAGGCAAATACACGCAGCACATGTCAAGAAGCTAAGAAGAAAGATATCTCAGCTCCTGTCTTTCACACAGCAAATACCTTTGTCTGATCCAGTTCTGAAGAGAGGCTTTCTAAACTGCTAAAGTTTAAGATACGTTCAAGTACAGAGCTTGCTTGATTGAGGTATTTTACTACCGTTTCTTTGTCTCTTTCAAACTGCTCCCATTTATTTATTGTGACCTAAAAACAAACAAACAAACCCAGAACAGGAACATAAAAGACAAAGAGATCAAAGGGGAAAAAACAAACTTTTCATTATAAGTTATTGAAGAAGGAAAAAAGAGAAAGTCCTGACATAAAATAAAACAATTTCTCCCAAAAAGCCATCCACTCAACAGATGCAAATGTACTAAACCAAATAAAAGTTTTCCCTTGATTTTTCACTGATTCATACTGTGCTGTGATAAAAAACTGTTCTCTAAGGTGCCAGCAATATTTAAATCTTATATCTGAATGTCCTGTAAGAAGTCTGAAGCAATATATGCAGAGACTTTTGCTTGTGGTGACAGATAGTCAAAAATATCTAAAAGGATTTTCATGTTCTTTAACAAAATAAATTATAGTAGAAGAAAATCCCTACTCACAGGAAAATCACACGTAAGAACTTATTTGCTCTTTTCTGATAATGCAGAGTTTTGATTAACATACAGCATTTAATTATCAGTCACAAGAATTATGGCAGCTTAAAAAATTATTTTCTTGATTACGATGTAGAGCTTAAGGCATTATATATGAGTCCTTAGAGAAAAAATGGGCTTCAATAATAAATGCTTACATAAAGAAGTTATTTGAGCTCTACTGATCATGTTTCTCAATCTTGTGTTTTATCATGAGCAATGCTTTTGACTTTAAACATTTACATGGAATAGTGGACAGCTGGATTACTATTCTGCTTAGAGAAATGCAAAGGGCAAATCACATACGGGTGCAAGAAGGTATAAATTCTAATCCCAGTGCAGTCAGTGATTAGTTATACAAGCTGAAGCAATTAATTTGATTTCTCTGTGACTTTTTCCTTCCTTCTTTAAATTTAGGATGACAGCATGTATTTCACAGAGTAATTGAGAGGATTATATTTGCACAACATCTTGTGATATTAAACTAATACCCAGTCTAAGGATTCTGAATTAAAGGGCATCATCTTTAGTAGTTAGGAGAAAGACCCCAATCTAAAAATTAATTCACAGATAAATTAATTAAAATAACAATTATGAATCGTTTGGGACTTTTAAACACTTCCAAACAAAATACTGTTTCTTTATTAATTAAGAGGTATACAACAGCTTCAAGAAGTTTTCAGGGAGGTGCTGGCCATGAAAACCCCAAGGACCAAGAGTCAGAGATGAGAAAGTGAGCTCAGATTTTTTACATTAAAAAATTAGGGGTTTACTAAGTTGAAAAAGAAGAAGAAAGCATGGGGCTTCATTTCTATATGGAAACGACTCACCTGCAGTTGTTCTTCACGTTTCTCCATAGTCTGCTGCATGTTCTCCAGTGTTCCCTCCAATTTTTGCAAATCTTCTCGCACTGTGCTGGGCAGTCCACCTTCAATCTGCAGCCGTTTGGCTTGGGAAATCTGCTTTTGCACATCTTGCCTTTTTGCACGGAGTCTCCTCGTCCTTTGCTAAAAGGATTCATCCAACAGGAATGATCAGACTTTTTAGCTCCTTTGGAAAACTAGCACAATGCAACCACTTTCTGTTTTTGCATAAAAATGTATGCAAGCAGAGTAACAGACAACTTGGCAAGTACTCTTCAGAGTCTCATATGTTCTTCAAGTGTACGCCTTGGCTTCCAAACTGTCTATACACCTTTTGTGGCATACAGGTGTGAGAAAAAGAGTGACAGTGTGGCCATTTATCCAAAAAAGTATCTGAGAAAGCAGAAGTCACAGCAGTTGTACAATCGCAGCTGGAGTCACAGGTGAATGTCTTTCTCATGACTGCCCGGAAACATTCAGGTCCGCTCTGCACTCTTTTAAGGCGCAGGTTGGAGCCTCAGATGCAATGTATCAGCCTTATTGGAGAGCAGTGGTGGAATGGCTAAGTTGTGCAACTCTTTCCGGGATGTGTTTTGCTTTGTAGCACTATCAGAAACTCCTAAGACTACATCCTTTCTCCTTTCTAACATGTCTGACCTATATCAGGCCTTGCTAAGTAAGGTCACAGCTCCCTGCTCAATTCTACTGTGTATCTTTGGGTCTGTGCCAAAGACTATGTCATATCACAAAAAGAAAAAGAACTCAATGAGAAGTTAACTATTTCTACTACCTCTCCTAAGACGGATAAGGAATGCAGAGTATTAAAAGAATGAATAATACAACCCTTAACACATACAGTAGTCCTTACAAACTCCAAAGAGTTTAGGTAAGACACAGGTAAGACTTAATAGTGCTTTGTCAGACAGTAAGCCATGTCTGACCTTACAGAAATAGATGTTAATATAAAGTACTTAAATAATGCCCAAACATGGGCAGTAAATTATTCTTATTAGCTTTGAGCAGGTTTTAGTTTCCTGCACTTGGCCTTAAAGGCCATGATTCTTGCTATATGCAAGCCACATCACTGATTATTATTGTACTTTGTAGATGTTTTGATCTAATATAAGTGCATAAAAAGCCTCCTGCTCTACTCCTACAGAATGGAGGCCCATCTGTCACAACAGTAGCTATCTAGAGAAGGAGATGAGACTGGAGGTACACCTTCCCTCCAGCATTTAGAGTTGGGGCCACATCAAACTGATGTAGTAGAAAAATTTCCAAAGCCAGAATTGTACCCAATTTGCCATGACTGAATCTGAAATGCAAGTTTTAAAATGGTAGAAAATTAGAGTCTGTATATTTGCAAAGTATATTTACCCAAAATTTAAAGTAATGAAGCTTGTTTTTCAGGTGTTTTGTGCCTTAAAAAATATATGAAATACAAGTTGAAAAACAAGCTCATATTTAGGCATTAACACCTAAAAAATACTGAAAACCTTTTTCCTTAAAAGAAATGAATACTAGGCCATGTAAGACTGTTTCCTTTATAACTCTTCCAAGTTATGCTAATGTACATCACAAAATTTTGTAATTACATAAATTCTTCCTTAAAAAAAAAAAAAAAGTATATGGACACAAGTAATCGTCCTACCTGATGATGAAGTAGTAGTTGCTGAGCTTGTAATAAACTTTCTGTATCCAGGATCTTTTCAGCCTCTGCTTGGACTTCTCTAGAATTGTTGATTAACTCTTCAATTGCACTTTTAACTTCTTCTTTGTACTGGACACAGTCTCCAACAGCGCCTAAAGTATTTTCAATCTACAATTACAGATAACTTTAAGTATTTCATGTTGAAAGGCATATCTGTGTTCTAAGGGTACATTTGTATTTAGAACATTTTTTCAAAAAGTACAGTAAATCGTTTAAATTCAAACCATTTTTATCTCCTGCATTCTTGACACCTTTAACTTTACTGTCTGTAGACTCAAAATGTGAGGAGACCTTTGTCTTGTTTAAACACACTCCCTTTGCCATGTGACAAATAACCATTTGTGACAACCGCTTACTGGTGATCGCTTAGAAAATACACAAGCTTACCTAGATTCTGAAACACCTGCGATACTCAACTCACAAAAAACCTTCTTACCATTTGGACTGTTTTAAGCAATGCTTTGGTGAATTACAAATACATTAAAATGCCCTATTACCCTGGTTATATGGACCACAATGTGCATGTGGTGAAATATCCAGTCTCGGCTTGCAGAACTTTTTAAAGAAAAAGGCATATCAAAATATCTGAATGTTTTACCCTCTTTGCGTTATTCAGCTAACTACTGGGGGCTGATTCTCAGTACAGGCTCTGTTCCTCATACAGTTCCTACGTGTTAAGGTTTTAATCATAAAGTATTTTTGATATTTCCCTTTCCCCTCCCCTCTCCTTTTTTCCACTTTCGAGAGTCTTCAGATTCAAGCCATTCAGTTTCCTTTTATATAAATGTTTAGTTTTTACTCTCCTAAACCACTGCTGAACTCTGGAAATACCCAATATCAGTCCTTGTCTAACCAGTATCACCCATCTGATTAACAAACTTTATAAATACTATTCAGACTCTTAAGAATCAGCAGTTTTTTAACTATAGTATAGAGTACCATTTAGATTATGCTTTTAGATAAGACATAAGTATAGATTCTACCTCTTATTTTCTTTAATTACCTTCATTACTTGCACTCTCCTATAGTTCTGACTTTTAGAGGAAAGAAAAGCAAAAGTAATTAAACACCAAAAAAACCCATAAAACCTAAAAAAAAAAAAAAAAAAAAAGGTATTACCTTAATTTTTTGCTGTCACTTGGAATGTCCCAACTTTCCAAACACAGTTTTCAGACCACAGAAGTTTAGACAAGTTTCAACAAATACACAGAACTTCTATATATTTGGAACCCTAACAAGACCTCTACACGAACTGACATTAAAACCGGAATTTGAAGTCTGAACTCTTTCTCTGTCCTGAATTCTTTATGGGTCTATTGCACCTTCTAAGTGCAAGGTGCTCTAAGTTTCACCTGATTTTTCTTTTAACTATATAAACTGCAAAGCAGTAAGTTCCCTGAGTGCCCACAGAACTCAAGGGTTTAGTGGTTCTGAGAGGTTTTTCTTGTTATGAGTTAGAAATTTTCCATGATTTCCACAGTTACAGTATCTCATTATCATTCAGGCCTCAGAGAACTGCAGTCTTTTCCTGCAAATTCAGGGCATGATAGACATCCTTAATGACTAGAAGCTACCTCCAATTAGTGCATTATTTCAGCATAAAAGATAAATAAAAGAAGATTGAAGTAAAATTCTATATTCACTAGCTGATGTGTATCACAGTTTTGTCAATGTTCACTACAAGCTGATTTTAAAAAACTAGAGATATGGACATTTTGATTCGAGAAACATTTACTATGATACTTTCCAATTCTGCAAAGGGAAAAGATCCACTATAATAATGTCAGTATTTTTTGCCTGCTACTCACAATGCTTTGCTACCCATGGAGTACAAATGAATTTTTTCTTGCTGAATTCCTGCAGTTTAATTAAAAAGCACAGCAGGGAACTTATGCTTGTGAAGACATGACTGATGTCATTTCATGCAACACTGTAAATGGAGAGTTCTTGTGTGTCTCATACTGTACCTCAGCCAGCAAATCTAGGAGTCCTTTGAAGTCACTGGAAAGTTTACAGAGCTCATCCTCTGTCTCTTTGGCCTCCAACTCAGGACATATTGCACTCAAAACAGCAAGTCTGGATTTCAGCCAGCTGTGATTTTCTCCATGCTTGTGAATATGCTTCCTGATTTCCTACAGAAAAAATCAAAACATAGTTTCTTCAAATAATCAAAATTAATAACTGGCATTCAGTTCAAAGATTAGTAGTTTAAATGTACTACTTTGTTTTTAACACTAGAAATGTAGTATTTTTCTATTTGCAGATTCAGTTCCAGTCAATGGCTAGACTTTTGTATTTCTTCCACAGACTTTACTCCACTACTAGTTAGACTGTTTGTTAGTAAATAACAGTGGAGTACTCTTCCCTCACAAACTAACATTTTTAATTACAATATATACATATGGCAGATAATACATATATATTTTGTAAATGACCACATTTCTTAGTTATAATTTAAATCTTAATTGCTGACTTTTCCAAATACACAATTTCATATGATATAAAGTTTTGTGCATCTTTTTTCCCTTTAAATAGCTTTCCCCCCACTCCTTTGACCTAGTAGTTCATTTATATCTTCGTGGCAGTGCTGAGGAGACATTGCTAGCAGTGAAACTGTGAGTGAATCAGACCTTTTGGAGCAGAAGTACCCTTTAAGCTTAAGCTCTATCAGTTTTATGAAGGTCATCCTAATAACGTTTCTCTATATAGTTAGCCTCATAATTGGCTCACAAACATCTATAGTATGTGACATTCCTATTTTTGCTTCTAGTATGTGAAATTAAAAAGAAAAAAGAAGGGTCAAGCTGGGTCCCAAGTGCCATAATAGATTATTGCCTAAAACTAATTTAATTAATCAACTCAAATTTCAAGTATTCTATCACTCCTGTTGCCAGCCACCCATGTAAAAGTGAATGACAGAATATCTTTTCCTCCTCCATTATACTATTGTAGAAGAGAATTTTTATTACAGAAGATTTCCTTAAATGTAAGTAATTAAATGTAAGGTCATTCAAAAATCTGCAATCCAGAAATTTTTGGTTTTCTCTGCACAGCACTTTTAACTGTGCATGCAATAGGATGAGGGGCAAATATTTATTCTATCTGTTCTAAATATACAGGAAAAGGGACCTGCCATTCTCTAAATTATTAGAAGTTGGAATTTCTGCCACACTTTGCTGCATGTTCAACTTTCTCCTGAATATTTTTTTAAGAATACCAGGAATCAGCAAAACTACTATGATCTCCATAGTGAAACAGTCGCACAGATTCAGAATACAATTTTATCCAGAGTCCCAGAAGTGATGACCATAGCTTTGTTAGAATATAAGCCAAGGACTCACCTCAACAGATGCTTTACATTGCTTGTATTTGGCAGTATCATTAACATTTTCCTTTATCTTCTTTAGCTCTCTTTCTGTTGACGAAATCCAATTTGCCAATTCAGAAAATCTGAAATAAAACATCACATAATGCAAAATAAAAAGAAAAAAGTTAGACAAAAATTGCCACCACCAAACAGTAACCTCTTAAATGTAAGCAAAAAACTATAAAATCCAGCTCAAAGTCCCACTATAATTTGTGGAATTACGACATAAATTATAATTTTCTACAAGAAGCTAACATCACTGTGTCATTCTTTACATGGTATTGATCTATGACCACATACAGAAGAGTGACCATGCATAAGGCTCTACAAGACTCAGCAAGCAATTGAGCTGACACCTGCTCTTATAGCCCTTCCAGGTGTCCGAGTGCTCCATTAGCTTCATGTACGTGCTGTCTATCTGGGATTTGAGCTCCTTCAGGACTCGTTGGCTGCTTTCCAATGTACCCCTCACTGGATCAGAAACTGGCAGTTTTTGGCACAGTTCTTCAATTCGTTGTAGCCTTTTCTCACACAGGTGGTAAGATCCCTTATCACCGAAGAACAACTGATGGGAGACAAAGCAGAAAATTCAATAAAAATACAAACTCACAGAAATCACAAATCTTATCTAAAATTTTTTTTATAAACCACTAAGATAAAAAAAAAATTGTTAAAGACCACAAGAATTGATCTAAGCTGGGCACAAAGTGTTTAGTGGCCTAAATGTTGGTCACAATTTCAGTTCATTATTGACATTGAAATTTATTTCTGTAAATGCCCCCATGGTGGTGTATAATTCATACCACATGTTCCTTGATCATTCTTTCATTGCCTTCTCTTGATAACACCTTGTTCTGTCGAGCTAGTTCAGCTTTGCACTCCTCCACTGTGATCAGGAACTTGTTTTTCTGTACTTCAATCTTCAAGTGGATCAAATGATATGGAGCTTCTGTTTGGAGATCCTACACACCCACAGGGGCAATAAAGAAGCACAGAGAAAAAACACTACTCCTATTACCTCAGGGTGAAGTTACTACAAATAAATTGACTAAAAACTGATAATATAGAAAATTAGACATCTATGTGCACGAACAGATAGGGGTTTCTCTGTATTCATTTTGTTACCAATATGTCTTAGATATAAGGTCATAAGCTGAGACCAAAATGTGTATGTATAAGGCACATCACAGACATCTTCATTCTTGGCAAGATATGCCAAATATTTCCTGTATAAAATAGTATTCACAATTGTTTCCAGAGGTTGCTGTTTGCCTGCTAGTGAGAGACCAGTCAAACATCACTCCTGCTTTGACCAGCAACATGCTGTAGCAGGCAAAAAATTCCATAGCTTATGAGCAAAGTTTGTTCACTTTTTAGAGTCTTTGGTAGAAGACACAATTTAAACTGATAGCCTGATCTCTTACAGATTCCTTTTTGTTTGGTTGGGAAAGTAACTGCAATCATCCAACATCAGCATAAAGAAAAGCTAGCACCTATTCGCAGGAAATGTTCTTAACGCAGGTATCACTACAGATACAGGTAGGTGAAAAATTAAGGTTTTATAATTAATGTCTCACATTTCTTGACTTCGATTAACTACTTTACTTTAACAGGGCTTTTCCAAGTGGCTATTTGTAAGTGTAGCTGTTTCTAATGTTGTAAAATAGATTTTTTTTTCTTTTTTTTCCAATTATACAGGAAGACAAATAATCAGCTTACTTGTTTTGTTGTGTTTTTTTTTTTCAATATGTACGTCATGCAGAAACTTTTCAAAACAAAGATTTACAATTGCCAGAGACATTATTCACTAACCTTCCACTGCCTGTGGAGTTTCCTCACAGCTTCCTGCAGGCTGTGTTGCTCTTGTTCTGGGAGGATGTCAGTAAGTTCGTCACAAGCTTTCAGAAAGGCATTGAGGACTCTCTGATCCAACTGGTTAAAGAATTCCTGAAGTTGAGGCAGAAAGTGAAAGGGTGAGAAGATGAAGCTGGTTACTGATACGGTAACCTGCCAACGTAAAGTTCCTAACACACACTGTAAGTTTCAAGGTTACTTCTGCTGCATTGAAGAACTTAAGTTTGAGCTAAGGAAATAACTATTTCTAGCTATTTAAAGTCCAGCAAATTAATTTATTCTCATCCAGTACACTGAGATGGTATTTTAACAAGAATGCATTTTAAAGCTACATGCATAAGTAATAGTTATAATACAGACACAGGTATTAATCTGAGAAAAAGAGCAGTGGATGCATGAGACTGGCAAAATATAGTGTTCTAACTCTCAATGGTTCTACTGACAAAACCTGCCCTGACTTCTATGGGATCTTTTCTCTTCACCTTCTGGTTGCTTACATCCATCAGTAAGAGAGATGATCATTATTCCTTTTTGTTTTTCAATCTTAGCATTAGTTTGACCTGATCTGTATAACTTCTACACGTGCAAGAAACCCACATCAATTTTAGAATTAAGTAGGCTTTTCATTTGTATGTCATGCACTTAAAGATTTCCAGGAGGAAGGTCAGAGAATTTACTCACGCTATGTTTTCTGAGAAGTTCTTCAGGATTTCCTTTTTCTTTTAAGCAACAATTGGCAATCTGTATTACTTTCTCCAGTTCTGCTCTAGACTCCTCAAATTTCTTCATCAAACGGCTATTTGCTTCTATGTTTTTTCTCCACTCACCAGCTTTCCTGACCATATTCTGAGTTACAAGCAAAGAAAATGAGCTGGCACTTTCACACTGATTTTTATTTGCTCTCTTTTACCATGATCTTACAAAACATGCATTTAATTTGTGTCACTCTTTTAAACATATGCTTTTCACCATGCTTCTCCTGCTCATGCTCCCATTTTCACAATTTTTAATACTTATACTAAGGCTTGGGCTAATGTCATAATTCAAAAAAAAAATTAGTAGATATCTAATATAGATGTCTCTGACACTTTGAAAATGCCTCCACCATTTGATTAGTGTGTTTCTTTCCTAAAGCCTGCTTTCAGATGTAAAGCACCTGATTTGGCCAAAACCTTGCTGTTTCTTTTTCCCTAGTATCAAACCATCTCCTCCTAACGTGACTTGACATGAAAGTGGTTTGAGCCATGGATCTAACCAGTTCCATGCTACAGGTCTTCTGACCTGGAAGAGGTTTGTTTGATTATCACATCAGTAGGTCAGATAAGTAATCGGGAAGAAAACTGCTTAAAAGAAAGGCAGCAAATTTTGTGGTTTAGTTGCTGAGATCTTCTTGTTTTGCTGCCTTAGACACAGCTCTTCCATTATTCTGCATTTTAGTCTGTTCCAGTGCACTGCATTATTCAGTGGTTACAATTCCATAAGGAAGTAACAAAACTTACCAGGAGAATCGAACAGTTCAGCAGTTTAACCACTGCAAGGTAGTTCCAACACTGCTTACTATACACACACTTCACCATCCTCACTGATCACAAACCCCAGAGTAAAGATTTGTAGTGAGTTTTGATTAGCAAGCTAATCAAATCTGTCATTCTCAACTTAAAACATCTTACTAAATCTTTTTAGAGTTTCCTGATAAAAATAAATGCATAATATTAGAATTATATAGGAATGCATTCTTTACATGCGAAAATTCCAGTTTCCAATATTTTAACTCTAGGTATGTCACATTTTGAACGGTTATACCATATTTTATAAGTTTATTTTCTAACACAAAAAGAGACAAAACAGTATCCAACTTTATAGGAACAAAATAATTAATGTTGAACATGGTAAATTTACCAAGTTACAACTGTATCTGCTTTTGCTACTATAAACTAAACTTAAATAATGATTTCTGTTCTAGATCAAACCCCACTTATCTTTAGGTACAACCCACAAATACAATAACAATTTTCTAATCCCCCTCTCAGAGCTCTTTACTGATAGGTGATTTTCTGTAGTTTAAAATTCAATTTAGATACCTTAATACTGAACAATAATTGCCTGAAAACAAATATAATAGAACCCAATGTCTGAAGATCTGACTAAAAGATAATTATAAAATCATAGAATATACTGAGTTGGAAGTAACAAACAAGGATTGAGTTCAACTCCTCACTCTGCGCAGGACAACCCCCAAAATCACACCATGTGTAATGGTTAATTTCATATTAGAGTGGTGCTAGATGGGGGCTGAATAGCCCTGAAAATATCAGTAATAAGTGATAATAACAACATAGAGCACTACAGGTAAGGGGGAATATAGCCCCAAGCACACATCTTTATATTAACAAATGCAACATGTTTGCAACCTTCTATATTTATAATCCACGACATTTTCTGGAGGAAATACAAGGACCAGCAATAGTAGCATGTGCAAGAGTTTCCATCTCCCATGCTTTGTGTGAAGCAGGAGGTATGGGAACATGGGAGCAAATAATTAGCCAAGATAATACAGTCAGGAGGGAAAAAAAACAACAGTGAAGCCTTAACAGTAGGATTTCAGGTTCCTCATTCCAAAGGAGCCTGAAACATATGAAAGCTCTCCTAAATCCCAGGTTCCGCTGTGGCAAGCTCACCTCTGAATAACTGCATGGAGAGCATGACTGTCAGTCCCCTGACCACTTATTACCTAATACAGATAAATCCTTCATTAATAACCTGGCACCAGAGAGGAGAGCTATCCAGGATGGTAGCTACAGAGTGATGAAATGGATGGATCAGTGGGGGGATCAACTGCATATGAATAAACTTTCAAAAATATGCATCAAGATATGACATTATTACCTGAAAAGTAATCTGAACTTGTGTAACTTTCTTCTGAAACGTTGACTGATGGAAATGCCGTAACACTTCACTGGAAGCCACACACTGCAGGATACTCTGACTGTTTCTCTCAATCAGGGACAAATCTTTCTTGCAGTTTTCTTGGTAAGCTACCAAATCCTGAAAGGAAAAAAAAACACCACATATACACCCTGGCCAGGAACAAAGGAGAGAAAAGTTTGGCAAAATAACAAGATATTTTTGACAATAAGAACAAAAGGGATGAGGTCAAAGAACCAATAAGAAACAGACTACACGATATATTATATGGAATAACACAGACAACACAACTTTCTCCTTGTATGCTAAGTCTGTACCCAAACAGAGCTCTAGCTATTTATAATAAAAAGGCACAGACAGGTACCCAGGCCCTTCAGATAGTTTTGGAGAATGTTGATCAATACATTATTCTGTGATTTAATGTTATATATTTATTGTATAATTGGAAGCAGGCAGCGGTGAAGTCAACAGACATAAGAATGACAGCTCTCAGAAGCACGTTGAGATTTTAACCTTCCTTGCCTTTCAAATAATTAATCTTTCCTGTCAGCTTTTGGAATTCAGATTTCATTACAAATCGCATTAAGCAATGAGAAAAAAAGAGAAAAAAGAAAACATGCATGAAGTAGCATAGGCTTAAAAAAATTTGTTTAAAAATCCTGTAGTGAGGAAACCATTCTGCTATTGAAGGTGCACTCTATTCCTTAACACAAATCTTGGTTTACTCTCTGATTGGGCAGAAACCAGCACTCTCAATATAAGTGGTATGATTTTGGTTCCTTGCTGGCAAATAACTGCAGAAGCAAGTCTTTTTATTATGACCTTCTGGGGCAGATTAACCTTTACAAACAGAGGAGAGGAGCGCTCTTACGAACCACCCTTTAACCTGCAGTTTTGACATGGGATTCACCTGATGTTAATAAACAGAAGATGATTGACTTGGGAAAATAATGGACTGGCTGGATTTGAGCTTACTGGATCATTTTTACTGAAATGCAATCAAAACTTGAAGCCACTGGAAGAGAAGGGCTGTCTTGTTGAATTATTGGGCCAATCTCCAGAGCCATTACAGGGTTGAACTGTAATAATGGCCAGTCTTCGCGAACGAAGAACCGGGGAAGGTCTTTACACCTTCGAGCCTGCGCATTGGATTTTTTAG
>JAWMRA010000113.1:56651593-56682337 GCA_035584735.1 Pseudotriccus pelzelni | reverse complement strand
CCCTGGCTGGGAATCGAACCCTTGGCCTCGGCGGTGAAGGTGCCGCAATCTAACCACTAGGCCACCAGGGGCTCCCGGGGTTGAACTAATTTTTACATATATACACACACATACATGAAATTAAATCTCTTAGTTAATTTTTTTCCCAAGGGGCTCTAAATGGCTTTGAAATATTTCAGGTTCCCATAAAAAATCCATTTATTTACATTACCTGTCAAATCCAACTCTAATGAAATGTGTACTTCAATTTTAAGAAAGTATTTCTAAACTATATACTACACATACACAAGGATAAATACCAATTCCGATTTTCATTTAACTTTCCAAATGAATTCTGACCAGCTCTGCATTTCTTCAGAGAGAAATGTTTATTGGTCAGGAAGAAAAGTTAATGCTATACTACAGTGCACTTCAAAGAATTCATTTTTCCAGACTTCTAAGAAATTTCCATAATTGTACAAGAAAACACAGAGAATGTTTTGATCATATTATTTCATCTGCTTAATAAAAAAAAAAAATCAATGTATTTTTGATACTTCAGTCCAATTTCCACTAGATTAAAAAAAAAAAGTCTTATATTTACTTCTTGGATTGAAACCAAGACACTAGGAGGGAACAAAAGTTTCAATCTTTGTATATTTAAGCCTAGCTGATTTTAGAATGAGGCTATATTTGTTTCCTGAATATGAAGAAGCATTTGCTTACCTTACTGAATTGCAATCTAAATTTCTAAGAAAGCTAATTGCAAATTAGCTTTCAGAGGTAGAAGATCTTGGTAAGACGTTTTTGAAACTTACTTGGGCTTTTTGTTTAAGAACAGCTGTGGGTTGTGCTTCAGGGTCCAGGATAGAAATTATTTCATTGACTTTTTCAAGAGATTCATAAAAATGTGTGATTTGTTTTTCCAGTTCTTCCAGTGGAGATAGAAGACGCTGGCATTCATATAGCAGGGCAGAGGAATACTCCTTAACCTTTTTTGCCATTAAAAAAAAATAATTGAAAATGTTGTAAAATTCAATAAATAATAACTTCCTTTGCATGTAGGTTTATACAGTTGCTACCTAGTCTTTTTAAAGATTGATTAATCCTGATCCTCTATTACTTCTTAAAGAACAGAATATTCAATTTAAGAATGGCAATCTTAGCTTCTAGGAGAAGTAACACGTTCTCCACACTGAATCACTTTGTTGTTACAACTATACATTTGTTCAAATGCATATATGTGAGCATTTATATACAGGAGCTTACGATTTATCAGTTCAATAGTCAACAACATATGTAGTAGAGAAAGTGTTCTGCAACCTTGCTCAGCTGCTCTTTGATCCGTGTCAAAGTTCCCAGCATTTCATTCACTTCCTCTTGAGAAACTTCTTTTGTAACAAGTTGCATTGTTCTTGTAACCGCTTTATACTGAGCTTCCATTGCAGGCAACTTCTGCTTAGTATTCTGAAACAAGTGGTTCAAAAAATATTTCAACAGCAGCATCTATGCATTCATGGGAGATGTAAGACTGATAAAAGACATAAATTCTAATTATCAATTATTTTCATTGTTGATTTTAGTGAATACTGAGCCATGCTTCAAATGCGTGAACACTGAGCCAAAGGGTATCAGTCAATTCACCCGAATATCATTTGAAACTACACAGAAAAAATTATCTAGTCGGACAGTAGTTTGGAAATTTACTCTAAAAATGTCACTCATAGAATACAATGATTTATATTACCTATAGCCAAAACCATACCAAAAAAGGCACCACTAGTAAAAACAAACAAACAAACAAATTACTAATGGAAATGTATACTAAAATAATGTTATGATATCAAAGTTAAATAGTTACAAGTTTCTCTGTCATGGAGGAGAAAAAAAATTAAAGTAAGACACTTACTTCTAATTCTTGTACAAACATTTTGACATCAAGGAAGGACATTTCTACAGGGGTTGAAAATTTCCTATTGCTTCCATCAATAAAATCCGTCAAATGGGCAACACCATCCATATATTCTTTCCTCATTTTGTCCAGTTCATCTGCTCGAGCATACTACAAAAATGTAAAGCAAAAAGGAAAAATCAAGAAAATAACCACCCCAAATGAGATATCTGGCAATTAAGAAATTACTTAAAGAAATAGCATGTTTTCAGTGCAATTGTCAGCTGGAAAAATTATATTAAATGAAATACAATTTAATGAAAACTGATCTTCTAAATTATTTAAATACTAATCATCTGCATTAATTTTGATAGTGATGATACTAAAAAGAACATCATGCATATAAGTGGTCCACCTTTTTTAAGGTTTGGATCATGTGGACAGTGCCAGACTCTCATTTGATTCTAACCTAGAATCAACAATTCAATTAATTTCTCATTACCTACAATATCAACTTTGAAAATTCAACCAATAGAAGAAAACATAAAAAGCCTAGAAAAACTGAAGGATAATGGAAACTTCAATAAAAAATGCTAGCTGGAAGAAGGGGAACTATAGGTCTTAGAAAGTAGAAAGAACTGTATGACAGAAATGGCAAAAAATCAGTGAGAAAAAATATATAGCCAACAAAAGAAAGAAGTGGGTGAAGAGGCATTTACCTAAGTGAATCACCTCAAATATCGTCAGCAAATAAAGCCTGAGAGCATTCTAGTTAACAGTCTGAAAAAGTTGCAATAAAAGAGAAGCGATCATTATTTCCTTTTCCATTTAACTTGACTGAATAGGAAATAGTCATGCCAGTAAAGAAAACAGATCCAGTGCCTCCAAATGGGTGAGTTGAAATCACCAGAAGGGGACAATATCATTAGATCCATACTGACTATTGCAAAGATATTCCTAATGTGTTTATGAGGTGTGAAATACTTTGGTGTAATTAAGCTCACATCTTCTATATTTGCTTAAAGTGCAAATATAGAAAGAACGATTCTTTTCCTAACAGCAGAATTTCTTTAATGAGATAAAGGGTAGGTTTTTTCATTTACTGTCAGTGCCTCCTTGTGGGTAAGACAGAAATAAAGTCTGACTGATCTACATTTAATTAATTAACTTACACTATACCTGCTTATTGTTGCAGTACAATAATTGAAAGCAGTTTTCATAATTTTCACTGTTTAGCTTTACAGAGCTTTTACAATAACAATAGCTACTAAAAACCAATCATTTCCCTTGAAGAACAGTAGAGGATATGTGTAAACATTCTCTGCATCAAGACAGGTGACCATAGCAAAAAACTACAGCTTATAGTGGTTGAAAATGTAAAAAAAATAACACTAAATAGCTGTATGACCAAAAAGATAAATGAAGGACATAAAAATAAATAAAAAAAATAAAATTATCTACTGTAGGGAGTAATTTCTGATTTAAATAATGACGAACAGCTAGACTTATTAAGTTCTGCTATAGCCCTTCAAGTGGGGCAATCTGTCTTGCTTGCATGGAAATGGCAAAGTAAATATTTGAAACTAACAAGGGCAATATCACTTACCTGTTTAACTTGCATAAACAATTCTCTCCATCTTCCATTTAGTAGCAGAAGCTGCTGTTTAAGATCCCTGGAAATGGTCTCATCACATGTTTCAATCAGAAAATTACCAGCATCATTCATGGCTGTGTGCTGTTGGATCCAATGAGGTAAGTGCCGGAAGAAATCCTAAAGAAGAAAATGAAAACATCTTTCCAAAATCCTTTCAATTAGTCTTTATCTTAAATCACAATCCCAAAATTTAATCACCAGCTAATGGCTTGATAAAAACTCTTTGAACAGTTATCCTCTGAAGCTCTTCACAGCAAATATGCCATAATATAGTTTCAATGTCTGTGAACATAACCTATGGAACTAAAAATTACTGCCAGTTAACTTACAGCTCATTTTACTCAGGTGAGTAGTTTCAGTTAAACAAACGGAACTCCTCCTTAAGAGAAAGGTCTGTAACTAAGAATTCTGTTAGGGCTCATCTAATTTCTGTCTTGTCTTGAAACAACATGGGCTGATAGTAACCTCAGCTGTAGAGGGGTTCTTCCCCTGCTGTGAACCGCATGGAGCTTCCCAGAAGACCTATGAAGACTGATTCTTGATCATTGCTTCCTCCTGTCTCAGAGCAGGTGATTGCAGAGGTGAAAGGAATGGTTCTCACTGATACTTTTCCCCCCCCCGTCCCAGTGAGACAGCCTAAATAGACTGTATGCATCTTGTAGGCAGATACATGTACAGAAATTGGTACAGAAGACAAAGACCAGCTCCCTCCATTCCTTTTCTCTCTTCAAGAGGATGGGCAACACCTAAGGCAGACTCCAGCTATACCAGTAAACAAAACAGGACTCTGTCGCATGATTGTCCACATCTTCTCTGACATGGCTTTGGCTTGTCCCTGCTACCCTTGGTCTTCAGGACTTAGGGAGGGGCAGTGATCCATTTTGCTTGTGACTATTGATCTACTCGATAATTTCCTAGACTGTTGGCTGCCAGTGACAGTCCCATGCAAACCTTTGCCCAAGGGTGGATATGAAAAAGTCCTATCCAATCACACCTTCACGCAAAACCAGTTCAGATGCAACTGAACAGGTCAAATGGATGCATACTGGTCTAATGACTTGAAGAGAGAATTGACCAATATACATCCATTTGACTCTTTCTTTTCAATTGCATCTGAAAACAACACGTAGTGTTTTCAATTCCTAAAGCTGAGATCAGCAGTGTACAGGTGCTCTGCACTGACGTATCGGTGAATAAGTTTAACCACTTCAGTAAATTGTATCTGCAGTTTGAATCTTCCACTTGCAGTGGAGCAAACCCCTTGCTTTGTGCAAAGCCTACCCTCTACGAGCAGATTCAAAAGAAATTAAGTCTGCTGAATCTGGCATTGGTCAGTCCTTCAGTGGTCAGGATTACTAGAGGTCAAGAAGGAAAAAGCACATAAACATTACCTTCCTCAGACCTTGCTGGGGATTCTCTACATTTCAGAAGCCAACCTAAAGCATGTGTAAAATTTAAACACATTTGGCAGGTACTGTGCTCAATTAAAACAATTCAGTTCTTTTTAAGGAAATCTACAAGCTCTGAAAACTTTTGAATATAGATGTGTGAGAAAAGTGTGGGAGAGTGCAGTTACGAGATTATTATGGAAAGTTCTTAAGACGTACTGCAAGTAAACAAAGAAGTTGTAGAAGGAGCAGTTTGAAAAATCCAAGCACATATTGATCTACAGGTTCACAGTAAGGCTTCTGAAGACAGAAGCCAATGAGAAAGCTAACAAGCCACTTTCTTTTCCAAAAAGAATAGTGGTATGTGCTGGTCTTGAAATGATACGGAGAGAATGAAAAGAAGAAGAAACCACGACAGCATGATAAAGGGCTACTATGGCCTTTGCCTAGGATAAAATATAGTGGCCTTAAATAATACCAGTAAGGATTGCAAATGAGAAACTCTGTATCATGTTTGTAACGTATCATGTCACATACTGATATTTTAATGGATTTATAGAACAAATACTTTGAAACGTTTAAAAATATTTTATTCTATATTCCAAATAATAGTTATCATATTTTATCTGCTTTTCCTGATGGCTGCAAGGCTGTTAATTGTACAAACCAATATAAGAATTGCTTTGGTTGTAAAAATCAAATAGTAAAACTGCCTAATTGGAACTATCTAAGTGAACATTACTGCTGTGGAGTGCTAGATTCAACACTAAAGGTACAGGTAACTTTTAAAATATGTATCTCAGTCTGCAGACAGATTATGGTACCACTTAGTAATCTTTAATAGTTTAGAGTCAATGCAATTTTAAGAAGAAATTAGCATTTTGGGAAGAACACTGCATTAATGTCTAAGGTTTTCAACAAGGTTTTTTTAATCAGAATAGTAAGAATTACTTGTTGGATATGTTAGAAATCAAAAGAAAGTATATACTCTATGGGTAGATATAACATATATATATGTTATATAACAATAAAGCTATAAATCTGATCAGAGAAGTAAATGTTTTGATTTTATTCATACTCATGAAAGAGTATTTAATTTTAAACACTGCCCAGTTACTCACATAAAAAATACACCATTATTTAAGATCACTTTGATCAGCTGAAATCATCCTTCCTGACCAGTAATAACTGTACTTATATTATACCAAACTATTACTTTTCACAGGTTTTTTTTTATTCTAAAAGTGCATTCCATTATTTTACATCAGTTGAAACTAACAAAATTTAACAAAAATTATACGTTTCCTTCATACAACATGAAATGATCATTCCTGACCTGATGTCAATTTGTCATCTTACAACCTATGAAACCCCTACTTTCATGTTAAGAGCAATATATCCGCTACACTGGGATTGGGTGCAAATTTAGCACTTATTAAATTCAGGACTATTCAAGTCAATCTGGGTCATTACTTAAGGTTCACAAGCTTAAATCTTAGTGCTTCAGTACTCTACAAAAAAAAAAAAAAAAAAAGAAGGAAAAAAAAAGAAAAATATTTTTATAACCACACTTCCCAAAACAAATTGTCTAAAAGATTTCTAAAATGCCAGGGAAATAGGTAAGGAAAAATTACTTACCCATCTAACAAAACAATACATATTAATATTATTGTAAGGCAATGAATGTTGAAATCTGTTATCTCTTTGGTAGAAAAATCAGTGGAAAACAATTTTATTCAAGTGTCTTTATAGGTAAGCCATGACTATGCACTTCAGTGTTAAGAGCTGTATTTGCTTTTAAGTGAATCATGTAACATTCTTATCTCTGAGCAGTACTGCTGCCCTCTATTCATGTCAAAGATGACTCTAACCATGTTATCATAGATGATGCTTTTCTTCATTGTGTGTACATACGTAGATCCTATACAAGCAAACATTGAAATTCCTATGATGAATGAAGACAGTATGGAAAATCTGAAAAAATCTCTTGCTCTTGTACGACATTTCACAAAACAAGCTAAGCAAATGCAAAAACACATGCCATGTTTCCCAATTTACAAAATAACCAAATACATATGCTATTAGTGCATACCTTTTTAGAATGTTCAGGCTGATTCAGCATTTTTTCAGCATCTTCCAGCCAAGCTTGCAGACCTGCCACAGTGCTGCTGTATCTGTCCCAATTAGCAATTACTTCTTCCAACATACTTCTTACACTTCTCACCTCTACTGAGAGGTTCCTCCACTGAGCTGTGGTATCACTCATGAATTTCATCACATTCTCAACTTCTTCCACTGAGATACGGGAAAGACATTGATTATTTTGGTTATTATTATTTCTGTAAAGCTTAACTTCATGTTATGCTTATTTATTCTCATCAGGGAATTATATTTTACCCTAACTTCTGTTTCAGTAGGCTTTTATATGCTTATGTTCACAGCCCAATTTTAGTGCAAAATCATGACTGAAAAATTAAACCTGTGAATTAAAGACTGAGAAAAGTACATAAAATGAATGCTAAATTAAACCAGGCACACTGGATATTCTGTGTAGTGTTCATTTCAAACCTGCAATAAAAGAAATCAGGGGATAAACCTGCCTTAAAAAGGCAGAAAATGAGAGATGTATTATATAAAAATGCATACTATATCTGCATTGAGAAGTACGGAATGAAATTGTGATCTTTCTTCCACTAACTTTGAAACTAAACTGCTGCTAATTTTTGCCATTTAATTTTTAATATTTTCCACATAGTAATAAAGGAACAAGTGTGTCCTCATTCCAGAAGAAAAAAAACAGAGAAGAAAAAGGACTAACTGAATGCTGAGACCTCATAAAATACGCAGAATAGAGATACTTTAAACAATTTTTAGCTAAGGTGCCTTCTAATTTCTGATGCCATTGCTGAATTCATATATGTGAGTACTTGTCCTTTAGAATGCAATTTCTTGTTGGATTTTATTAATAGCACTGAATAAATCTATGACTCTTATTCTCTGTAAGAATACCTTGTAAAATTTGAGTATCACTATCAACTTAAATTTCTCAACAAACCAAGGTATCCATTTTCTCTCCCCTTTAGAAGCTGCAGCAATCCTCAACAGACATTATTGTCAGCAGAGATTAAAATGACTTCATGTCTGTAATAATCTAGGTCAAATATTGGCCTCAAATTCTCACTGAACTCAGCAATGTTCAGGAATGACAGGAGGCAGCTGTTGAATCAGCTACACATTTTTCTCATGTATATCCGTACTTCAATTACCATTTGAGTTCCTCTTATAGGTTTTCAAAGTTAATGAAGAACCTTCAATAAATCAATGGATAATTTTGCAATTACAATGATACTGGGATCAACTCTCTATTTGTCTTTTTCTAGTAAACAAAACCAAACCAGGGAGCATTTCCAGGCACCAGAACATGATTTTCTCTCCTCCTAATTTGGTCTCTGGCATGCTTTTGGCCCAAATCAACAACACCGAAATAATCCAAAAGTTAGCATGGATGATGGACTTCTCCCATGAGGAAGTCTGAACATGATCACTCTCCCTCTGAGATTCAGAAATCTGCAGGATGAAATCTAACAGCAGGAGGGCAGGCTGCTCTGGACCTGGTGACACGCTACAGAATATGTGAAATTGTGACCAAAGGTTTCAGTCTCTGGTGAACTGCAGCTGCTGTTGGTGAACAGCTCTGCTGCATGGATGAAACAAATATTAGGAGAACCTTTTAGAGGATACTTATGTATAAAGAGATTAAAATGCTGTTGCAGTGATGAAAGAAATACAGACATTTACCTGAACCATTTGCTTTGGCGTACATTTCAGCTGCTCTTTTCAAGATCTGGTAAGTAACTTCATACTGCTCAAAGAACTTACTATTTTCAATAACAGACTGAAAAAAAATACAACAGACAAAATAAAGGTAGGTATTAAGGATAATTTCCATGAAATTACATCAGCATATTGATGACAACTTTTAACTTCATTAGTCCTCTATTCATCTCTATAAAATAATATTTAAATTATCATAATTATAAAATAGTATACAAATTTCACCTTTTCAAATTAATGCTACAGCGGAGCATACTGTTACAGAGATTTATTTATTTTCCCCACAGAAAGGCTATTTAAACTTTTCTTAGGCTGCTAGTTGCTGACTTGCTGGACCCACCAGCATGTGGTAGTTAGAATGTGCAGAAACTGGGTAATTAACTTACAAGTTATTTAATGAGAATTGTTTTACTCTTAAATGTAAGGGGACTAATTTTAACAGAAGAGAGAATTTCCTTCATATAGGTCACCACAAAAATCAAATCCAGTTAAGCTTTAAAAACTGTTCCTGTATTAAACCTTTGCAGAAAGACGGGTAACACTTTAAAAAATAAAGAAACATTTGCTTTATCCTTCAGTTTTTCTTTACCTCCTTTGCAACTGGCAAAAATAAGATTATGGAAACCCTGCACAAAGAGATGCTGTTTTTCCAAAGTGAGACACAGTCCTTTTCCTTTCTGAGTGGTGGTTTAGCTGTATAATGTGTTATAGTGTGATGAATAAATTATCTAAAAAAATTTTGGTCAAAAAGCTATGCCTCTGACATTTATGACTCTTTATTCCTCATGGCAAATGACACTGACCTTTTATAATGTCTTTCAGAAATGTTACTTCCTTTAAGTGCAACATAAAACTATAGCTCTGTATTATGCAAGCATATTGTGTCTTGTATTACCACTGTTAAAAAAGGGAGAGAATGGTAGAGTTTGGAATGGTTTGTAGCTTATGCTACATCCCAAGCCTCCTCAGCTGCAGATTACAAAATTAAGGAATGTGTGCCCCACATATGTCTATGCAAGCTTTGAAATACCAGAACAGACAAAAATAGACCAATGTGACTGGCAAAACCAGGTTTCAAATGAAGTTAAAAGTTCACTGTATTTTGAAGCAAAGAATTAGATTTTGTGTGTTCATCAACAGATATTATATAACATAAAACATGTTTTAAAAAGTAATTTACCAGCCAGCATATATCTAAACGTCTTCTATTTTAAAACCTTTGACAGTTACTATGTCAAATTACCACAGTTATCTAGTATGTAATTTAGAAATGTGTTTATAACCAAGGAAACTAGAAGTCAAAAACAGTCAGAATTTTTCTCTGCTCTCTTGTTAAAACAAAATCTGCCATGTGTGAAGAACTACATGCTTTACCATGAATTATGTGACAAACTCCTGACTTTCACTTTTGCCAAACCCACATTAAGACGTTTTAACCTGAATCAAAAACTCCAAGACTTCATGTGAGTAAAAATGATTCACATAACACTGACCTCAAGAGCTACTTGAAATATTTTAAAAAATTAAATTTAGATGTTTTACTGATTAATATTGTCTCCCATCTGACAAGACTCCTTGAAGAAAATTAAAAGCTTTCCCAATAAAAAAGTGCTCAGACAACAATGTCAAACACAGTTTTGTGGGTTAAAATCCATGGATTTAACCATGGACCTAGTATCTCCATTACAGCTGAAACTTTGGTACAGTATATTCTTCAGGTTGATGGTGTACAATCTGTGCTGACCTTTACTTCTGGTATACGACAAACGGGTGAAAGGAAGATAAGATGAAGTAACAAACACCACTTTTATTTTTAAGCTAATGTACATAAATATTTTCCAGGCATATGTTCTATCCTGATCCTAATTACGCATGTTCCTAGAATGCTGACATTCCTCAGTCTGCTTTGGCAGACAAACAGACTTATATTTTTATCTCCTACTAATATAGTCACTGACTATAAGGTACTGACTACAGCTTTCCTGCATAAGACTCCTAATCTACTGGAAGAGTAATACTTGGCTCTTGGTCCTAGAAGAATGGTGCCAGGCAAGCCAAAGCAAATAAATTCTATTTCCATCATTGGATACCTTGAAGGATGCGGAAATCAAGGCCATCAAGAACAAAAAAGAGATATATTTATCTTCCTCTCCCGATTTCCTCATTTTGATGTTATGTGGTTTCAAAAACGATACAAGGAAGCATTTTCTTTCCCTAATGACCACCTCAGCATTAGTGGTCTGAATAACAAGAATAATTGTGACAATTAAAAATTAATATACAAATTAACAACTTGATGTTTATTTTAAAGCAAAAAATAAGAAAGTGACATCAAAAAAATAATCCAGAAGATAAGCTATCCATTTTCTTATTATATCCCTTGTTACCTTTGTTGTTTTTTTGTCTTACAGTCTTACAGAACATATAAATGGACTATAAGTCCTAGATACTGCACATCACTCTAGCAGACTAAGTTATTTCAAGAAATATGTGAATTTTGCAAAGATTGCCTAAAAAAAAGGGTTAACCAACTCCGGAATTTTTATTTGTCCCTAACTGCTAAAGTTTAAACATAGAAATTCTTCCTGTGTAGAGGAACTTCATCGAGTTTGAAGTTTCCTTCCAAAGCAGTGGGGGGATTGACAATGTTCTCTACACATTGACCTGGCTCTGACTGGTTCTATAACCGTATGAATTCTTTCTAGACTTAATTTTCCCATGCAATTTTCACTGTATGGATTAGATAGAAGGGGAAAAAAGTATTTAGACCAACCCTGCTTTAGAAAGAATCCCTCACGCCCTAACGTGGAAGTGCAGCAGTAGTATCTTTCTACCTACCACTTGGCACTGCACATGTGAATTTAAAAAGATACAGCAGCGTAAGACTGAGAGAGAACAACTTATCATTTAACTTCTGTAAGTCAATAGTTTCTGTTCCTTAACATGGTATATAGCTGACGCAGAGCTGGAGAAACCTCTTTCCAGAACAGAAATATATTAATAGGTTTAATATACTAATGCTGAGTAGAACAAAGAAAAATAAAATTCTTCAAAAGAATAAAATGACTCCCCTATTGGCACAGTATATTGAACAAGTACACAGAGGCAGAATAACATCTTTTTTTTTTATTCATTTGGAAGACTTTAAAAAAAGTACTGTGTGGGAATGCATGCAAAAAACCTGCTCTGTTTCTTAAACTGTATAGTTACTATAAAGTACATCTTTGCAGTGCTAAAAGAAGCTGAAATTAAGTTCTTTGGAATTGCTATATAAAGTAAGTAAACTTCTAGGATTTGGAACCTCCAGATGTGCTTCTAAATTAATCATCAAACACTTGGTGCATTGTTTCTTTTTTTTCAAGAAATGGTGCAAAGAGAAGAACTTTAATTTTTAGCCTTTTGACTAAAGTTCCTCCATGGGGAAGACAGATTCACCTCTGAAAACATATTTCATAGGAATACAGTCATAAATTGATGATTGACAAATCTTATTTCTGTTTGTGTTCTTTTATTCATTTCTAGAAAACTTAAATATTAACATTTCAAAAATAATTATAAAAAGAAGACAACCCCAACTTACAATATAATTTTGAAGAAGCAGTTCCACAGACTCTCGCCTTCCATATTTGATAATCCATGATTTTAACTTTGATTCTGCAAGGACTAAGAGTGACAGTAGACGGTACTTCAGTTCCAGAAACTCCATCTTCAACAGATGGAGCTCAGATGAGGAGACAACAAAATTAAACCTATAAAACAAATCCCACTGTAGTAAAATAGAGCAATATTCATTTTTTGCAGGAGAGACTGAAAGCTTTAGTTACAGTTCCAATATTTTTCTAGTCTTTCACCCTACTCAGAGTCTACAAACACTGAATTATGTATGACAATATTCTGATGACTGCTCTTGAACAACAAATTAATTATATTTCTGTTTATTAATAGAAATCATTGGTTTATGTCTGTTACTAAGTTTTGCAAAGTCATTTTTCTTTTTTTTTTTTTTCACATGCATCCTGGTTGTTGTTATATAACATTTCTTCCAGGGACAAGCAATAACAGGATCAATACAGAATCAAAATATTCCCATCCAAAATTCATAGCTTGTTTTGATTCTCATCAATCTTTAAAGCATCAGGTTTTTCAGTATATTTTTATGAATATTCTAGGAGTTTTTTCCCTCCATCTCAGTTTGTCACTGAGAAACGTAACCGGACAGTGATCTCTACATCAACAGATTAAAAAGCGAACAGGCTCCTCTTCATGCACAGAAGCTTTTAATTTCAGATTGAAAGCCTTACCTGTCTGCCATATCCTCTAACTGGTCAGGTGGAACAGGCACTCCATTAACAGACCTGGTCCTGTGGATCTCATGGAAGGCTTTTTTGTGACCATCTATATTTTTCAGCAGATCCTGATTTGATTTTAAGAAAGAGAGAGAAATTAAGAAGGGGGGCAGGGGGGAGGTAGAGAAAAGGCTCACAGTAGGCTATCTAACTAATAAGCACAATTTCAAGCCTTCACTGATGACTCAGTGTAGTTAACTATTTGATCATGCTCTCACATTTGCATGCTAGGTTATGCATACCACAAAAGCATTTACATCAACTTGAACATTTACACAGGGAACCCCCTTATGTGAAGCTCTGTTACAGCTATGCCAAACAATTATGGAAGACTTTAAAACAGAGGATGCACTGCAAAGGTATAACAAAACAAGAACTCTTAACTGTATTAAATAATCCCCAAAATGCAGTCTGCCAAAAAGCTCACATCACAACAGCATAATCTTGCTAAATTTACTCTTTACATCTTTCCAACAGATACTAACCTTTAGTAAGTATAGATTAAAATTTTCAGCAACTAATCTACTCCTCTCTATATAGGCAGAAGATCTCTAGCTCCTCACATAAGTATATATTCAATATTTAGTAAACTTGTCACTCTCTCACCATCAAAAGATTTCAGGATTTCTCTCTCAGTATTGCACGAACAAATGCAGAATGTGGTACGCGACCTGTATTCCCGCAATATGAATTGTACCAGCGAAAACCTTACAGCAGAGCACACTCCAACTGTAACTAAGCAACACGGCTTCAAACGGCTTCCTGGAGATTACATGTTAAAATGAATGACTGGCAGCACTCTTTGAAGAGATACTGCTAACGGTAACACGTCAAGTCCCCAGTGAGTGGCTGAGAGGAATAGAATGGAGGGTATTTTACTGCATACAGACAGCTGCTGGCACAAAATGCTCAGAAGCCTGCTAGCAAAGGAGATCACACAAGGTTCCCCCTTTCTCACCTGAGAGCAAAATGCAGGCTTCTGTATTGATCATACACGTCTATTTACTCCTCTGTGCCAAGGAAGAGCTTCTGCCCAGCCAACACCCAGTGTCTGCACAGGAGGAATCAATGGTAATTCTCTGGCTCAGCTCTCTAAATGGCCCCACTATCACCATCAACCTGCCTGAATTTTCATTGTTTTCCATTTCAGCCAACACCTTCTTGTGAAGAGAAATTAACTAGTCATTTGCAGATGGGCTGATTTTACCATGGTGAAAACTCCTGTGACTAATACAGTCTCACATAAAGGAAAGACTTCAAGCAAAGATCTCAGCTGCATTTGAGACCTTGCCATATAAAAAAGGATCCCCCTAACATGCATCCCCCCTAACAAACCCCCACAGGTTCATCCAACATCAACTGGAAGCCCACGAAAAGTTACATACGGTGTTCTCATAAAATGAAATCCTGCTCTGTAAAATGACCCTCAACAAGCACAGACATTAACCTTGATTTCTGGATCTTTGTTGCAATATCAACTAAAATAAACTTATGTGCTTGCCTGATTTCAAGAGGTTAGTCCAAATAAGCTGGTACATTTTGCACTAAGTTCAAAATGGCCAGAAGCTGTAAAGTTCACTAAAATAACCCATTGTCAGATGAAACAAAGATAAAAAGAAAAAGATGATGTCATCTGAACAAAACCATAACAAACAAACCAACCCCAGGGAAACAAAGAAACAAGGACTGAAAAAAATACACTAATGCATTTCTGGGACTATCCAATAGCACATTAGGATTCATCAATTCAAATCTGAGCAACAAAACAAACTCCATGAGCAGATATAATTACACATCCTTCTCTTGAAGCTTTTTCTATCCTACTCTCACAGGAAAACTCCCCTGGCACAGATTAACTTAAATCAAAGTTTATTTCTTGGCACAAAAATTCCTCACCACAGCATTTCTGATGCAAATAAAACACAGTTTAGGAGACACTCTTTCGTCCTTCTTATGAGACTATCAAAAGCAGGTCTACAGTGTTCACATTCTAAGAACAAAAGAGTCTTTGACGTGTTATTTTAAAAACAAATGCCAAATCCTATGAATCCCTAAATATTTGATGTTAACAACAAAGCTAGTGAAATTCAACATTTTGAGAGACTAGACCCTGAAAAAAGACATATCTTCCTCATAGATTTTAATATTGTTTAATTTTATTAGTTATTACTAAAGTTAGAAAAGCTGAAATTGTTCTAATAAAAAGTAATCGCATGACGATGAAACTTCAGAGCTTTTCACTAGATGACATTATTTTTTAATACAAAACCCCCACCCATATCCTAAACACAAAAAATAACAAATCCACAATCAAACTTTAAAATAGTAGTGATAGAGAAAGAAAGATATGTAAAACAATACAGCCCTACTGCCTCAAGTACTGCCTTTCTCTACACCATCTTTTCCCTTTTATTTACTGGTTCAGTTTCTTTTATCTTCTCACCAACATATTTTTTCACCAGTATATTTTTCTCATACATATTACATAAATGCCGACAAACTTCACAGTTTCAATTTTAAAGGAGAACTTGGACTCAGGAAAGAATAATGGTACAGCTATTTAAATTCATCTGGAAAAGTTTCCTGTTTACCACAGCATGCTATCTGCCATCACAGATGGCTATCATGCTATCTGTCATCACAACCCTATGAAAATACACTTTATTCTAATTTTCTCCCCTCCATGCACATCCCCTGCAGTGATATCAACACAGTTTGCTCCCTCTTTCCTGTTTCACCCAATACGTTCTTACTGGTTGAACAATGTACCCAAATTATGAGCTCCCTATGAAATTTTACATAGAAATTAAAATATTAATACCTGGTATCTTTCAGATAAAAGAAGCAGGAACATTCAAAAGCAAGTTTGAATATTGCTTGTAAGATACAGGGATATCATAGTTCAGGTCATCAAGAAAAGATACTGGCTTTAGCCACCCTTACAATGACAGAACACATAGAAACTAGAAATAATAATCTTTGTATAATATGGATCATTTACAGCTGTGGAAACAATGAAGTGTAATGCACAGAATGAATGCATGTACATCTACCTTATGTTGCTCAAGCTTCCTGTGTATTGTATTTGCTGTTTCCTCATGAGCTTGCTGAACAGTCACTTCTTCCCTCAGAGCAGCCTCTGCTCTATAGAGCCAAGCACCTATGGTACCCAAAGGTGCAGGAAGAGATTTATCAAGGTGTATGCGCCAATCAAGCAGCTAGGAAATAAAAGTAAAAGGATTAAAATTCCTTCTTTGCTAAATTATACAAACAAATACATTGACAAAAATCAGACTTTATACTGTAAGAGCAAAAACCCACATAACAGAGTATGTTGAAGACATAAATCTAGATACTACTCCACTGAGTTTGGAAATTATAGCATTCTTACAGGCAACAAAATCTCCGTAAGGATTTGTTGATTCATGTATTTCCCTTTCGGAATGGCAACTCAGTTACAGAATTAACACAAATAAACCGGAACAACTGACAAGGTAAAGATCTGGAATTTCAACAGTTAACAGGCACGGTAAGGGATGCAAGACCTTCATCTACCAATGTAATTTAATTCATGTTCCTGAATAAAATCTTTTTTATCTCTATTTTGAACATATTTTATATATGTAAGGTGCAAATGAGTCTCAAAGGACTATAGAGGTGAGAATATGGCAGTAAAATACAGTGTCTTATTGGCAATCCCAGTTATGAGAGTGAAAACATAATGTAAATTATGTGAGAAATCCAGAATATTTTTAAATAGATCCTCTGTTAAATAGATGACATAAAAAATACATATATACGCTACAAATATGCACTAGTAATAATGACTTCACTAACTTCACTAAGCAGTGTTAACACTTTTTCATTAAAGGGAAACCTCAAAGTACAGTCCTTTTCTTAAAGTTCATATTCTATCCTTGAGCAATACTGAAGATGGTAGTGCAGTCAGTATTCTCAAAACAAATGCAAAATAATACAGCAGTGCTAGAAATTTAGTCTACTTTTAGGTTCCTAATGCCTAACAAAATCAATAGTAAAGAAGAGTCTAAATGATTTTAAATTCTCATCCTTCATTTAATAAAAAATTACATAGCATAATAATTTTCAACTTACTCTGGAAGAAACTCTCTCCCATGCTTGCTTCACCATAGCTTGATCAAGTGATAATTTACCGTCTTTCCTTAATGACTGGGTTGCAAGTTCAATCTGTTTCCTTTTTACCTCATACTGTACTTTGAAATGCTTAAATGACTGCAAAGAGAAAATCACATCAATGTAGTACAGAGTCAAAGAGTTAAATTCTTCAACATTTATGGAGTACTACAACCTATGACAATTTTGTACTGATAGTCCTAATCCTTCCCAAAGATGAGTAGCACTAAATTTCTACACTTAACTCATATATTTATTATTTATATACAGGTAGGACTTTTGTATCTCCCTTCAGTTATCAGATGCCTGAACTCTCTATGAAATTAAATAACAACCTATCAGATAAACTGCCAAATGGAATTAATGCTACTTGGGACAACGGCTGCTTTTAGAGAATGGTCAAGCTTCAGGAGAAAATTTAGGCCAAAATTTGTATTACTGACTTAGATATTAACCTTTGCGAGAGGGGATAAAAACGAAGCTCTAAGACCTGTCCTCTCCACCTGTCACTTCATCCAGCCTTCAGTCATACCTCCTATCTGCTAAATCATGCGAGATCTGGAAGGATGGCACAAACACATGCTCACTTCTAACTAGGACAGTTCTTCACACTGCCAGGAAAAGCTCCGTGTTAGGCAAACCATCTGTGCACTGTCCTACGTAGCAAAGATGGTGCTGACATTATAATTCCTCCACCAATAAAAGGCAAGACAGTTTGTGCCCTTATTTCTTTAAACAACAGTATATTGACAGACACATATACAGAATCCTTAAAATACTGCAGTACTTTTACACATAATAATGTCAATAATTTCTTATCATACATAATTTTCCCTACTGCTTACCTGATATTTCTCTTGTAAGCTTGTTTCTGCCACCTGTGCTCGGGCTATGTCTCTTTCAAATTGTTCTGCCCACACTTTTAGGTCTCTCAGCACCAGTCTGTCTTCCCTCTATGATGTAGTAAAACCACACATTAAAAAAAAAAACACATTGCAGCCCATTAGTAGAGGTGTCAGATACAGTCCAGAAATTAAAATATCTACAGCAAGTCAAGGTCATTAGTTGTAGTGAAAGCTGGTGGACCCAATTTTCTTATCATTTACCTAACTGAAAAGCAATTCGCGAGTATAAGAGAACTCAGCAACTAGACATGAGTCTTGCAGTAGTGAAATCATGACAAACTGGGACATTGCAGTGTCCAAGATATTACTTGCAGTTCTCATCTGATGTATTAATAAAAAGTCCTTTTAATATATCTTAATAAGTAATTTTAGTCTTTCACAGATTTGCAAAGTCAATTTTCAATAAAAGTTAATTAAGCTGAGACAGGAGAGGATTTTTTTCATTTTTACCAACATTTTATTAGTTGGTCTGTTACTGCTGAAAAAGAAGTTATTTTCTGAGCAACTCCAGGGCAATCTTTGACATCAAGCTCCCAAGGCCAGAAGTTAGCAAAATATTTTACATGGAAAATGAAAAGAAATATGGAAAACCCAATTGTATTCAGTTTCTTTTGCTTCTATGCCATTTTATGGCTTTGAAGAAAAGCATATTTGTTTCACAATTTTCTCTTTAACACTTCAGTCTGTCATGGCACTGCTGCTTTGCAAGGCTGCAAAGTTCTCTGCAGAATTCAGTGACCTGGCAGTCAAGAGAAAAATACTAATAGGAAATCTCAGGTTTGTGAGCATGTTTTATGTGAAGGTTAGCCGAAAACAGAGAATATTTTGTGCACTGTGTAAGCAGCCTGATCAAGTAGGACACAAGCGTCCATCTCAGATTTCCAAACAAAGAACTATGTGTGTTGGCTGTTAATCAGAAGCTACTTTTTAAAACCAAAGTAGCCTACTCCTGTAAAATTTGCCAGAAACAGATCTATTACAGTGAACAAATGCAATATCCCATCATATATGCTAGTCACCTAAAATGAATGATTAAATTTTGAGCATTACATGACAGAAAACCGGACCACAGGATAAAAAAAGAATAGTGACTGCCCTGTTTTTAAGAAACTAAGTACTGTCTTTTAAAAAAAGATCCTGACCTGGGAAAGGAGCTAGTTATGGTTCCTTTCTTTGAAAGCTGCCTCAAATAAGTAAAATGTAACTTCCCTTAATAGCTATTTGAACAACTGATTGTTGCAAATATCACAGATATTATAGCTATTAACTTGATAGCTGGGTAGTTGCCCTGAGGTTAACACGATATTAAGCAGCTGTGCTGGAACAAAGTTCACTCTAACTTATGCTCCTGGCTTCTGACACACAAAAGCTGACACTTGAGAAACAGTATAGTATAGGACACTTTCCTGCTCCAGATAGTTCTAATACTGGGCTTTCCTTGACTGTACATAGTGTCTCAAGAAGCCAGAACTCCTTGCACTTACAACTTCTCAAATCATTTAAATACGGAGAAGAAAAAGACTCTTCTGGTCTGTGTGTAGGAGAATAACATCAAGATTCTGTGAGAAAAACAGCAGTCAGGACTACTCCCCTAGGAGGAGAATAGTAGAATCATTTAGGTTGGAAAAGACCTCTAAGATTGTCCAGTCCAAACAAGAAGAATATAACAAGAGAGAATCTTAACTCATTCCACCATCAGAAAAAGAACTTTGGTATTAAATTTACTCTATTCTTTAGAATCTATAACTTTAGTGAGACTACTGAGATTTCTATTAGTATTTAGCTGCCAGGTTCATCAAGGCAATACTAAAATATGCATCTTAATGGATTGAAAATCCTCTAACAATCCTGCACTAAAACTTTCAGTAAGATATTCTTAACCTCAGTAAGAGAATAAGTGTGTCCCGATGTTGCATATATTACTTTTAAGTCACACTATAAATTTAGTTTTCTAAAACACAGGCTTATATTCCTCTATGGCTCACATTCATATTGCTGAAAACCACCTCCCTAAGGTAAGACTTTGAAAGAGCATCAGTGTGCCAGTAACTGCTCATACATTAGTAATCTGAACAAAATAGGTATTTTGTCAGGTTCCTGTCATCACAGGAAATTCAATAACGGCTGAAACTGGATCTGACCAAAACTTTCTGAAATAGACTATCACTGGGATTAAGAATACCTCTATGGTACCGGACGGTAAAGAACCCAGGAACAGCCTCATGTCTCTTAAATCATGTCCTGTTTCTCTGACACTAAGTGAAAAGATAATGTTAACAGATGGCATTGAGTCTTCTATAATTTTTCTAAACTAGGTAATTAGACACGTTTATGTTTACTTTGTTTAATTTCAGAAGATGTAGATGTTTCAGTAAGGGTCTAACTGAATGCTGTTAAAGATACTGTGCAACAGTGCATGATAAGCATTTTATTTATTTATTCATTCATTCATACATTTTCACAGGTTTCCAGGTAGTGCATCACTTATCACCTGCAAATTTGGTTCTATGGTCTTGGTTGATACTGAAGCACTTTAAAGTCTCAGTTTGGGTTAACCAACAGAAAAGATTCACTTACTTACACACCAAGGCACTAGTCATTAGCACCCCACAGAGATATCATTCTTAAAACAAGATTTTCATTAGCGTTTAGTGGTTCTTCACCTTAGTAAAGAACATCAAAAGGACATCCTTACAGATATGTAAACTGTCTTCTAAAGCCCACATGTCTGAAGCAGTGTACAGATCAGAACATAAACCATCAAACAAAAGTTATCTAAAATAGTTATAACTTTCCCCAGCATGAGGATCATTGATCTCTGGTAACATTTATTTGAGTTTATCTAAGACCCTATAATTCATTTGGCATGCTACTTTCAAACAGCATTTTAAAGTATTAATTTATCCTGACATCATTCTATGAATATTCCCTGATTTGCAGAGATTAACAGAACTGGAGCACTCAACTGGCAAAGAACATCCAAGAAGGTAATTAGAGAAAAGTATTTATGAGTTCCAGTATATTAAGGGGGTAACAATTTAATTTTACAAAGAAAATTTTCAGCTTGGGCTCAAAGTCAAAACATTAGTCTATTAACTGATATGCCACAGTTAATTTGAAAATTACATAATACAGAATACTATAGTGTTTGAAGAGCTAAAAATACCATGAGAATTTTAATTATGGACCAGAAATGGCATGGTTTTTTGTGTTCTCGAGTATGTAATTATAAACCAGGTGAACTGTTCAAATTCTCAGGCACAGGCATGATAGAATTTTCAAATATTAACTTTTAAATCACCTGTTTTTCAGGGACATTAAGCTACTGTATTGCATACGTACTGAGAAAATCAAGTCCCTTTAAAAAAGTTTATGCATAAATTTGTTACTGAAACTCATTCACTGACAACAGTATCACGTATGAAGGGTGAATGCTGAGCCAAGTATCACCTTCAGGGATGAGCTATTAATGCCTATCTGTAAAAGCAGACTAAATCACTGGAAGAGCTCAGAAAGCTATTTTTGCAGCTGCTGCTCAGGAAATTCCTCTGACACTGGGGAACTGGGGAACTCTGCTGGCATAAAGATGTCAGAGATGAAGGGATTATATTATGAATTACTTGCTCATCCGAGCACAAGAAGAGAAAGACTGCATCAGAAATACTTTGAGGGAATGTGTTTGCCTTGTAGTTAAATTTATACCATGATAAGGAAATCAACAGAGCTTTAGCCACTTCAAATCTCCTCTAGCTTAAGAAGCAGTGCACTGAGGCTGTGTAATGCTAAGAATGTAAGGTCCCAATAAAGATTCCGAAATTTACTTGAATGGATTGAGAATATAGGAATAATTCTGCTATCAGTATTAATCTTCACTTCAGCACATCACTAGGTAGATATACATAATGTGAGATGAATTGATCATAGTTACTTTAAAATAATCTATTTTTGCATATATATTTAAAAAACCCTATATCAACCAAAAACCCCACGAGTGTGGAACCCAGATAATTAATTGTATCAGGTCAAACTATAAACACTATTGACTGACTGGCGACACCTGTTACTTATTTCATAATATATTCACTTCTGCAGTCTTCCAGTTTCATTTCTGAATGTTCATTTCATGTACTCCACGTTAGCTTTCTGAACTTCTCTCAGTTAATACCAGAAAATTATAAGTGTCTAAATGTCCAAGATGATTTAAAAAGTATATTTTAAAAAATATCTTAATTCATGTGAAAAAAGGAGCAGCATATATCATGCAATTACACATGAATATGCTCTCCTTCTAACTTACAGTCCACATACACCACTCACACAATCACATTCTCTAGTATCTACTCTATAAACCTAACGATATACGAAAATATTCATCTAAAATGAGATTAGATGTGTAGAAACATCAAGCTATAATCTATTCTTTTTCATGTTTATATCTATATTTAAGAAAACCAAAAGCATAGTCTGAGTCCTATTATAGGAAAGTTATTGCTTTTCTATAACATTTCTGTTAAGTCATTCACAAAATTAACCATTAGGCTGTTAGGATCAGCTCACGTAAGACAGCAGACGTAGATTTATCATGGTCATCTATTTGCTTTTTTGGAAAGATTAACTTCAGGCTAGCAAACCAATGTACATTAAAAACCCCCAAATCTAAGATCATACAAGTGCAGGATGAAAAAATACTACAACCATGAGAGGTCCAATTCAAGCAATTATTCCAGAGCATATACCCTTACCTTAAATTTCATAAAAGAAATGACAAAAGTTGAGATTGCTTGAAGTTCCTAGCAATAAGAAACAATTGGGAAAACGAGAAGCCAGAGGAAAAAAAAAAAAAAAGCAAAATAAAATGAAGTGCAGCCGGTAGAAAGTCCAAAGAGAACAGTGAGAGCCACACATGTAGGAATACAAGATGTACTTAAAACTACTATCAAGCTCATGCGTCTGTATCATATCTAGTGAAGTAGTTTTCACATTAGATCTGATTTTCAGGTTACTTGTTACTACATGATTTATTTTATCTGGAAAAATAGTTACTTATCTTAGAGTAACTGTGATTCTTTGAGATGTGTTGACTACACAAGTTCACATATGTTCATAGCTGGTCCATGCATGAGCTATTAAATCCCTTTTAATTCTGGAAATGCACATGCAAATAGCTGTTCCCTCTGACCACAAATAAGGGATAAGCTTCAATCATGACTCCAGTCCTTTCAATGCAAATTCTTTATAAACTGAGCACTGAATCAGGAGGGAAGATGAACAGGAATTTGTGTGGACAACACATCTTGAGGAAACACAGTGGCAGCTGAGTTGGCTGGAGGGTGGGAGGAGAGGGTTAGAAATCTCCTCTTGCCCTCCTCCTCCCTGCCAATAATCAGCCAGACACACTTCACTCTGAAGCAGGATTCTTCTACTTAAATTTAGGCATCTGCAACTGAAAAATCCCTTTTCAGTTCTTTTCGACAAACCAGTTGTACCTAGCATCTACTGTCCAACTCATTCTACAGCAGGCACTTAACACTGGTCAGGTGGAATATACCCTAGAAGTCCTTAATTTTGGAAAACAAGAAATTAAGAATACCCCAAGACTTCAAGGGATAAGAGTCTTGTAAGGTTATCTCTCCCAGGTACCTGGATTCTATTGTGTGACAAATATTTCTTTATTTATTTCCTCTCTACTTCAGGAGGAAGACAGAAAGGCTAAAAATAGGGGAATTATGTTGGTCACTAAAATAAAAAGCATGTCTAGATTTCTTTTTAATCAACTGCCAATAACATTTTATTCTATTATTACCTAAGTAATGGATTAATCTGACTCAATTTTAACTCTGTTGAAATGCTCTGCAACACAAGCTTCCAGAAGATAATTTAGGATACTGTCTTAAGAAAGATCCCATCTGGGAAAGGGTCTATCTCTTGCTGACTACAGGTGGAATGCTGTAAGTACCTAGCTTTCAGATTTTAAAGATGGATAAATCCTATCCTAAATAACTAAACTAACCAAATAATGTAAAGATGGACATGGATACTCCAAGTCAGTAAGAAGGACTACAGTTCCTCCTCTAGGAAACAAAGAATGATGACATTTGAAATTTAGTGCAATGTCACACTCTTACTTGCTTCTCAGAGTCTGGAAATTACTGGTTTCTGCTGTGCGACACGCAAGAGATCAGCAGTTTTACCAACATTTATCTGGATTTGCAGTGGAATGTCTTAGCGATATCTAAGAAGAGGAAGTGGTCCTGAGATCAGCATGTCCACATGTCAAATTGATTTGTGTGGTTTTGCTTCCTAATAATTTAGTTGGAATTCTGGACTAAACTCATTAGTTTCTCTTTCATAAACTTGGACTGCCATATCTGTGGGTATAGCCAGAGGCAGGCAGAGCATGGAGTGGCTGAGTCCTGCATTCTCCTGCATCATCTCTACATAAAGCTCAGGAGAAGGTGGTGAGGTTGTTCCTCAAAACCCAATGCCAGCACAGGCAGCAGACCTGGCCAAAAACTGAAACAGAAACTGCACTGTGTGCTGCGGCATGGAGATGGCAGGACTGCCTCAGCCTGCCACAGGCCACAGCATGAGGCTTCAGCGCTCTCACTCTGTCTGCTTCAGCAGCCCCATTGCTCAGTGGAATGCTGTGACACTGGCACACATATGTTTTCAGACCAATGTTGCAGACAGCAAAATGAAAAATTCCAATGCTCAGGCACTAGAATTAAACAGCAAAGCTACTACAGCTACCTTAAGCCACAAAGAAGGAGAATCACTCCTTTCAAAATTCTTCTCTATCTTGGTAGGGAATGCAAAGAAACACAGATAAAAATTGCTTCTTCTTTCTCTCTTGCTGGGGCTGAGCAGATTGCCTCAGCAGTGTTTCCTGTGTTTGTCATGAAGAAAGCAAATGATCAGGACTAGGAAGTGAGTCATGATAGCTTGGCATTGCTGAGTATAGTCATACCAGTGCAAAGCCGAGGCACTAGAACATACACAAATCAAATCCCAAGCAAATAACATGATTGTAAACAATTCCTTAGAGCAAACAGTCAAACATTAGTGTAAATAGAAAGGAACAGGCATCTAAATTGTAAATGCCTCTCAAGCCTGAAAGCCCAAAGTCTGTACCTAAGCAATCTCTTGGACTATTATTGTACATATTCAGAAATGCAGTGTGACAGAGACAAAAGTGACACATTGCTTCAGGTAACAAATTATCGAAATCTCATTGGTGCTATGCTTAAAAACTTCTCAAAGAACTTCAGGATCCATTGGTTTGCTACTATCTACAATAAATGTTTGATTTCATTTTTTGGCACTACTACTGAAAACAGAAAATCATCTTCAGGATCACAATTTTATTTTCTCCATCTACTAGTAAATATCTGGAACACTGGTTCCTTTATTCTGAGCTAATCTTTCCCAGTGTTCTTACTGTATCTGCTTTTCACTTGAACTGCTCATCAAAAGGAAACATAACAAACTATAAGAAAGTTATAAAATGCATCTATATTATTTTTAAAGCCCCCTTTCATGATAAAGAGAAACTTACATCATTCTCCTGCACATCGGTCACTGTATGATGAGGATCAGGATAGTACTTCAAAAACTGGGCTACATAGGTCATGACAGACTTTTCATCTGGCTTTTCAACATCCACATCTAGACAAGTATAGAACATGGAATATTAAAATTTTAGCTGAATGGCACAAAATGCTAATTAAATTCTAAACACTGTGAATTCGCACATCTGATTGAACTCATGTAAGCAGTTCAAACTTTTTTCAACTATGCATTAGGTACCTTCTGGATCAAGCAGCCTTGGAATTCCCAGTTCTGCTTCTGCAAGTGCAAAGGCTTCTTCCAGGTTTTCCCTATTTGACCTTCCCCTCACTTTCTCCATGTCCACTAAATCTGGGCGGATAGCATGAATAACAGAATGAAATGCGACACCACTCCTCCAACTTTGTCCAAAATCTTTGATTTCAATTCCAACTTGTCTAAAGAATATGAAAGAAAAAAGAAGTTACCAACAACATTGGGACTACATGAAATAGAGGAGGAAACATGATGCTCCACCCAGTCGTTACCCATCATTAAATCTAAACCACTTGGTTTTCCTATGATGCTAATTAGGTCGACAACAGCTCCATCCATCCACTGCATAAATTCGTTTTTGCCTATGAAGATCCAAGTGTTTTTTGTCATATACAGGCTGTATTTCTCTGCATCGGGCTTGGTAGTGGTAATAAGCCAATGGCATTTTGAAAAAATGAAGTGCACCAAGGTTCTCAAAGTTCTTGTATGACACATATGGTGTCTGTGGATGTATGCACTTTCATTCACTGTTCTCTCACTCCCTATAAATCTGACCCAATTAAAACTACTGCAGTTCAGTTATGTACATCATCATACCAAAAAAACCTCCCCAAACCCTCAAAAAACAACCAACCAACCCTCACCCCCCAAGAAAAAAGCCCACAAAAAACCTGAACAAAACCAAACCTGCATTAACCTGCTATTTTTTTAAAATGAAAGCAAGAACAGTGACATCATTGTTGTTAAGGGAAAATGTAACACATACATTTCTTTATGTTCTTATCAAAAGCTTGAATGATACTATAATTTCATACACACACTTAGACACTTGCCATTGGGAGGTTCGCAGCAACAGTAACTCTGAGTGAAGGTTTCATTCAAAGCTCACTGGGATCAGTGAAAAGCTTTCACTGACTTTTAGGAGATAGGCCTTGCAAATTACTATGTGAAGCAGTACTAGGCAAACATCCTTCCACTAGGCTTTTTTTCAGAAAATTTTATCCCCTCTTCCCAATAAAGTTGAGAGTTTCATTTATGAATCTATTTGCATTTTGTTTCTTAACAACTGGAAATTGCAGCCAGAAGCAGAAAAAATATGCGATGATGTTAACAAATAAATTAGAAGATTCTCAAATTAACAAGAGGTAGCAAGAAATAACTCAAAAATAACTTGGATTAAAAAAAATTACAACTAAGGGCAATTTTTGTAGTAATATGTCCCTTGTATCAAAAAACTTCAGAAGGAGATAGATAATTTTTCACCACTTGCCTTTCAACAGCAAGTGTCAGAATTTAGTGCTTTTACAAGGTCTCACTGAGGAACGCTAAGTCAGTGTGGGACTGGCAGTGTCAGATCGAATGTTTTGGCATCAGGACTAATACACTGTCATTCAGACATCTCATTCCCCTTCAGTTCCTCATTCTGTCAGAGACAATCCCATTCTTTACTCAGAAACTATAAAATATGATTGCTTGTAAAATTAATGCAAATCATTACTTATTACTTGGTTGTTGTATGGTGGTAACATTCAGCAGCCTCAGCTGTCTAAAAGAATATGGTGAGGTGCTATATAAATATATATATAGGAAGGTACTATATAACTACGCAGCAAAAGGAGGATCCCTGACTGAGAGAGCTTAGAATCTGAGTAAAAAGTTTGCACTTAAGATATAAAATTAGTTAATTTGTAAGTTACTTACTTTGCTGCTGTGTACTGTAACCATTTTAATAAAGCCTTCCTGGCACTTCCTTGGACCTTGGTTACCACCTTCCGTTTGCTTGGGGGACTTGCAGTTTCTGAACTGACAACACTTTCCACAGAAGAAGCACTGCTAGACAATGACTGCAACTGTGGGAGGTTGCTGGTAAGCTCTTCAATCTGTAGGGAAAAAAATGTTAATGGACTCTTTGTAGTTAATATACACCAGTTTCTTTAATGATCTCCTAATACAACTGTCAAAACAAAGTTGGGCCAAAGCTATGATTAACATGCAATACACCAAAGGAGCTTCAAAACTGCTAATGTGTGTGCCCAGGTGATGATCTTAAATTCAGAAGTACAAGGCATCTAGCAATCACTAACTTGACACCCTACAGCTAGAACAATATGCAAGTGTGTCATGTTATCTATTATGACAAATTACCATAAAAATAGAAGACAATGACTTACAGTTAGCTTGAATTCAAATTATAAAACAGTACACTAATGTCCGAGGAAGCTCATTCAATTAAAGAATGGCAATGACCTCAGTGATCTCATCTGGATAGTTCTTTACTTACTATTGTACTGTTTTGGCATAAACTCAATTGTGGTTTTTCGTAGAGGTACCTTGTCAAGAAACAGTGAATATACTGCAACTGCAGACAAGTGCATTCATAGTTTTTCTCGACGGTGTAGGACAGTTACGTCTTTCATCAAATGAAAATCATTAAGTCTTTTGAGAACATTAACTCAACTAACAACTAACTTAGTTCTTTAAAATAACAAAGCTATATCCAGAGGATGTTGCAAGATTTTCTATGTTGTCTAATTAAAATCCAAAGTCACATCACAGAATGAGTCTGCCACACTGAGAATCACACCTCTGATGCATTTCTGCTTTAATTCATGTTAAAATGATGTATCTGCCTGTGATAAACCAAGAAAAGCTCAAAAAATGACCCAAACAAAACTGATTCAGAGAACTAGAGTTTCAATAAGTCTGAGAAGCATGATATTCTCTGTTCATCTGAAAGAGCTATAAATTAAAGTGTTAATATCATTCTCACTAACTTTTATTCTGAGAAGATCCAAGCTGTGATCTAAGCATCACAGTGGTTGGTGCTAACAGCATCCCTGAGACACTGAAGTTACATCACAAGGGAGCCAAATCACTCCATAAAGAAGAGCAACAAAATTAGTTGTTTTTTTAAGTGTTGAGCAGTGACTCACTTTGTTAACCCATATGGACAGGATTTAGGAAGCCAGTTTTCCCTCCCACCCAGCTTCAACAGAATGCAAATGATTTCTCCTCTACAAATGCAACCCTCTCTCAATCTACATCATTTGCAGCTAAATTTTATCCTTGCAAATATCTGCATCTCCCAGTGAAATCACCATTTTTACATGTATGGTTTGACAATAATTACTGTCTGACACCAAGTGCACTGGAATTAGACATACAGCACAGTCACCGCTGAGGTTGCTAAAGATACTTGTAAAAACAATACACAATTCTATTCTTTTCCTCTTTTGCTCTGTTGTATTATTTAGAGAAAGCAGAAAAATATGTTTCAGTGATGAAGGAACTCCATTCTAGGCAAAGATCAATCTACTCTAAAAACAAGTATCTGATTTTACTAAATGTGCAATACCCTGACCATCAACTGTTGCTCTTTTCAGGAGAAGATCCTCAGCTAATTACAAAGTGACTGAGCTACAGTGAAAAACTGAAACTATACCAGTTTCTATGAAGTGACGATCTGAACCATTATCTGAGCAAGCTACACTGAAGTATAAGGAATGTAGTACCTGAAAGTATAAAATTATGGTCCACACCAAGCCAAGCACAATAGAAGGCCTGCCATCAGCAATATCAGTTGAGTTTATGTTGACAAGCTTAATCTATATAGGAAAGAGAACATATGTCGTTACCACACACAAAGAATAACAATTATGAAAAGCCTTTCAAAAAGGTTTTATATTTTAAATGCATTTCTGAAATCAAAATGTTTCTTAATTAAAAACCATGAGCATTGAATGGTGCAATTTCACTTCTCAGAGAAGCATAGCTATAGGTAATGAAAGATTTTTAAGACCACTGCATGCTATTACCTGCAGAAAACATATTTCATTTCAAGCAGAAGGAACAATAAAAATTAGATAGAAACATTGTACAAACCGGAGATCCTCTGTATACGGACTAGCATGAAAAGCAAAGGGAAAAATATGATACAGAAATAAATTTTAAATTATTAATTATTATGAAAATGCATTAATCTAATTTTATAATATGAACAAAGTACATTTTTGCCACATCTTCCAACACATTTAAACAGGAGAGCAAATTAAATACTGTGTAACAGATTTTAAATTATGCAGGGGTTTCTTGATATAGTTCTAACACATCTGGAATGAAAAAAGAAAAGTGAGTTACAAATAAAAATTTAAAAAAAAAAAAGTAGGGGGGAAACATAAAAGAAAGAAAAGAGAAAAAACAATGCCATTGTTCTCCAGCAGAGAGCCTTTTATTGTACAGGACATCACAACCACCGATTAAGGTTCCCTTGCAAGACAAACCTAACTATAGCTCTTCTAAAAATAGACTGGGAAAAAATTAGCTGTCCAAGGTCAAATTAAGTTTTGGGAATAGATTCCATGACTCTTAACTCTCAAATGCTAATCTACAGTCCAAATAAAATATCACCCTAAAACAAGCTCATATGCTAAAAGGCAGGAAAGGAGGGAATAAAGAGTATATGACAGAGGAATTAACAGATAACACTCAAGGCAATAGAATAAAACAGCTAGTATTGGAAAATTAGCAAAGAGGTTAGTAGTTATTTCCTCAGCAAAACCAAGAGTCAGCCATTAATCATGATAAAAATATGGATGACTGCTAAAGTGTTCTGTCCCAGTTATGGGAGAGAGGTAAAAGTCCGAGACCAGCGAGGGTCCTTTTCCTGAGTTGCAGCTCCACGTGTTTGGTCCCAGAGGAACAAGACACAGACACAACGTGCAGGGTGAAGGTCAAAGCTGATCTGGTTTATTGGTACAACATGGTGGGTTTATAA
>JAWMRA010000113.1:56617816-56651422 GCA_035584735.1 Pseudotriccus pelzelni | reverse complement strand
TTGGCCAGGGCGGTTATTTCCCAGGTAGCCTGCCCTGCAAGGGCTGCCAGCATCTCTCCAGAGAGAGATGTCCTTGTGTCCAACAGTGTTCATGCACTGCAAGCTTGTTCATGGACAAAGGTTATGGAAAAAACGTGGAGAATAGGTGATGGTTTTAGGTGACCTCACCTGTCTCTCCAAAGCCAAGGAAAGACTGTAGTTCTCTAAAACAACAGCTGAGAACCCACTAGACAGTGTCAAGAGCAAACAAAAAAATTGTGTAATTGTGAGCTGCAGTTTGTAGTATACCAGGAGTATTTGCAGAATGCTGTTGCGACAATGAAAATAGGAAGTTGATTAAATGTGTAAAAAAGTTTAAAGTTTATTTATGCAGAAGGCCATGGAGGAAGGAGACCTTGCTGACATGCCCTAAAGTCCTGTGCATAGCCACTTGTATGCATTTGTTCGCCTTTGAGTACAGTTCAGGGGCTGCATTCAGCTTCTAAAGAGGCATTTGTTGTCTGAAAAGCATCCCCAACTCCTCTGGGAGGAAAAGGGTGACAGACTGGCTGGATAGATAAATCCTTCAGAGTGGATTCAACCCATGGACCACCTGCTATGGACTACACTGATATAGCTGACGTCCTGCATATTTCCAACTCCCTCTAAAAGAATATATGGCATATTAATACAATGTACATATGAAAGTAACTCAGGTAAGTCCAGGCAAAAATACTCAGATATCAGAAGTAAAAATACAGTGCTCCATTTCTGGCAATCTACCTTGATTTTTGGGAGGGTCAGTTTCCTAGCTGCGACGCTGTGTTATTTCTGGGATGTAAGATGGGTCATTCAAAGTTTGGGTCACTGAACTTTGTGTCACTGAACACGTTGTGACATGTAAACTAGGGAAGTATGACTGTTTTGCTCTTGACCTCAGCCTTGCCTTAGGTTATACAGGTCTCACCAGAAAACAATTATCTCTGTATCTAAGCTTCCTCTATTTGTCTGCATATGATATGGTTTGTATCAACAAGCTATACTTCCTGAAATAGTGAAACTGTCAGCTAAAGCTGAATTTTTGTTCAGGAATATACTTGTCTTTGCTTTGGTTATACATTATTCAATTTTAAAAAGTTCTATTTTAGATTTCTTTCTACTGGCATCTGCCAATTGTTTCCCATGTAACATAAATGTAATTAGGTCAAGATGTCAGTGAATTAGAGAGGGATAGTCAGCCAAAATCCAACAACTGCCAGTGTACTGCATTGTGGAGACATAAGATTCATCAGGTGTCATATCTGCATTGAGAAAAACTGAACTGACATGCAGAAATTAGATGAGCAAAATACCTAATCTAACTAAAAAATCCAGATGCAAGTTGTAAAATATGGAGAGAAAAGTCAGGGGAAAAAAAGTATAAGATTGCTTTTATTTGATATTCATATCTAGATCACACTGAACTTTTAGGTTTTCTGTCTTTTGCTAAGTTTATAAAATATTTTGCTTCTTTTCCACAGCTGCAGCACTAACTGTACCAGAATAAATCCAGGAATTAGTCTGAAGACTTGCCAAGCTAATAGGGGGTCACACTGTCCTTAATTTTCATATCTATAATTTCAGATTTTTGCATGTCAAACCTAGTAAAGTCCAGAAATCTGTTCTTTTAATTATAAATGAATGTCTCTCCTGAAATAAAGTTCATTCTTTGCTGAGAACAGCAACAAGGAAGCAAAGAACATGAGGAGCTGAAGACCACTTTAAAAAAAAAAAAGAAAAAAGAAAAAAGAAAGAAGACCATCCAAGATGATTCATTAATAATTAATTAAACAAAAAAAGACAAGTTTCATTGCTACATGTTAATGTTGGATCTTGTAATTTTTACTTTACAGCAGGTTTTAGGCATTGTGCAGAAACTGAAGGTTGGATACATAGCTCAAATTTTGAAGAAAAAGAACAGGTGGGTGGATACAAATCACACCTTTAAGGAAACAAAGAAAAAAAAGGAAAATCAGGGCTAAGTGTTACCATACCTACCCGTCTTCCTTCTAGAAACTTAAGAGCTGTGCCAATGTTGGCAACCCAGTGAATTCTCTTCAGCTGACGTCCCTGCTCACAAGGCTTAATGGGAATGAACAGATTAAACTCCAATTAGTTTTATGCCAATTTGAAAATGAAGTTCCAGGTTATCATCAATGCCTATGTACCTATGGTAGTCTGAGTTACATGTAAAAATGCTCCTTGGAACAGTCAAATTGTATATTTGCATATACCAACAGGGAGGACTGACAGATATAGGGGACATAAATGTGATACTTCCATTATAAAAAAGTTACATGTGCCTTAATAACCTCAGGATGCAAGCTGTTGGCTTCAGTCCATAAACATAATCAAATCAGAGAACTGTTTTTCTTGTGTAAAATAGACTACTACTATTTTTATATGCATGTACACACACACACACACACACACACACACACACACACGTGTGTGTGTGTTTGACAGAAGGCAACATTGCTTCAGTGAAATATTTTTGCCTGCAAAATATAGGAAAAAGTGATTGTTATTTTAAAAAATCATTCTCCAGTGAAGACTTTTTACCTGTTATTCCATCTATCCAATATCTTACTGGCAATTAAAACACCAGCTATCACAAATTCCCACTGAACAATGAATTTTGCTGAACTTCAGACAAGTAAGCTAAAAAAAGACAGAACATATCCTAGGCTTCTAATACTATATAGTGGAATTTTATCCCCCACTGAATCTTATATTGTAATGCAAATATAAAAGTATTATCATTTAAATTCCTGTTCACGATGTTACAAATGGGTTTAACATGGGCCTGCTGCAGATTCTGAAATTACTCTTGCAGTTACTACAGGATATCATATGCTGGTATATATAACCTTTAAATTCACCAGACACTGCTCTGGTTCTGGAATATCTCTCATCTTACCCTAATTAATATAGGCAGGATACAATTCAGTGAATTTCACTGTAACATGTGCCACTGTCAAAATTCGTTTCCTATTTTACTACTTCTGATTTGCCACAAGAGGGAGGCTTTCTGTCTTGGACTAACAGAAACAGAAACGGGTATATTTCAACAGAACAGAAACTCCTGGAAGTACAACTTTTTCTTAAAGTAAAATTGCTTTTGTAGTTTGATTTATTACCTAATCTGGGATTTCACCAGCAATCAAAACAGAGGTGAAATATGAAAAAGAGAGTACTTGCAAATTGCCTGCATGTGAGGGAACTGGCAACACTTGGAGCAAGCTGGATGACAGACTGTTGCACTGCTCCTTCAGATGCTGTCACCTAATCTGCAAGCTGGTGTGAGGAAAGTTAGAGCCCTTGGCCTAAAATCGTTTAGTTTTTCTCCTGTGGAGAAAACTATCCTGGCTCCCAAGAGATAGCCTATTTGCCATGTACACACTGTCCCCTCTGTACAAAACTTGGCTGTCAAAGAGCCATTTGGCATCATTTAAGTTTCTTTACATTAGTAAAGCAGCTGTCAAGGCAAATGGATATAAGCCCCCATGAAATGTGAGGGGCTTTTTTTTTTTTTTTTCTGAGAGAAAGATGTAAATTTAACAAGAAAAGACTGTAATTTTTTCAAGATGTATAGAAGTAGCTTGCAGTTCAGACTTTGATTGTAGCAACATCTGAATGAACTGCAAAGACTAATACAAATATGCAATTTTTGTGAATTACTATTAAAAAATTAATTAAAAAATGCATACAATCAAGAATGCCTGTAATAATCTATAATAATTTTTTTGTAGCCAGATAGCCCACTCCGTGGAAAACTTGTTTTCCTATGTAGCAATAAGGTTTTTTACATTATTCAAATACAGAAACTTATTAGAAAATTATATCCTAGAGAAGTTATGCAACTATCTTGTGTATTTAGAAGAAAGGAAGTTCTTACCAGCTTCTGCCCTGAAAGAACCTCCAAGAGGGCAATTAGCATTACCCCATCTTTGATGTCTTCAAACAGATCATTCACCAGCATGGGAGGATTGCGCTGGAAAGGGAGAAGACTTCAGATATTACAAAGGCTCACCAGCATTACATGCTAACTCTTTTCCTTTAAACAGAAGCACAAAGAGAGTGGCTGGTCTCCTTCTTTGTGTTTCATAATGTTTAACATCAATGTATCCTTTAACCATTGCTTATCCTTTAACCATTGTTTAACTACTTCACATTTCTGGCACATGACTGTAAAACTAGATGCTTTCTGCCACTGATGATACAATGGAAAAAAACCTTCTTCTCCCTGGAACAAGCAAAGAAACACCACCAACTGCCTCTGAGTCTATAAAATAACACCAAACTTACAGATCTATTACAGCCATATTTCCATCTATCAGCATATTTTCCCTAGTGTTAAGTATGTCACAGAAATTTCACTCTCAGTCCATGGAGCTGTATGAAGGAGGAGCTCCCTAGAGCAGTGTAGCTGGTTGAGCAGTGCTGCTACTTTCTCACAGCTGACAGTTGTTACACTGAGTTGCTGTATTTCCTCTCCTCCAGGCCTTGCAGGCTTCTGGTGCTGTTAGCACTGTGTCAGCTCCTACTCAAGACAAATTGCTGAGCATATGTCTTTACATTTGCAAGCACAACAATGATGATACTGAAAAATATGTAAATAGATGATATTTTATAAATTTTAAATAACAAGGTCATATCATAAAGCTCTGTATTTTTCAACGCATCCCAGTTTGTGGAACTACTGCTCTCAGCTGGTCAGTACTTTAATGATCACAAAATGTCTCTTAGAAACAGAAAGTTTAAACTTGCTCCAGCTACCATAAAGCTCTATCCTCCACGAGCTTGTGAGCATTCATATACCTTTTAAGGATAATAATGATGACAATAATAATAGCTGCTAATTCACTAAAATGAAAATGAGACTAAAAAATTCATGAAACTACTTTAGGTTTAATAATTTGCTTTTGGGATACTTATTAAAAATGGTGCTTGTACAACAACTTACTGACTTCTGTTGTGTAAAAACAGAGATTTGAAAAGATGATCCTAACAAATTAAATGTTGCCCTTAAAAAGGTAAAAATGCTATAACAAACTGGGAGAAAGAAAAGGTTTCTAGCTCCAAAATCAAAATGTCCTGTCTGAATTGTTTATATAAAATAACACAGCACTACAACTCATTACAAAGGTATATTAGCCATAGTTCTTTTTTATTTTCTAGCAATGCAATAGATAGTGAATCATGTTCTTCCTTAATATAACACCAAAGAAATCAGTGGAGCAAACAGGTCATTGGAGATTAATTTCTCCCAATCTTGAATCACAGGCAGTAGACATAAATGCAATTAATTTTCCTCACCTTTTATGTTATCATTTCCGGTTTGAAGTTTGAAGCAGCTTTGGTTTTATCAGTATTACCACATGTCAAAACACTGAAGAATTATGTGCTAAAATAATTTAGCCATAAAGACAAGAGGCTTATAGCAGCTGCCACCCTAATTCAACAGGATGTGAAAGCCTAAAAAAATCTCACCACCTATCTAATTGCCTCAGTAGTGTGGGGCACTTTTTGTCACTGGAAGGTTGCATAATTACAAGCACTGCCACTGTTTTAGCAGCACACACCACGTACCTTACAACCAATAAAACAGGAACAGAAAGTAGATACAATGCCTGTGCCGCAAGATCTCTTGTAGGAAACCCCTCGAAGAGGGAAAATTAGTTGATTATACAGACTGTCAAACACATTCTCTGTAACAGATTTTATAAGATGTTTTTTACTACCCTGAATATGTTAACACATAATTACAAGGAGGTAAGATGCTAATTGTGTTTCATAAATCACTTGTTTGGATTTTTTAATGCTCTGTGCACATAGCATAGACTTAGTCTTATTATTATGATTCCAATCACCCTCAGAAATACCGAACGAGTTATATTTTCAGTAGTATATGTAAAAGAATAGATTCCTCTTTTACTTAAGCACAGATACCAATCTTACGTCCCATGCTGATACAATTCAGAAACATATACATACACTAGATGATACTGAGAAGTTTATACACATTTATTTATTGTATATGTACTATTGCACAGGCTTAAGGTACTTAACTGTTTTTCTAGCAGATCCTCCACTGAGATCAATACAACATCTCCTGCTGGAATGGGTAAATACCTACTGCTTGAATCCACAAATGTCAAATGAAGTGAAAGGAGAAAGTGAAGCTGTACACTGCTTATTTGTTAGCCTCCAGAGAAGAAAGGTTTTGAGGTGTTTTTTTTAAATTTTATACAGTTAGAATCTATTGAATATTTTTTATTCCAGAGACTCAACAGGATTTAACTACTCAGTTGCCTTAATGCACTGCCAGAATACTAACTGTAAATATGTAAAAGCAGGGAATGAAAACTAACTTAAAATTTTGTAATTAAAACAAAAAATTACCACAATTTGTAATTTTAAAATGTACTCTAGATTTTGGCTTTTTGCATTTAAATGTATAGCCCTAGAAATGCAGTCAACTGATATGATCCTAATACACTGAATTTTGAATGTTGGAAAGTCTGTGCAAAGAATTTAATTAAGTCATTTTTCAACCAGGAAAAAAGAACATTAAAAAGTATATGAAGTAACCTTTCAAAATTCTGTAATATTAAAGAAAATTGTCAATTATAAAATTCTTGAACAAAATTGTTCAGCATAACTCAGAATATACTTCAGTGAACAATCAGACGTTAAGTTTACAACTTGTCAGGTCCACACTATGCTTTCAGATGCCTCAGTATTTGATTTTGGTTTTTTGCAAGTTCCTTCAAGAAAGCAAAATAGCAAAACAAAAGTAATGATCTGCAACATACTGCATTGCACAAATTCTATTAAACACTCATTTATTGCAGCATGTGCAATCCCAGTAGTGTGCAAGGATACTTAGGCACATCACAAAGAAGGAGGCACTCAGTACAAGTAAATTCATGTGATCTGTAGGAGGAATATGAATTAATTTGGAATGAATCCTAGAGGTTATTGAACCTGGTTTTCACCATATTAAATACTTATTTAAGTAACTGTATTTAAAGCTGATCATAAATGAGAATGAGGAGGAAATGCTTTGCTTAAACTTCTTGCTCTTACAACTTGTCTAATTTGCTGTAGTCTTTGGGAAATACTCTGAATGATTTAAGGAACTGAACACTGGTACATATAAAAAATATTTGACTGATAAGCCTCAAAAGAAGAGATTTACAATAGACCCAAAATCTCTAGAAATTCCTCCTCTGACACAGTAATAAAAGTTTTGCAATATCCAAACTTCAGATATTGAACCAAAGTATGTTTGCTAAACTTCTCTCTTTTATTCCAACACTTTTTCTGGAATTTATTTTCTCAATTGCATCTATGCTACAGGAATCTTTTCCTTCTACCCTGTACCTAACTTCTCTAATAAATAAATCCTACTATATAAATAGCAGTATCAACATCATAATGAATGCCAATGAAAACATTGAAAATTATTTTTGCTACATTAATTTTCAAATAATGATTCAAAAACCACTGAAGAAATGTATGAAAACCGTGCTCAAACAGGAGCAAATCTATGTAACTACTGCATTTGCCTCTGTAGGGAAATATATATGAAAACAGCATGGAGAACATGAAAAATCCATTCCTCTGTAATAGCTGGCCCGCTTCACCACCACAATTTAATTCTGAAATCCATAAGCATATAGGTTTTCATACTCCTTGCTGTTAGTGACTATTTTTATTACCTAAGTCTGAGGGACTCGGTCTTAAGTTTTACATGATTAATTTCATCACACAAATAAATTTAGCATTCACTGTTTAACATTAGAGGTTACATGCAAAACTAGTTGAAAATGCACAGTAACTGTTGAAGCAGAAAAATTACCACTCAAATTCTACTCATCATGCAGTCCAGATGGACCTTAGCCTATTTTCTTTTCTGTGTCAGTGACTCAGATACTAGGAGCCTCTGTTTTCACATTTGAAAAGGACAAAAAGGATCAGCATCACTTAGTTAATTTATGAAAACTGATGAGGTTCTTGCAAGACCAAGTTACACTGTAAAAACAAACTAACACAATAGACAGCACTGTGTGTGAGAGCCCTAAGTCTTGATATTCCCACTTCTTTTTCCTTCCTGTCTTTTCCATAAAAGATACAATTTTGTCATTTTAAACGCCTTAATGTAAGTCCTAGCTCTCAGGTTTAATTCGGTATTATATAAATATTGCCTAAGTATAACTAAAAATGTTCACCCATTCTTACTTTTATTTTATATCCCTCCTTTGCTTTTGTTTATGTGTTTATCCTCTCAAGGAACACACACAAAATTAATAGTAATTTCTTTCAATAAATATTGCTGTTCACTCTATTTAGTGACTTTACAACAATACTTTGGTGAGTACAAATACTGAAGTTGTCCCTACACCTGGGAACAAAAATGTTATTTGATTTGGTTAAACCAATTTACAGTCTGTGTTCCAAAGCTTTGAAACTACTGTTCCCCTAAACTTTCACCAAAGATGAAAAAGCCAATAAGAGGCATATGCTTCTGCTGTTTCAGAAAGTGACATGTTTTTTATCTTCTTTACTCATCTAATTGGTATAAAAAGTTGGTATAGATAATGGAATAAAAAAACATTTAAGTAACTGCTGTTTTGAATGCATGTAATGCCTCCTTTTGAAATACTTGGTGTGAATTTGTTTTGTATTTTAAACTCAGACTTTGAAAAGATGCTTTAAAATATAATCAGAAGCATACTCAAAATACATCTATGCTTAGAAGGCTAAGACTGAGAGGAGGGAGGACAGTTCTACAAACATAGAGAAATATGAACAACTATTATGCAATTAGAAAACTTCTTGTCCTGCTACACATGCATATCTCATTTATCATTAGTAGAACTGCACAGATGCACAAAAATTAAAGAGGATGGCCAGAAGATAGAACACACTCATTTCATAAATTGTGACCTGATTTCTGCGAGTGACTGGCAAAGAGAGATGATTTCCAGTTGATGACTCTCACCAGGTTAGTACTCAGAATCAGAGAACAGATACAGTTAGGATTAGGGAGACAGGCAGCAGAGGGACAGATGCAGCCTAGTGCTAACAGCTCACTCAAAACGAAGCTCCATTATGCTACCTGCTAGTTATCATACTTGCAGCTCTTGCCTCTGTGTTCATCCCCTACGGGTGAGGGCACAGCTTGCACTAAGGCTGTTTTACCTCCATCTTTCTTTAAGTTGTCCTGTAACTGGCTTATGCCAAGTCCTTTACCTGTCTTCTAATTGTGTAAAAAATATACCTTTGAAATAGGAAGCGTAATTTAAAAAATGTAGCATTCTATTATAAGAGAAAAAGAGAGTAAAAACTTCATACCTTCCTCCTATTGCCTTTCCTAAAGTTCAATTCATAGAATCATAAAACCACATAGGTTGGAAAATAGCTTTAAGTCCAACCATTAACCTAACACTGCCATGTCCACCATGGAACCAACCCCCCAGGGGCCACATCTACATGCCTTTTAAATACCTCCAGGGACGGTGACTAAACCACTTCCATAGGCAGCCAGTTCTACTGCTTGACAACCCTTTCGGTGAAGAAATTTCACTGGTAGTCTCATTGCATTTTTGCTCATTCTTATTTACTTGTATCCATATTCTCAAATCCATTCTTAACCTTATAGTTAAAAAGCCAAAAAAATTAGTTTTAATCCACTTGATAGACTTAGTTATTGTATTAGTTTCTGTTTCAATTAGAGCACAACTGTTTAGAACAAAAACATACATTACGACTTTAAAGATAAGCAGGGAAGAATCTTTTACTCAGAGCAAATCCTGACAAAGAATCACACCCTGCTTTATATTCCCAAGCTATTAATTGTTGTTGGTTCTACCTAACACAACCAAATCAGTTCTGCATTTCCATTTCTTTCAAATCGTTACTCTTCACAGTGTCAGAAACCTTTTAAATCTCCCTTTTAAATTCCTTCTCCCTTTTAAATCCTCCTTTGCTCTACTCAACCAACAGAGTGTAAGGATGACAACCCTACCTTAGTAGAGTTTCTTTTCTTTTTCTGTCTCTAAATCTATCTTTCAAATTGCTACAGTAAACCACATCAATCTTTGGTTAGAAAACATTCATGTCTCCTGGTTTTGAGGTTTCATGCAGTACTTTTTTTCAAAAATATTTAAATTCATTCATGATGGAACACTTCTCCAGATAGCATGGTGTTGAGTTACAACACTTTAACTATAGTTTTTTGTTTTTTCTTATTTCCTCCTATTACTTTTTCCATTAATAATTTTACTAGATTATCAAAAATGGCAATGAAAGAAAAATGAAGTTTTCCAAGAGTAGCCAAGAAATAGAGAATGAATTTGAAACGAAATTCCTATTAATTTTAAATGTATATACTGAGTCAAATTCAGCACACTTATTCTGGATCGATGGTGAAAAACAAAGGCAAAATTTAAATCACCTTTTTCCCCAGGCTCAACTGCACTCCTTCACTCTCAGCTCCTCTACCCGACAGTGGTGCAGGATGTTTCTCTACTGTAAGTGTGAGGCCAGCACTTTGCAGTGTTCCTTGCTAGATACCATACACGGAGATGCTCCATATTTTATTGGGTCAAAGATGAGAGCAGCATGCAGTCAATACTGCCTAAAAGTGGGTCTCCTTCCAGGATTTTTCCTTATCACATTTCAAACGCTTCTAGACAATGGAGATGTTACAGATTTCCAGTTTCTTTTGAAACAGCCAAAACCAAAAGAACATTTCACAAAAATTGAATAGCCTAAATGTTGAATTGTTGGGTAACAAGTCAGAACATGAGTGCAAGGGGAGTCCTGGGCACTTCACAGACCCACCAGTGCTTCCTACAGCTGTGATTGACTCCGAAAACATATTTCCACACTTTCAAAAAACACGACTTACAAAGATTTAGAAGCTTAAGCTTTAAAACAAACATTTTAATGCCATGGGTCACTTCTCTTCTGTTGAGTCTAATCTCTATACACAGTGTTTCTCTTATGGCAGCATAATATCAGAAATGGGAAGCAAAGCCAGCTAATCTATACATCTGATTTAGCTAGTGAGGCAAACTTGCTGACAGCCATCGATAAAGGTATCACAGAAACAACTTTCCCGTTAAAATGTGAATGAACACAAACCAGTCACTACAGGTAACTGCCTGGTTTGAATGCATTTGATTACCCTTTACAGTATCAAACTTATTAAACAAGTATACATCTAGATCACACAAGTCAAAAGGTTGAGCTGAACCCTCATGGCCCAAAGGAACTAATACAGAAAGCAGCATTCACAAATTTCAATCCAGAGCTACCACCACAACTTTTTCTCTTCCCAAGAATTACTGTGTAGACCAGCAAATTATCAGGATATGTACACACACACATATACCTAAGAATATGATATTGATAACCCATCTAACATACCTACTTGTGCGTAATCATCAGATCATTATTGACACAATTTAAAAACAGATGAACATGAAATAAGAGTTATTTTTCTACTCTGATACGCATTCACAGCCCACTTGGCTAACATCCAGCAAACCCTGAATATCTTCCCATCTAAGCTGAAATAAACAGAACATACATAGAGTGCTTAAGTTCTCTTCTGCATGGAGAGCTTTTCCAAATTATTTCAAAGTAAATGGGGGGACAGATCTCATTCCCAGTGAGGTTCCACTGTCAAGAAGTCCTGAAGATAACCTTGTTCTTGCAGTTGAATTTTACAATGTCAGTGCACTTCATTTCACAATAAATTCTTCAACTACATTCTTCAGCAATGTAAATAAATGCTGTTGCTCTACCATACTGTCTCATTAGATCAAATCACATGCTATAGCATTATACAGGCTTCCTGCTTTGCTCTGTTCTTTCTGAGGGCATTAATAGTCCATTCCTTATGCAGAAGCTAAGCAGTGCTATTGTGGCTATGACTTACTAAGTTCCTTACTCAAGTTCATTAATCTTCATGTTTCAAAAATATGCATTTAAAAAGCACCTCTGGAGTTTAAAATTTTGATTTACTGGACAAATTGGTAACTATGCCTAGATCTGGGCTGTGTGAAAACTGCAGGAAGTGCTAAATTAAATCTCACTGCTTATGCTGACATATAAAGTTGGTATGAGTTGTAACTTAATACTTTTAAAATTGTGTGTAAACCACTGTGTTTATTCTTTTAAAACCAAAAAAAGGAGTTTTAGGTTCTGTTAATATTTAGCAACAAAGATACATCAGGTAATTAATTTAGTACTGAGTTCATTAACCAGTTCAGGATGCTTCTATCAACCTACACAGGAAATGAGTTTTATTCAAATATATTGTATGTAATAAGGCTAATATTTCTATTACAGAGAAAGCAGTTTCAAATATTTCCTCCAGCTGAAATAGCAGTTACTGTGCTACCCTTCAGTTTTGGCCAAAGAAGCTGGGTGGTTGCTTCTGGAAATCACTTGCATTTCTGCAGCTGACAACCGTCATGGTGAGATTCATCCTCAACCTCGTACAGACGATGAGGTGTTCCTTTTTAAGTTTATGAAACACTGCTCAGACAAATCTGACATATTATATACTCCAGGGCATAAATAAAAAGGTTTGATTTTTTTAAAAAAATAAATTTCAAAGCCATACATTACCTTAGCCAGATGAGTATTGATCCATTTTGTGAAAGTTCTTTTCTGGACCGACTCTTGCTCATCTGAAAATAAAAGGAAATCAGTTTGATTACGCATCACTGGATACTTTCAGATTTACTGAAGAGTAATATTCTCGCCATATTTTCTTCAGACAGACGATTTTGCCTGGAAAAAAAATACTTCATATTATCACAATAATGCTCTGATACTTGATTATTTGAAGAGTGTCACGTCAAAGTTCAAGTCTTAAAAAGCCAATGACCAGTTAGACATGATTTCAAATCTGAATGCCAAAACAAATCTGGCTTCTAAATTCTTTCTATATTTACTCAAGATGTGAATACCTAGAACTTTCCTTTACTTTTTAACTAGAATCCATGTCTCTGACAGTCAAGTTGGTTTTACATTCAAAGTCAGCTAGGGACTCAGAAAAAAATACTCTTAGCGTACATATCTGAAAATATTTAGAATGTTGAATTAAAGATATGAAATTGCATTATCAAACTTATTTGTCCTCTGGGAGATCCTGCCAGGAAGGAGCCATTAGCTAATTCAGGCAGTTTCTATATGCTACTTACTACCTCCCTTACTGCTTTCTTGAAGCAATTGTCTGATTTATAGTGAATTTCACTGATTGTCAGATAGTCCCTGAGGGACTGCTGCCAGACGCATAAACAAAAATAGTTCCTGAATGAGCTCCTCCAACTTCAGCAACAAGGGCCATGGCTGTGGAGGGAAGAGAATCACAGCACTATAACCCATCCACAAAATCCTGTCCCTTCTTTGTGGATAATCAGTTTTGACACATGGAATAATTTCACAACAGAGGTATTCAAGTCTTTATGATGGAGATTTTTCTTTCAAAAATAGAAGTGAGTATCTATTTCATGGAAAACCAAATCATGTTATTACTACCACCAGTTCTGAATGAGCACCTTCTTTCTCAACAGAAAATCCAAATAAATACAGCTGCTGTTAAATATTCACTTTTTATAACAACAAGTGCTCATTCCAAAACCTACAGATGTAATACCTAATTTTAGTTACTGCATTTGCTAGTGACTCGTGCACTGCATAGCATTTTCCTGATTTGCACTCATGCAACGCTGCTTCACAATGAGGTTACATAAAGATACAAATCACCAAACAAAATTCTTAGGCCAAAACGTTATCTTCAGTGGAACAATGATGGCTCCCTGACCATATATGAGCCCCCCAAAAGTGTCTGTGCATTACAACTCAAGGGTATTTTCTTTACATATAAATGCTATCTCACATACAAGAAATACCAGGGGAAAAAAAGACACATACACGCTCCAGCATCTATTGTCAGATTAGCACAGTTCATGCCTAAGAAAATAAGTTTGCATTCTTTATTTTCCTTTGATATCATTGGGCAGGCTGTCTTACATAATTTTGAAACATTCATTACATTCTTAGGATCTACTTGTTGCACTCATAGGCAATTTATAAAAAATATCACACAAAATACTGCATCGTGCTTCATTCAACACTGACTGTTTTTGGCAGGGGGGGTGTCTTGGCTCTGTATGTGACAATTGTTTCTACATTGTGGCAAACAGATGCCTTGCTGTATGGTTTCTAACCATGAAGATGCTTTCCTTATGATATAAAGTAAATGTCAGCTGTGCTCTGCATTTACATATATAGGTAGACAAATTAATTTCCATGGAAGTACTTGCACACTTCCATTGGGTTGTGTGTGGGGAGGTGTAGGGATAGAGATTAAGCACACACAGAATCAGTCCAGCTCTGCCTTCATACACACATTTGTAATTTAAAATTCCCCAGCAACCCTGATATGACGACAGCATACCAAAATAATCATACTGGACCTTTAGAAGTCAAACTTCTCATCAAAGAAATGAGTGAAAATGATTCCCTAATTTGTAGTTCCAGTGCATCTTAGTGATTTACAAAACACCCTTCTGACAACAACTGGAAATCAGAGAACTAGCTTCCAGCTTCTGAAGAGACAGTTTACCAGCAGAAGACATACCTAGTTTCAGTCATATCAACACACAGCAGAAATAGCCTTTCAAAATAATCTGTTTCAAGGGAATTTATGTGAGCAATATATTCTTTAGGAGCCTAACAACAACTACAAACAATAAAGTTTCCTTGGTTTTAGCATTTATTTTGTATAGGCTTAAAAGGAACAGATTTTACCACTGTAGAATCTATGTCTGAACATAACAGAAGTAGTGCATTGCTTTTAAAAATGCCATTGTAAATACACTTATAAATTTACCTGAAAACAAGTATGTCCTTTTCATTGACCTGATGAACCTTCTCTGCAGAGATACTGTTTATCTATACCCACAAGACATGTGTATCACACAATTTCTGACGCTTTCCCCACTTGCAAGAACTGTCAGCTCCGTATTCGCAACACTTACCCTGCTGGTACTGAAAGAACTCAGGAAGCACATTAAACAATGTAACATTTCTGCCACCAGCACCTTTACAGTGAGCCATAAGCACTGCTGCTGCTGCTGCTGCTGCTGCTGCTGCTGCTGTGGCTGCTACCCCTGTCTCATGTGCAGCGTTTCTTTAGAATACAGCCAGAAGTAATTTTTCAAGAATGATCCAATTGCTTTCCTTCACTGGAAATGCAGGCCGCTTACACAAATCCCTCCACTGTCTCTTATCAGAGAATTCACATGAAGCCAAACCTTAAACACATCTTTGTATATTCTTGCAGAAATGCAACAGCCAGACAAAGCTAGCTGTATTGGAAGTAGCAATTCTGCTGGTCTCACTGCCATCATCCTTCTCCACTGTTTTGCTGTGGAAAGATTATATTATCTGAGCAGCAGCCAATCCGCTAGCAGAAATCTCTGATGTCAAGAGCTTGAATAATTCATCCAGGGACTGGGACAACGCAACTACACTGCTGATATCCTAAAGCAGAAAGATGTGTGGCTGTAAAAACTGATGCAGCCTTCTCACCAGCGCTTTTGTTACAATATAGTGCTCAGTAAGCATAAAAATATCTGAACGGCATAACCCTTCTCTAGGTTGTCATACATATAAAGGAAAACAGCTTTTAAAAACAACCACTTAGGTTCATCACTGCATACTCTATTGCAGGACACAGATGTCCTTCAGCTTTGCAACTGAAAGAGTGAAGTAGAAGAAATAGCAAGCAATGAATCTCAACAGATATGTTGGCTACTCAGCTTTTAATAATTTCACAAGAGGGATGAAATATATGTAAGGATGCACAGATTTTTTCCGAGTATACCTAGGTCAGCCTGAAACATACTCAAATTCCTGATAATATGCAATACTTTTGATTTCATTAAATCAAAGCACCAGATTATTTATCAGATTTTTTTCTTTCCTCTAGTAAAATGAAGGTAGGTATGAAACGCTCCGTGTGGACATTCATGCATGATCATTATGTACAGAGTAGTACACACTATTGAAATGAGAATAAAAAAGGCCCACTTCTATTATGCCATTACTGTAAATTTATTGCTATACAGGTCGAATTCAAATTTCAGTTTCTGTAAAACATGATGACTCAGAAAATATCATTCTGCATCTGAAAGAAATGTTGCGAGAAGGTTTCATATTATTTAACCAAATGTCTTTCTTTAATTGGCTGGAAATATCTTCATATCATTACAAATGTTTTCTCTACTAAAGCATCAGCAACAAACTGCACTTTTAACTGACTAGGAAAAAAACCCACGAATGCATTTGGATATATTTACTATAAAACATTTAGAACAACTTATTTTGAGCAATGAAAAAAACTAGCCGTGTATCTTCAGATGGTTATGAATATGCTGATGGAATATTCAGCATGCATACATTTTAAAATGTCTAGTATCATGTTGACAGGTGTGTATTGTGCTGCAGCAGATGGCACATCAAGCACCTCTTGCCTTAGGTGCTTGGCGATAGGATGGTGGGAAGGCAGCTGCAGTGCAGGGTGGCAAACACAGAGTTCTGCTGCAAGGTAACACAAGAAGGAGGCTCATGCACAGAGTGAGAATCATGACAGAGCTCGGTTCACAAGTCTAATAAAAGCATCTTGATTGATTCTCAACGACCAAAATATTGTGGAGATTTTTTTTTTGTTTCTTGCTTTAGCAAAATTCAGTTGAAGTTCCTCAGAGTTCCTCATTTTCAGGATCCTTTTTTTATTTTCTTTGGCTTTGAGAGTTCTGCCTTAAAAACACCAGAGTTTTTTGTTTTGTTTTTTTCTTCCAGGTTTTTGATGCCTTTAGGAATACAATAAAGCAACCTGGAAGTGCAGAAAAGTATGCCAAAAACAGCTGCAATGTTTCAAGATGCCACTTGAAAACACAATGCAGCACAGAAAGCAGCGAACAGCACCTCGTCAGAAAATTTATACATTCTCTAAAGCTTTCAGTAAGTTAGGTTATATAGCAATTTCCATCTTCATTAAAGACATTTTTAACTTAAAACAACTGTAGAGAAGCTTGCAGAGTCAAAGCAATAACACAGAGACTGTTTATGAAAAGGAGCAATTTCTTTAAGCTACATAGTTTAATCAACACTTCCATAACATGTGGATTACCCCAATTAGGAGTACTGAACAGAGGCAATGCAGGCTCATTGTTTTTCCTTTAAATCTTCAGATAATGTTTTTATGGGACAATACCAGGACAGTTTAAATTTGGTGGTAGCTCTAAAGTTAACATATTGTTTCTAAGTTCTGAGTTTAATATTAACACTATACACTTTAGGATTAAAAAAAGGATGTTATGGGCAGTGGGAGCAAAATAAGAGGGAGACATTGATTTCCGCAGCCATTGCAACTCAGTTGATAAGACAACTTAGCAGTACTGATACAAAGAATGGGAATGTATTTTTAAATGCCTCATGCATGTAGGACTTACCCATTTTTTTACATTTGGAGGAGAAAGACAGGATTTAAGTGTGGCATTTGGATATATGGCTTCTACTGAATGTGCTTTATCAGAGACAATGAGATGGTCACAGTAACAGACCATTTGTCTACATTTCCAAGCTTTGAGATCTAGGTCTGCACACCAGTTACAGCCTGTTCCACCACTGAGCACCAATCTGCTCCCAATCAGTTTCTGCAGAAACAAGGGCTAGAAGGTAACAAGTAATCTTTGGCCAAACCCCTACTAGAGAAAATGACCGGGATCAGCATTCTGGGGTTCGCACCAACATATACCGCTGCTCAATCCAGAGGTAACCTTAGTACAGTCATTTGGGAGCCAAAGGTTTTATGTCACTTGGAAGAGTGGAAATAGAGAAAACCCACGCACATGCATTTATTGCAAGCACATACTGGTGGAATAGTTACAGGAAACTGGAGTGTAGAGGAGCAGGCTCACAGCTGCAGAAGCACTGTCAGCAGTGTCATATGCTGCTGGACAGCAATTGGCACACTGCTGGGGACTTTCTGCTCTTACGGTCTAACTGAAATGTATTTTACAAAATAGGCATTTTGGTTTTACACATTTCTTATGGATTTCCTTTACTTCTAAGAGAGAGATGGTATCTGTCCACACATTTAGTTAAAAAGATATAAAGAATGATTCAATTTATCACCCAAAGAAAGTTGCATTTTAAAAATATCTGGTTAGAATGAAGAATAAAATTAACAAATCAAGGTGTCTTCTTTTGTTCTCCATTAATTTCTTGAAAGCACAATCAGCAATCAGTTTCTCTGGAAGCACTTGCAGTGGACTGTGCAAGTAGTTTAAATTTTTGAAATCTGGAAAACCAAAAATCTAACCAGCCCCAGAGAGTGTGTGCTTTAACTCAGCCTGTTGGATCCACCTCACAGCAGCAGTTAGACTGTCACAGGATACATTTATGCTGTGGGAGTTGGGAGACTTCCAGTTCTTAAATCTGAGGTATTGCTCTGTTGTGCCCATATTCTCATGTGCACGTCAGATGTTCCTGCTTCATCCAGCCACACACTATCCCCCACTTTCCTGTGCTCTGGTTTTCACAGAAAGAAATAGAGAATGAACAGAGCACATTGATCTTGATCCTTAGAAGCCAGGACATAGTCAGGATACAACTGTGCTGCCCATAACTGCTCTTCACTTTGATCAGAAGGCTTCCCTCAGTGTTTAAAGAAATGAATGAGATCAGTATGATTTCTATAGTGGGTTGGGAGATATGCCTAAAATGTAATTTTTTTGACTTTGTGCCTCTTTCCTGTGCCCAGTCCTTGCAGCATGCTTGCTCCTATTTTTTTGAGTGACTAAAAAAGTCAAACTAAAATTAAATTGTTACGCACTGTTTTTTGCCTGGTCGGGCTGCATTTTGTTCTTCTCTACATGTATAAGCAGAAATGTATTCAGAACTAAGCAATGAATATATATGCATTTTATGTTTACTGTGTATCTGCCTGTGCTGCTGCACTGTTATTCTTCTCATCTCCACTAACTGCTGTCTTGATCTCCATGTGATGTAAATATATTACTCATCTATTACTCACTTTCATAGTATCTGCACTCAACTGAATACAGTCAGAAATGAAAACAATACCCATTAGAAAACCATTACAGGCTCATTTAAATAATTTTTAAAAGCAGTACCCTGAAGAAGATATTAACAAAAATCAGGATACTCAACATTTGGGTTGATCATGTGCAGTGGCTTCAATGCAATCTCAAAGATTCAGGATTTGTTGCTCTGCAGGTGTCTGTTAGTTCCCCAATTTGGCATGGGTGACACACACATATCTTTTCCTGCACCAATACACCAGGTGAAAACTACCTGACGTAACTGATCAGACTCAACTTTGCATTTTTCCTTATCATTACTTATTTTCCTTAATTTTATACTTAAAGAGGTGGTTTGGATGTTGACAAATCAGATAGAAATCTAGGAAACCTAGTGAATATCATTAATAATTATTCTACATTGCACTCATATTTCAATCCATCCATGCTAATAAATAGGCACACCAGTCTTTTTCATAAAGACTTAAACAGTTAAAGACAGTGATGAAAAATCACTCTTTTATCTATAAACCCTATCTACTACAGTAGCATCTGCAATGACTATAATGACTTTAGCAGTCTAAAAGCAGTGGAAAAATTGACTTGGACATGATAAAGCTCAGAATCTACTGAAATAATTCAAAACTAATGGAGACATACTGGGTACAATGGATTAAATCAGGATATAATGGTGCAACACCTGTAATTTATAAATAAATCTGTGCAGAAAACCAAGATATACATAATGATTCCTGTCTTACATAAAACACATTCTGCAATCACATCTCAGTTCCGTTTATGACTAAATTCAGTGACATGACAATAGTTAACTAAAGGTTTACAAAATTGTAAAATCTCCTATTTTTTCCATGGAAACCATGGGCAGTTTTACTCTAGAGATAATTTTTATTATAGTTACACATATTGTAGACATGAAGCTCTGTGTGAGTCTACCTAACGGAGAGAATGTAATAGTAATTGCATCACCAGCTGAGATCAGAGGTGACTGTCCCACTCTACTCTGCGCTGGTGCAGCCTCACCTCGGGTCCTGTGTACAGTTCTGGGTGCCACAGTACAAGAAAGATATAAAGCCATTAGAGAGCATCCAAAGGAGATCTATGAAGATGGTGAAGGCTCTAAAGGACAAGCATACAAGGAGTGGCTGTGGTCACTCCGCTTGTTCAGCCTGGAGAAGACTGAGGGGGGACCTCATTGCAGCCTACAACTTCCTCATGAGGGGAAGGGGAGGGGCAGGCAGTGATCTCTTCTCTGTGGTGACCAGGCATAGGACCTAATGAAACAGCACAAAGTTGTGTCAGGAGAAGTTTAGGTCAGATATTAGGAAAAGGTTCTTCACCCAGAGAGGGGTTGGGCACTGGAACAGGCTCCCTGTGGAAGTGGTCACAGCACCAAGCCTGACAGAGTTCAAGAGTTTGGGCAATGCTCTTAGGCATGTGGGCTGTGTTGTGCAGGGCCAGGAGCTGGACTTGATGATCCTTGTGGGTCTCTTTCAGCTCCAGATATTCTGTGATTCTATGATTCTATATTTTCAAATACTTGGAGCCATGATAATTTTAAATACATTTAGAATTAAATGATGAATTGTTTCCTCACATACTCAGTTATTTTCAATAGGTTCAGTATGAAAAGTAAATGGAAGAGTTAAGCACTTATGGAGTGGCTACAAAGAGAACAGAGATTCTATCTTCACACAAAATCACATGGAGAAGAGAAGGGGTAATGGGTAATGTTGCCCTGGCAGAGGTTTCATCTTGATATAAGGAACAGATTTTTTACAGTAAAGAACAATCATTCACTGGAACAACTTCCTCTGGCATATGGCAGAGTTCCCATCACTGGAGATATTCAAAGTGCCATTTGACAAGACACTCACCTAGGCTCCCTTTTCCCCCAAAAGTTAGACAAGTTCAAGGATCCTTCAAGCCTCACCTGTTCTTTGGCTCTGTGGAAAACTGTTCTGTATTACTAGTAAGAAATGTGCTCTGCTACTTACAGAAGTCTAAAAATTTTTCACTATATTTATAAAATTCTACACATGATAAATATCTTCAAACTCAGGTTCAAACCACGACCTTACAAATTAATTACTCTTCCATGTGTGAAATGTAATGAAATAAAAATATACAAGAGTACATATAGAAAATCAGTTCTGGGGAAATGCTAACTCTTATGTTTCATTGTTCAGTAACAAAAATTAAAAATAATGATTAAAAACCGCATCATATCCTTCTAACAAAAAAAAAGACTTAACACATTCAAGAAACAGGATGATGGCTGGTATCTATGGAGGTGATGAAGAGATGCCAGGAGTAAAGAACTGCATGCAACCTCTACGTGCATACGTTTTTCCAAGAGAAGTCTTGTACAAATATAATGTGGCCTTAGATCATGTGGTTATTCCTCTCAAAGTCACAACCATCTGCTGTTTCTGAATGCCAGCCTTCACAAAAGCCTTGAATATACGTTGACACATTACAATGGTTTCATACCTTCATCTGTTTTCCTTTGATTTCCTAAGTGTCTCCAAATAAGTGTCTCACTTAAAAAATTACACCACTGTCATATACACCATCTCTACTGCGTAATATGTAACAAATTTTGACATATTTACACTGAGCAGTACATAAGTCGAGAGCTATTCCATTATCACTAAAACTACTCACAAAGCAAGTTACTGTGCAGAAGTCAAAAAGAGGGCTCCTCTGATGAAGGAGCTTCTTTAAATGATGGTAGGATGCAGTAGGAAAAAAAGGTTGGGGTTCCTCAAAGACTAGCCTAAGCCTAAGTCTTTAATATTTAAGCCATAATTTGGACAGGAAAATCTCAACAGTGCTTATAAAGTTTGCCAGTGACTCATATTTGGGAAACACAATTAAAACAGAATCAGAATATCTTGAAAATTAAACAAATGGAGCTGACTGAACACTGAAAAAAAGATTACTGTTACTAAGCAGTTTAAAATGCAAGGCTATACAGTCAAGGAGTAACACGAACTTCTGCTGTGAGCCCAAAACTCACTATATAGAAATCAAGAAGTTGAGGAAGAAATGCTTTCGTAGTTCTGCTACAGGAAAGATGTAAGCTGCTAGTGTGATAACAGGCAAATGGAATCTCATGATGCTATCAGGTAAGATGTGCCCAGCTGAACCAGAGAATAAAAATTATTGTACCAGACACAGTAAGAACCCACAAGGAGTACTATACAGTACTGGCAACCCACGTTCAAAAAATGTGAGCATCTGGAATAGATACTGAGTTAAATAGGCTGAAGAGTTATCTAAGAAAAAAACTAAAATGGTGTAGATTGCTTACCCTCAGAGAGATTGTAATTGCTCTTTGCAAATATATTAGGGAAAGGAATGAGCACCAGAAAAGGAAAAAACTCCTTAAATTAAAAAACATGCAAAAGCAACAGAGCAGAAACCTGTGATGGTATATGAATATATTTAGGCTGAACTTCGAGGAAAATATTCACTCTTAGGAAGACCAATGCTCTGAAGTGATCACCCAGGACTTCAACAGCATTTTACTGGTGTGATACCATACAAAGGCACATAATAAATTACTTAAAAGACTTTTTCAGTTCTATTTCCAACCTGTCCTGTACATCTATCACAAAAACATGAACTTCCAAATGAGGTAAAATTATCTATGTAAAATTAACAGTGCAAATGGAGAAGACATTTTAAAAGCAGCATAATTATGGAAATGAAATGTTAACATTGATACTACTGAGTAGTAACAGTAAAAAACTTGATTCATTGACAACTCTATTATGGTAACTAAGTGCTATCAAGGTCTGGAAGACTGTATAATTGCTCAAGCACAGAAGGATAAAAGAATCTAGTAAAGAAACTGATAAAGTGCTACAGACAGTGAAGAACTACAAATAAGCTTAGGATTTACAGCAAACAGTGCTTTAATAAGCCAGTGGAAATGGAAATATTCTTTTTCTATCTACAAGCTATTTTTGATGCAAAGACTCTTAATTTTAGATTGGCTGCTTCTTCACTATTTTCTCAATACATGAATGAATAAACAGGACCTTCAGAGTTACACAGTTGGCAAGAAGCAGAGTTCTGATTATCCCTGACAAAGTCTATCTTAATTTGTCCAAATTACAAGCCTTTTCAAATTCTCACATACACTTAAATTTTAGCACTTAGATTCTCCAACAACCCACCTTCATAGCCTTCATGAAACACTAAGCAGACTGCACACAAACTGTTCCCACAAAGAGTGGCTGAACACACTGCCATTTGGGGAATATAGGGAAAAAAAATCAGTTTTTACTGCTCATAATTGCTTCAGCTCCAAGTAATCCTACAAAGAAACTGCATGCTCAACACTTAACCCTATTTTTCGTCCTATCCCCATGATGATGGCTAGATTTAGCTCTCTGTTTCAGCCACAGAAGGGACAAAAGCTGGGTTAAAGGGAGGAATCTGAGGAGGAAAGAAGAAAGGTCTGAATTATCTAGAGACCATGCACCAAGAAGGTGGGAAAAACTGCTGACTGGCACCTGGAAAAGTGAAAGAAACAGGCAGAATCTGCTTGTGCTGTGAGATATCTGTCCTGTCATTGCCAAGACAACTCAGAAGTTACATAGGCCAGATATAATCATGCCTGTACAAACTTTATTTTCTCCCCTTCTACATATGTGATAAGATCAGTCTTTAATTACATAACCACACAGGTTTAACTAAATGGTCCCTACCATTTTTTTGCATGAATGGAAAATCATCTATTAATGAACTGTGGGTGTTTTTTTATTATTTACAGTCTTGCTCTCCCCATCAGCCCTAGTGAATAAGCACGACTTTGCAATTCTTGTACTATGTTTGTAATGTTTCTTCTCCATGATAAGAAAATACTATGAAAAATAATGGGGGGGGGGGTGTTAATCAAGTTCATGAAAAAAAAAAACAAAACCAAAAACCACAAACCCAAACATTAAAAAAATAATCCTTGAAGGCCAACCATTTTAAATAGACAAATGTAAAAAACCATGGCTAATAATGTGAATGAAAACAATTCAATTCGCTGAAACAAAGTCTTAGGAATGATGGACTTCATCATATATCAAAATCAGAGTGACACTGCCATGAAGGGAAAGGCAGTGGTGGTCTGCAAGTGAATAATTACCCTCATACCTAATAGCCAGGGGCAAGCGAGACAATTTCAAGCACTTATGATACATGGTGGCTGCTCTTTAGACAGAAGTGAGATGCTAATTTTGCTTTCTGACAATTATTTTTTAAAAAGCCCACTAGGCTACTATAATTTGTTTATTTTTTTTCTTTGTAGCAAGAAATTATTTTTTTAATCATTTACTTAAACATAACCATGGTCTTAGTCATAATTCATGCCCTAATCCTGCAAACTAAGAATTATGCCAGTGAAAGAAATAAGCATTTGTCATTAAGATTATACTTCGGATTGGCCATCATTTCTCATCTAAAATACAAAGGTACACTTTTTTTTCATGTTCTTGTTTTATATTATATATATTTGTAACGAAAAAATATTTCCCTGTCACACAGAAAGTTTTGCTATTACCAGGCCCTGCTGGATAAAGTCCTGCCCTTTCCATCTGCTGCCATCAATTCTTTTTCCAGAAATAATATTTTTGCAAGAAGCCTGAAAATTGGAAGATTTGCTGGGCTCATCAGGTCCACAACTGTTCACACCAAGAATCTGTTTCTGTTCCCCTTTAGGAATTCGATTCTAATTAAACTGCCTAGATCTTGATTTTGACAGATGTATTCTTCTGCATAAGAAAACACAGAAAAAGATACTTCCTCACAGGAAATTTTGCATGTACTGGATATCTGTAGTGGGTCTCTGTGGGTAGGTTGGCGGGGGGGATGGGGGGGGAACGTGGCTACAGGGGTGGCTTCTGTTAGAAGCTGCCAGAAACTTCCCCTGTCTGGTGGAGCCAATGCCAGCCAGCTCCAAGATGGGCTTCCTGCTGCTGGCCAAGGCCAAGCTGATCAGGAGTAACAGTAACACATATATGATAACACATTTAAGAACAGAAGGTTGTTGGGCAGAAAGAGTTCCAGCCAGGGAAGAGTGGAGTGAGAACGTGGGAACAACAATGCAAACACCAAGGTCAGTGCAGCAGGAGGGGCAGGAGGTGCTCCAGGCACTGGAGCTGAGGTTCCCCTGCAACCCATGGTGAAGAACTTGGTGGAGCAGCTGTGCCCCTGCAGCCCATCAGGATGCAGAGACCCACCTGCAGCCCATGGAGCAGCCCATGCTGGAGCAGGTGGATGCATGAAGGAGGCTGTGACTCTGGGAGGCCCAAGATGGAGCAGGGTCCTGCCAAGGAGCTGCAGCCTGTGGAGAGGGAAGCCCAGGCTGGAGCAGGTTTTTCTTGAACAGGACTTGTGGCCCCAATGGGGGACCCACACTGGTACAGGTCATCCATGAAGGACTGCACCCCATGGCAGAATGACCCACGGAACAGCAGTTTATGAAGAACTGTTGCCCAAGGGACGGACTTATGCCGGAGAGGTCCATCAAAGACTGTCTCCCGTGGGAGGGAACCCACTGGAGCAGGGGAAGGACTCCTCTCCCTGAGCAGAGGCAGAAACAAAAACTGACCATAACCCACATTCCCCGTCCCCCTGCACCACTGTGGGGGAGAAGGGACAACATGGAAGGAAGGAGGGGTGTGGGGAAGATATTCTAACGTTATTTTACTTCTCCCTCTTTTGCTCTGATCATGCCAGTAATAAATTTAAGTAATATCCCCACTTTGAGTCTGTTTTGCCTGTGAAAGTCATCAGTGATAGACCTCTCCCAGCTGTTATCTCAACTCATTAATCCTTAGCTGTTTTGGTTTTTTTTCTCCTCTGTGCAATTGCAGAGAGGAGTGAGGAAGTGGCTTTAGTGGGTACCTGGTATCTGGACAGGGTCAACCAACTACAAAATCCAAAAATATATTGAAGTGGTATAAAAAGAAGAGATCACAAGCATATTCAGAGCAGGTGGTTCAGTAAATAAGAGAAACAAAAACCTATCAACCACCACAACAAAAAGAAACATTCAACAAAATGCAAAATGACAATGACATCTCAGATCTCCTCAAGAACCATGCTGTGACTAAACACTGTTCACATTTAATATATTCCTTGTTAAACCCAGCAGTTCTTATTCATATTTTTAATTAAAAAAATTCTTCAAGGTCTCATCACAGCTTTTATATAAGTAAATGACTGCAGACTACCTCCAGGGACATCTGAAACACAGTGAAGGAAACTCCATTCCACTCAAGGAACAGGACGTCTTGCTAAGGATAGTGCAAAAAATCAATCTGGAATTTTTATTAAAAATTCTAATACTAAGGCACTAGCATATAGATAGCAATATGCAATGTGAGTATCTCAAGCAGGGGACCTTACACATACAGAATCCATGTCTTGCATCACTTGCCCTGTAAGGAGCAGCTGAGGGATGGTCTCTGGTTCAGCCTGGGGCAGGCGTGGTTTCAGGGGGACCTAAACTGCAGCCCTCTGGCAGCTACAGGGAGGCCAGTAAGAAGATGGAGCTGGTTTCTTCACTAGCATGGTGGGAGGATGAGAGACAATGAGCAGAAAATGAAACAAGAGATATTGTTTCAGGAAAGGAAATGCTTTCTCAGAGGACTGTAGGGAGTGGATCAGGGCACCCAGTCAGGCTCTGTGGTCCATGGAGATAAAGTCCTGAGCAACCTGCTCTGAGCTAGCTCCAGCTGACCAAGCTGGAAGTTTAAAAACAGACTTCCTTCCAGCCTGAGGGCTTCTTATCAACCCATGGAACATATCCTCCTGACAAAGAGATATTCAAAATCACACTTTGTGAATAACTAATAAGAGCAAAACCCAGTGAAATTCTTTCAGTAGATCTGACAGCTGCACAATAACTGGAAAAACTTTAAGGAGCTTAGTCACCCCATGGTGGCATACATGTGCACAGCAGAAAGTACCTATGAGATTGCTCGCTTGTCAATACTAACAGCACAACTACACGCATTTAGAAAGTTTCTGTTAAAAGGGCTATTTTACTGAATCTCCCAAGTTTTAAATTTCTCAGGTCCATCTAATTTTGACCTAATGTGAGGCTCCAAAATAATCCTAGTTAATAATTCCCACTGCCAAGAACATCAGTGCTTGATCTCCTGCCCTGGAACAGAAAAACCTAACAAGTACTTTCCAGAGCCCTTGACACTTCACTGCTAGTAGTTAAGGACATAACAAGAACATTGGTCTCAAGCAGCACTTGTAAGGTTTTGATTTGCAACAAATTGCCAGAAAAAAAATCTTTGTCTTAATCCAATTCATACTCAATCAGAAAAATACAATACGAAAACATTACAAGTACAAAAAAACCCCTTCTTTCAGCTCATTCACACCAGACAATGAGCTTCAAGAAAAGCTCTGCAAGCTGAATATGCATTCTATAAGGCTCTGTCTGTAGGTATTCCAGTTGCCCTGATGCAACTCATCTGCAGAATGGGGAGGCAGAATAGCATGGAACTTACTGCACTTTTCTTAATAGAAAGAAAGCTCCTAACGTGCTTCCAGTCTCTAAACCCACTTTATTCTGCTGGAACAGTATGGAAGTTGGATTAGATCTTTGGTTTAAAGGAATCTAACACCAAATCAAATCAATAAATTAATGCTGACATACTTTGTGCCTGGTTTTGGGTTTTTCTGTTTGTTTCAAACATCTTTATAATACTCAAGCAGTGCGAGTATATGCTGATTGCTGTCAATAGCAATGCTTAGGTAGCTAAATACAGGTTCAGAAGACACTAGAAATTGGCATGATAACACCCATACATGTTCCAATGGACACAACATGCTCTTTGTATCCATAAGCATACAAATAGTAACCCCATGAACTAAGAGAGAATATCTACATGCTGCAGGACTTCCAGGTATATGTAGGACAAGAAAACAGTAGAGCCCATGAATGTTCACTGTGGAGGAAAAATTTCTTCTCAAATTGCCTGCGGATCCTGTAAATGGGACAGGAATTACAAGCTCAGTCTTTCACTTTCACCTTCACAGGAAAAGGACTACAGAAAATTACTGGGTATGTTTAATCCAGTGGACCTGGTGGTGACAACTTGGCTGCATTAACCTCCTACTATGCTAAGCTTGGGTTCATTACGGAACGACAAGAATCAGAGAAGATATAAGACATCACTCAGTTGACTTTTCTTCTGGATAATCAAGTCCCCAGGATTCTGGGACACATATCACAGAGTCATAGAGTCAAAGAATGGTTTGGGTTGGAAGGGACCTTAAAGATCCTCTCATTGCAAATCCCTGCTGTGGGGAGGGACAGCTTCTACTAGATCAGGGTGCTCAGAGCCCCATCCAGCCTGGCCTTGAACACCTCCTGGGATGGGGAGTCCACAACGTCTCTGGGCAACCTGTTTCAGTGCCTCACCACCCTCACAGTAAAGAATTTCTTCTTTATATCTAATCTAAATCTACCCCCCTTCATCTTAAATCCACTCCCCCTTATCCTGTCACTACATGCCCCTGTAAACAGTGCTTCTACAGATCTCTTGTACCTCCCCTTAGGTACTAGGAAGTGCTGTAAGGTCTCCCTGGAGCCTTCTCCTTGCCATACCGAACAGTCCCAACTCCCTCAGCTTGTCTTTGTAGGAGAGGTGCTGTAGCCCTCTAATCAACTTGGTGGCCCCCCAGACTCACGCCAACAGGTCCGTGTCTTTCTTATGTCAGGGACCCAAGAGCTGGATGCAGTACTCCAGGTGAGGTCTCACAAGGGGCAGTGTAGAGGGGGGAGAATCACCTCCCACAACCTGCTGGCTACATTTCTTTTGATGCAGCCCAGGATATGCTTCAGGATATGTTCAACTTAGTTACAAACACTAGTTCAGACTCTCAACTTTCTTGTCCTCTTTACAAGCTTTACTTTGTGCTCAGTAGAGGCAAAAGAAACAATTTATTACTGTGTAATATCATACTTAATTGCACTCATTTAGCATGAAAAATATTGTTACTGAACCACAAAAAATACAATGCTTTGTGAGAAGTATGTATCTTTTAAGAAGTAGTCAGAAACATTCAATAAAGTCAAAATAAAAATGTGAATAAATTCACTGATATTAACTTCTACATGCACTTTATAATAAAATTCATAATTTACTTTTAAATGGAAGGATTAAATAGCAGCCTATAGTTAGCAGCATAGTATCTTCCTTAAAATTTATACATATTACTGAAACAGAGGGTAAGAACAACTGAATAAAACTTCACAGTTTTTGTTTGTAGTGTTGGGTTTTTTTACCGTATGTTTCTTCTTTCTGTTTTGTTTGTTAGTTACCATAATTTTGTTAGTTACCATAATATGAAAAAGGAAAAAAAGTTGTAATCTAACCTGTATGTTGTGTTTGTTTGGTACAACTATTGTTTTATTTATTACATTTAGCACATACCTCTTCCTTTTCTGTGTCACTGTTTCCTGACATACCTGAGTCTACCTTCCAGAAAGCTTAAAAGCTCTCGGCCTGACTGTGATTTCACACTGAGCCATTCCACTGACATCATTAGGGTTGCATGAGAGTAAATTAGAGCATGATGAAAACCACACTGAGATGAGCTTAAACAGGGTGGGGTCTAATTCACTTGTAAAGTTAATTTAAATGAAAGGAAAAACAGGCCACACAGATTTAAACTTTACTCTTCTTTAATCAGTCTTTTTCCATTTGATCCTCCCTAGGATGCTTCTACTGTATTCCTAAAACAGCAAAACAAAATTATCAAGAGAACCTACACAGACATGAAGTACCTGAATTTCAGAATAAGTAAACAAAACCCCTGAGGCCCTTCAGGACTCCTAAGAGCACTTGTCAGTTTTGTCTAAAGGTGACTAAATACCAAACAGCAAAACGTGAGATTTTGCAGATTATCACGACAATGATGATGAACTTGGTGAAAGGTTTTAACTTCAGTTAATCAAAAATCACCACCCCCAAACAATTACTTATAATAAGTTTCAAATTCACTTCTCAAAACACACCAAGATCTGGGGTTCTAGGCAAAGTATCGTAACAGCTAAGATACATTATAGTAAAGCTGCCTCCCCAACCTGAAGTATAGCCCCTGTACAAAGTCAGAGCAGCAACACTGGCTTCCAAAGATTCACGTCCCTTCTGTTCCCACAGCAGTAGCCTCTACCCTGACTCCACGGGGGAAGCAGAAGCTCCAGCCTGGGTTTTCAGGACTCTGGCACAAGCAAAGCCAGCAGCACAGTGGTGACCTTGTTCCTCTCCAGAAATGTGCTGCCTTTATTTTATGTATGCCAACTGCACTCCTGTTAAATGCATGACTTTCTCAAGAGGTGTTAAAGAAGCACTGTGCACACTGCTGGTGCAGAAGGATGCAATGGCAACACGAAGGATAGTACAAGAGCTGAAATTCATTCCGTTAGAAATACAGCACATAACCATATGCTGTAACTGAGATGTAACTGTGGTGTTGGCTCCTGAACACAAGTGACCCTAATTTACAACACTGATAGGTATTTCCTACTAGGCTGCAGCAACAGATAAAACTCATTTTAAACACAGCCTTGCAATACAGGAACAACATTTGCCTCTTACCGTCCTTACGACAAGAACAGGAGAAATAGCTGGCATTTATCTGTTAACATGTACTCGAACAAAAGAAAAAACCAGCTCCTCTGCTGGTTGTCTTAAGAATATGTACCTGGCCTATCAATCATCTCTACTAAGATAACAAACAGTTTGTTTCAGGGAAAAAGCAAGGTCTGTGCAGCCCTAAGAAGTCAGATGCTTATTCTGCTTTGTGCATGTCCACTGAAGAAGAGGCCTCAGGCCATTTTTAACCCAATAAATATCTAAATACCCACATAATGTCAGGCAAAAAAAATGCTTATGCAAATTCATATTATGTGGTATTATCACCAGTTCAGGTACTAAGTTTTCCAAATTTCAGTGCAACTATTATTTTTGCCAAGAAAAACAAGACATTATTATAGCATTTAGATATTACTGAGTAGCATGAAACCATATCCCAAGAAAAAAAATCCCATTAACAAAGAGTGAATTTCTCCCACCTCTAAACTTTGCTATTTGCTTTTTTATTACCATTGTCGTTTTCCAGCTAGTGAAACAGACCCCTCACTCATTATGGGAAGCCATACTCCAGCCAAACCACACAGATCAAGTAATTTCTTTGAGTGACCTCTAGTAAATCCTCCTAAAAGCAATGAATTTTTAGCAGTACCCTGAGCATGGATTCCAGGGAGCACATCATGGAGAGATCAAGCAGTGGCTGGACTGGGTGACAGAGCTGGCAAGAGCACTGGGCACTGGGAGAAGGTGGGGAGCTGGCTCCAAGAGGAATCAAACACTGTCAGCCTCCTCAAGGGAGGTCTTGCAGTGAATTAACAGCAAGACCTGAATTTTTTCTCACCAGTTCAGTGCTCTGGTTTCACACCATGCTTACATAAACTCCTCCTGTATCAAATTGGATATGATTTTTTCATGATGACAATTTAAAGATTGCACCTGTTAATCTTGAATTACTCCTCTAGTCTGGGGAAGCAATATTTATTATCTGTGACACAGTCGAAAAATTAAATGCTGCCTGGTCAACAAACAAGCCCAAACATGTCTGCCACAGCATACAGAGCTCAAATACTTCACTCAGCTGCTTAATGGGACGTAACGTTCACAGCGTTACAACAAACTGTTAAATGTGTTTTTAGCTCACTTTGCTTTTATATCCTTGGCATAGATGTTTGACTACCGATATTATTTCATACCAGGAAAGCAGAAAAACAGAAACGGAAATGATTACGTGCTAGAACCCAGTATCTTGATCTATGCCTCAAAATCTGATAGCTGAATACCACAGTATTTTCTAATTGTTTTGGCAAAGGAGTTACACTTTCCTGAAAGACACTGAAGAATTAAAGTCCTTGATCCAAGTCCAAGAAGCATTTATTAACTTCAGCGGGTACAGCCTGTGTCCTATCTGGAGAGCACTCAATAGTGAAACACTGTGAAAAATTCAGTTTCCCATTACTACTCAAGACTAGTCCAAACTTACTGGTTAATTTTTTACACTGAGAAGAAGAGCATTGAGTGATTCTGAAAGCAAACATCTGCAGATACTCTGAAGACTACCTGTCATTATGGTTAAGAGAAAGGAGTAAGCTCTTTAGGCTCTCAGCAAATAGAGGACAACTCTGTCACCTTTACAGTGTAAAATAAAACTACTGCACCAGTACTTTTGTAGGTAACTGCTACTAAAGTATTAGTACAATTAGTACAAAAATAATTAAGGTAATTATTCAAGAAGTTTGAGTAAAAGCATCACCTGAGTGACCCATTTCAGAAAACATATCTTATTATGAATTCCGTGGTTTTCAGATCAGCCCCAGTTACTCATCATGAGGTCAGATCAGTAAAACCCCAAGCAGTCCTGTCGTGCGTTTGCAAAGATCCCCCTCCCTGGGGATTGTAAGTAGTTTGTCCAGGTGAATTTCCAGAGTAAAACCAATTAGAAGTTTAGATGACGCCTTTGCTAAGTACATCTTTAAGAAACGGAAGAGAAGGCTGGTGGCGCAGATGAAATTGGGAGCCATGTAGGAGGTGGTGGCAGGCCACCAAGTGGGGGGCCAGGACTCTCTCCTCCCCCGGCCCTTGGCCGGCGGCAGGAGCAGCCCCCTGACCAGACGTGTAACAGAGTGAAGAAAAAAACACTTCGAAGAAGAACTTGGACAGGGCTGCTGCAGAAAGAATTCCAACCAGAGAGATAGTGGAGCCTTTAAGGTCAGAGCTGGCAGCCGGGAGAGATGAGAAGCTGCGAAAGGGGGAGACGGCCTCTTCTCCCCCTCCCTCTCTCTCTCTCCCTTCAGCAGGGAAAAGACTAAAATCTAAAAATCCCTGTCACCTGTGGAAGATTGTTGGAGAGCGGAGACAATCCTGTCTGCAGCTTGAGGAGCTCATGCCAGAACAGAGAAGTACATGAGGAAACTGAGATTCTGTGGAGGCCCAGATGGAACAGTCTTGAAGTGACTTGTGGCCACAGAGAGAGGAACCTTACACTAGAGCGAGATGGCCTAGGTAAGGTCTTGGGATCCCTGAGAGGGATCTGTCCTGGTGCAGCTGAGTTTGTGACCCTAAGGGACAGCAGAGAATGGAAGAACTGTTGTCCGAGGGGTAGACCCACGTCGGAGAAGTCTATCAAGGACAATTTTCCATTGGAAGGGACCCCATAGGAAACAGGGGTGGGCTCAAAGCCATTATCCCCTGTGACCCTGTGGTGAAAACCCTGGAAAAGCAAGTGTCCCCTTGTAGACCCTTACAGGACCTGGGTAACCCCAGCCTTATCCCAGGAGGGAGGTAGGCCCAGCCCTGAGGTCGACACA
>JAWMRA010000113.1:56562076-56617716 GCA_035584735.1 Pseudotriccus pelzelni | reverse complement strand
GAATATGAGTCAGCAGTGCCCTGGCAGCCAGGAGGGCCAACCGTGTCCTGGGGGGCATCAGGCAAAGCATCTCCAGCTGGGCGAGGGAGGGGATTGTCCTGCTCTGCACTGGTGTGGCCTCAGCTTGAATATTGTGTGCAGGTTTGGGTCCCACAACACAAGGAAGGTATAAAGCTGTGAGATCAAAGGAGAACTACAAAGATGGTAAATGGTCTGGAGGGGAAGTCATATGAGGAGTGGCTGAGGTCACTTGTCTTGTTCAGCCTGGAGAAGAGGAGACTGAGGGGAGACCTCATTGCAGTCTGCAACTTCCTCATGAGGAGAAGAGGAGAGGCAGACGCTGATCTCTTCTCTGTGGTGACCAGTGACAGGACCTGAGGGAATGGATAGTAGAAAAAAATTCTTCACCCAGAGGGTGGTCAGGAACTGGAACAGGCTCCCCAGGAAAGCAGCTCTGGCACCAACTCTGCCAGAGTTCAAGAAGCATTTGGACAATGCTTCCAGGCACATGGTGTGATTCTTTGGGCTGTCCTGTGCCAGGTCAGGAGTTGGACTTCAGCAGTCCTTGTGGGTCCCTTCCAACTCAGGATATTTTACAATTCTATCAGTGAAATAAATGAAAATAAATGTTGTGCTACTAGATCCCCTATTCGCAAGCTATTTTGATAAAACTGAACTACTTGGGAGGTTCTGCAGGCATTAAGTGAATTATTCATAAAAAATCTTCTTCATGCAACTATCTCAAGACTTTTCTCATTGTAACCCATATATGTCTCAGATAATCAACACTGTGCATTCTGCACATTCTGCACAGTACAAAGTTCTTCAAAACCTGACTTCTCTAAAAATCTATCATTTGTCATTGTATTTCTGCTATTTCTGTACACATTTCACTATTCATGCAATAGGAAATGTTTGAGGTCCATAATCTGGTTTCATGTTGATCTAATTCTGGTTTTTAGACAAGTGATCTTCCTTTGGTTTAGGAAACGTAAGCAATCAAGCCACAGAGAAATAACCAAACTGGGGATTTTGGACTATATCCACATCCTAGAAAAAGAGGCATCTACCAAAAATACATATCACAGTTTCAGGTTTTCTAGATCTAGAGAACTACGTGTCAATTCAAGAGTGGTTTGAATACCTCACATATTAAAAAACCAACCAACCAACAAAAAAAACCAAAACAAAAACCAACCAACAAAAAACCCAAACAAAACAAAAAAAACACAAACAAACAAACAAACAACCCACCACCATAAAACTACAGGAATATCTATGGATTTACACACCTGTATGAAGTGTGCATGTCAATTTTTACTTGGACATGTATGACAAAGACGATGAGTCCATGGGATTCATGCTTCAGGGAATATAAACCTTTTCAGAATCATTAAGTTAGCCCTTCTATACCAGCAGATATGCAAGGAAGCACTCTGCATGGAGCGGAAAATCAGAAGTTAATCTGGTAACATCACTTTATTCTTTCCTCTCCCCAGATGCAGCACCATAGAGCGAGGGATATCGACAGGGACAAAGGAAGAGTAGGGACAGGGAGAGCAGCGTGACTGAGGAGATCAGAGAGGAAGTGTTTAGTTCTGTAACTTCCCCTGAGTGCTTTTCTGAGATGTTTCCAGAGTGCAGGCCCAGACAGGTGTAATTACTGACTGAAGCAAACTGCAAGATAATCCTGCATGCAAAAGTCCCAGTCATTTCTAGGACACCAACCTACTGTATTATGTTCTTTAGTGGCCTTAACACACTATGTTTAGCTTAGTGGAGTGCCTATAGAAAATCCAGACTTCCAATTCATATTTATATTTTTAGGATGCTTGTTAGCATTATGCCCTAGCAACACAAACATTTGGTAGGTGCCATATGGACACAGATGAAACACACAGTGCCTGCCTGAAGGGTTATCTTCAACACAGGGGCTGATGGCTTTAACTGCATGTGCGTAACAATACAGGACGGCTCCTGAGTGCCCTACTCAAGTGAAATGGAGCAATGCCGTCTTACCCTGACTGAGGTTATTTCCATCCTTATGTAAGTTCTTGCATTAGGTAAAGCATAATGCAGTCAAACATTGGAAAAACGGACAGAAAATGGGGAGGGTACATAGAGCAAACATAGAAATGGATTAACACTTGTTTATCAGAAGTAGCACAAATTACAGCTTTTTTTTTTTTTTAAGTGTGTTTTAAATGACACTAAAGCCCAGGTAATAAATATATAATATAGCATTTTTTTAAAAAAACACAATGTCTATGTCATTACAAATACATCCTTCGAAGTAAATTTTAACAAGAAGTTTTGCTAATGCTTGAAAAAATTTAGAGTTCTTCCTTAGATGGAACAGGCTTGGGCAAGGGAAAAGTTACTATGCTTGCCTTTGTGTATTTTTTTAAAATCTAATTCAAAACTTGTGGATATCTGCTATCTCCCTGGGCCAGAAAATAGTAGTTTCACAACTTAAGAATGTGTTAAAAAAATATTTCTGAACAGATAAACTGGGAAACATGAACAACTGACCGTGGAAAATTATCTATCTGGTGTCTGTAAGTCTCAGCCAAGCTGGACGACATCCATGGATTTTGGGTGTGTGCTCTTACAAAAACCAGCAAAAGAATATACAAACAATTGATGCAGCAATTAAGACTACTTAAGCTTTCACACAGAAACAGGGAATGCAAAATGATGGGTTTTAGTAGTTTTGAGACTAAAATAAAGCAGAGTCCTACCATGCTGTCACATCTTATCAAGGTCAAAACCGGTCTGCCTTCCTGATGAATCAATATAATACTGCATGAAGACAATCTGAGAGGCAGAGGATATCAAACAAATTTAGTATTTTAATGCTGGTGTGGAGTGTATGATGGGATGTTGCATCTACCTTCACATTTTACTATTGGAGAAGCAAAGGAATCTCCATGATATCAAATGGGGCTGAAGGTGCTCTTAATTTCTGAAAATGAGGCTACTTTTATTTAGGTATAACATTACAGATACCATTTTAGGGATTCAAGATAAAAATGTAGCTTTCAAAATTAATAGTGAGGCATATACAAGTCAAAAGTATTGCAGCTAGGCTAAGTAACATTGAAATTATCCCCCATTTAAATAAATAATTACCAGAGTCGCACGTGTGCCTAAAAAATAAGCTATTTGATTACAGCTTCTCTTCATACCCCACAGCAAATAGCATTTTAGAGAAATGACAGCATCTCTGCCAGTGCTCCTGGGTAATACCCTTCAGCTTACATGCATGTGTTCATGCATGTATAGATGAATGCACAACCAATATAAGTGTGCACACGCACATATTAATTTGCAAAATATAGAACTATTTTAGTGGCCATTTCAGTGCTAACAATACTTAATAGACAAACAAAATTTTAGTAATGGGGGGGGGGCAAAGGCACCTTAAATTTCTATTTGGAAACGTGGTTTCTTGCACAAAGAATAAAATCAGAACTGATAAATGTCTAACAGCTCTTTGTGTAATCAGCCTTTGTCAGGCTCTACCTCAGCAGCCAGATTCTACCACCGAATGAGAACTGAGAGCCAGGATAAGCCTTGTAAGCCAATGCCTGAGCTGAGAGCCTGAAGAGACGGTTTCCCCAAAGGCGATCTGTCATCCCACCAGCTGTTCCTAGATGTTCATTTTGCTACTTGGCTGAAATGACACTCCTTTTCTTCACTGATTGCTCTTACCAACTGAAATCTGGTCCCTACACCCACTTATCCCCACCTGAGGTTTCTCCAGCTTGACCTCCATTTTCTTTAGGGCCATGCCCTGTTGTACATACTGTCCTTCTAATTTCCCCATGCGGCTTAGAAATTTGCCAGCGTCTCCTCTGTCGCAGAGTACCTCCACATGTCCTTAATTCCTAAACACAATTCTAGAGTCCCACTTCTGAATCCTTCTCATTGGAACAAAGTGCATATGTCTTAACTGTATTTCTCAGCTATCTGCTCTGCTTTCTCACACAGTAGGAATTTCTCCACCAGTCTTGTTACACGGCCTCCCTGAGAAAGAGTTTCAATTATGATTATTATTGTGAAACCGTCAGACTTGTATATGGCTTCCTTGGTGGGGCTTCTGTCACTGAAAGTACAAGTCATAAGCATGTTTTATCTATAATTTAATGTAGACATAGATGACAAAAGATTTTCAAGCAAAATATCCTCTTTTGTCCTATTACAAATAATTCTTTGAATTCACTTCTTGACTAATACAAATACTTTCTTGCATTAATTTGAACAATGCTGAAGAAGCATATTGGAAAAATGCAAACTTAAATATTGCTTTATATAAAAGAATCTTTCCCTTCAAAATCTACTGGCAAGAATTAAAAATTTTAAATTATAATTTACAAATGAAAACTTGATGATAATTTTAATTAAAGATGGATTAATTAATAAGTTTGCTTCCCAGAGGAAATAATCCAGTTTTCAAATAAATTCCCCTGAACAAACCACACACTGTGCTGACAGTATTATAAAGAAAATCTAGAGAAACCTAAAGATTCAGTAACATATCCAAAAAACCAGAATACCAGAAAAATATTACCAAGGAACAGCACTGCCCAAACAGCAATGCACAGATTTGAGACCAAAAGTTACATAAATTACCTTCTCCTGATGTTTTGTATTAAACAGTCGGTTGATATTTACAATTTTTTAAAATGTAAATGCAGAAACACTATCATTCATAGCTAATTCACAGTAAAGAATACTGCTTGCCAGTTATGGTGTTATTACTTAAAACTTCTTTGAATATTATGTAGGATTGGAATTAATAAATTCTGAGCTTAAATAACTTAAATAATCATCTGTGACTTGGTCTGGGTGGTAGGATTCTCCTGTAGGATGTCCCACCTCCAGAACTTTGCAGCAACTGTCAAGCCACTCATCCATCCCATCCTCCAGAAAAATTTGAGAGACCGCAGAAGTGCCCTGAAAGAGCATCTCCTAAATTCTCATGCGGGCCAGGACAAGTAGGTGTCAAAGATTTGTAGAACAGCCTCAACAGTTTTCCCTTGGAGAGGCTCCTACCAGAGTGACATCCACACACATGGACATGTGGCCAAGTGTGTCAGTGAAAGTGCTGCCAGATTCCAGACGTTATGTTCTGCTAATGTATACCTTCTTAAAAAAGCAAACACACATACAACAAACCAACCAAAAGAAACAGTGATACTTAAGTTTTCATTTATCTGAATAAAGTGTGCTAGATTTTGCTAGATAAACAGTGTGCATTGGTCTTCTCACCAGCTGGATGACAGACACATGCACTCTGCAGGTAGAGGTAATGGATGCATCCTGAGGACTACTCCAGTCTTTTTATTTCAGGGCAGACCAGTAGCACACCGTGGCAGGCTGATTTGGCAGGGACATGCAGGTCAAGCGGTCACCCTTATAAATAACTGCTGCTTGAGCAGAGGCTGCTTTAAGTAGTCTGAGGAACTATGGCAAGGAAACTACTGCACTAAAATAAGCTACACTGCAGCACAGGTGAGGTCAGAGATCAAAAAGGTAACTATCATTCAAAACTGTGAAGCGTACATTTTGCACTTCCTGCATTTTCAAAGTTTTCAAGATGGAAAAAGCAAAGCTCTTTGAAGGAAGTTCTACAATGTTCTAGTTGCAGTAGAATGAAGACAGCACATTAATTCCTCATGACTACAGCTAAGCTTCTCAGAAGAGAGAAGTCACTTGCCTATAGTACAGATTTTTTTTGTTCATTCTGCACTATCGTCCTTATCTTCACACCACCTTAAAATATCAAAGATATTCTTTCTTCCCCCACAGACAATACACACATCCATGCTTGGTCTATCTGCTCACCTATACAAGCCCACCTTCCCTTTTGCATTTTGTTTCTACAGTTCTACAGTTCTCTAATGGATGTGGCAAGCAGCTACATGTGGCACGCAGCTAAAACAATTTTCTTCAGCAACCTCCTGGACAATGTGGTTTCCTTAACTGGTACCTTCTTTGGTATTTAGTCATTTCAAATAAAAATATTTTAAAAACCCAAACAAACAAGGCTCTCCATAAATTTTTTAATTGTCAGTGTTTCCTACACTGCCATTTATGACAATCATCTTTCATATAGTTTATTTCACTTGCTTTGCTTTCAGACTGCTAATCCCCACCTCAAATGGCTGACTCATCACACAGAATCAAGCAGTTGAGACTCTCAGCTTTGAAAACCCTTTTGAAATTACCTTTCCTTAAAGCTCACAAATATAAGGGATCTGTCATTCATCAGATCAATAAAATTCTTGAAAGACAGTGTCTGCTACTATATCTCAGAAGTCATTTAGTGAGTTTACTTACAGTTTACAAATTCAGATTAGATTCTTTGAGTGAAAACTTATTTCTTCATCTACCGCTCCTTATGGCACAGTTGATAGCGCAAATAATTTGATGAAGATGTTTTCAGAGCACCTTTAGTTAAAAATTACAGAAACACAAGCCTATATATACAGACTTCACAGTTTAGTTAAGACTCTGTCAAACCTTTGAAGGTAAATACTGCCTACAGAAATTTCATCACAGTCACTGAACTCAGTAGCTAACCAATGCTGGAGCAGGTTGCCACTGCACACTTAATTCCTCTGATTTTTCCATGCTGGAATTTGTCCTTTTTTTTTCCCAGTTGCCACTAATCTGAAGAACCCAACATTACCACCAGAGGTGGCAGCACTTTTGTAATGCTGTAATGTTTTCTGCTCTCTTCAGGTTTCAGAGAAAAGTTTCATATTGAGAACTTTAAAGCAGCTATGAAGCCTACATTATATCAGGCTAGTATAAAAAAATAAACAATTTGAAACTGTTTAGCATGCCATAAAATATTTTTAAAATACTGTAAGAACTCACTAGTTCTACTGAATTATCTTGAGGCTTAATTTTGTCAATGCATACAGAAAATAGGGTTCTCAAACAGGACAGAATTTGGTGTTTTTAAATAGAGGGAGAGAGGCACAGTTACTTTGGCCTTAAGTCACAAAAGACAGAAATTTGTGATCTATCTGTAGAAAGACCTACACCACAATCTTCAAACAACAGGATAATTTTGTTTTGAAAGAAGCCAACAGGCAGAATTGGTGGTGCTTAGGGAAAAGGCAACTGAGTCATACTGGTCTACAGGTTTTCATCAATACTATATTTGCTCACAGCTTTCCTGGCTTCATTCAGCGTTCGTTGTCTTTTGGTTTCATAAGCGCTAAAAATAACCATCATCTGAAGAACAAACTCCTTTCAAGAAAACAAACAAAAATCCAAACATAAATTCAACACAAGCCTGATTTCCTTCTGGTGTTTTTGTCATGATTTCAAGTTCTTCATGAAAACAACGTATGGGTGGAGTACAGCAGGGACTGGAAAGGCCAGCTATGACCTCAGTTACAACTCTCATTAAAGCAGGAGAAGGGTCAGTGCCTTTTCCACAGTTAAGTGTTTACGATCTCTTTCGAGGCTCTTAGGCTCTTTATGGTGTGTCACTTCCCCGTATTTTTGTTTGGTTGGATTTTTTTTAATGATATGCCACTTCACGTTACTATATGACAGAGATGCAGGATGAATACAGAAATGTGTTCATCCTGTTTATTTATCAGTCATAATTATTACATAATAATTATAGAAAACCACAGAAATCTGCAGCTATGAGTGCTTAGCTACCGCCTGCATCTCCTGTATTTGATATACCTGTAAGCAGGTCTTGAATGTGTTTACTCCACAAATGTAAGAAAAGGTGGTTTGCCTTCCAAGCAGCGATGTTGTAAAGATAAATGTCTTAAAAATTTGGAGAAACTTAAAAAACATTGTAACAGTGATCATATAATGGAAATAAACCTCTATGAATTGGTATGAATATGTCTCTGTTTCTTGTTGGCAGAGCTCTACTTTCTAAAAAGAAATAAAAGGATGTTTCAAGTAGTTCTAAGATTTACTTTGAACATCATATCACAGCACTTCTACATTCACTGCATTCAGGCTCTGCAAATTAAATAATGACTTATGCTCCATTAAGTACTATTATTTTATGTTTGGGATTCAGTAAACACTTTTGGTTTAGATAATAATTTGATCAACTGGACTTGAAATATCTGTTGCTTTATTATGTTTCTATTTGTTTGTATTATATTTGTATTTTATTTTATGTTTGTATAGATTTACATGTGAATTTGTTAAACCGAATCTCCAACTTTGTACTGCTAGAGATGTTAGATCCAGACTGAAGAACCGGAAGTAGCCACCAGGAGCCCAAGACTTGTTGAAATAAGTGTGCAGGGGCACAGTATTTACATTAACAGAAATCAGTACAAAAATTAGGATGAGTGTATCATACTGCATATCATATCCAAATTTCAATATTCAAGATGCTCTGAAACCTGATTAGCAGAGGGTAAACAAGTGATCTCTTCCTGATTACCATCCATACAAACTCCTGCCAACAAGCAGGAATGCATGCAGTCCCTAAAACACCAAGCTCCAAAACATGAAATCATACTCTCAAACTCCTACTACAATATGGTTTCAATAAATCTGGACTCCAATGAGTCCCATGTTGAAAAGTGCTTTGAACAGAGAAACTACAACTATTTCTGTAAATTTACTTTGTTAGGTAATCTTGACTTGCAAAACGCAAACTGCTTATCAGAAGAGGTAAAAGGAACTTACTCATCTGGACAACTTCCTCTGTTATGTCGTTAAGCGTTCCCTTTTTCACACACACTCACAAACACAGACCCACATAAACTTCAGTGTAAAGTTAATCAACCTGAAAATATCTGTAAATGGCAAATGGCAAATGTGCCTTTTTCCACTCCACTTCTTACTTTTATGTGGTCATGTAAGACACACCATCACTGAGGACTGAATTCTGAAATTATGCAGATGATCACAACAAGGTGATCACAGAGTCTTCAGGCTTCAAGATTATGAATTCTTTCAGTTTAGGCCACGGTCTTATATGGTGCATTCTGTGCTAGATTCTCCAAAAACGTCTGTCTCAGCCTACCTAAGTTCTTCCTTAAGGGCAACACATTGGCTTCAAGATCTGAATGTTTTCTTTAGAGCAAGTAAGAGGCTTATGCCAGTATACAGACTGTATTTTAAATCTGTATTTGATTCTCAGTTACAGGACAAAGTTCAGATGTATATATTCTTTCAGTTTGGATGGACAGGTGAAAAAAGGGGAAACTAGAGAAATCAGATTGTTAGATTATATATTATATCACTACCCAACAACTTAATCTGATTTTGTCTTTACTGTCAGTCCTCACTGTGATTATAGAGACCTACTGAACTTAAAAATGTTAAACTTAGGATTTATTTGCAGTAGTGACTATTTAGTACTAGATTTATCTCAGTCTCAGTCTGAAGGGGCTTTTTTCTTTGGTTTTGCTTTTTCTGTGTGTGGGAGACAATTTCCCCTGCAAATAAAGCAGCTGTAAAATGGGTAAACATGCCAAAGCAGCTCATGTCCAGCACTGCCGGCAATCAGCCACCAATTCTGTCCAGTCACAGGAAAAAAAAAGATTTCTAGAGAACAGATGATCAGCATCCTGTAGCACTGATTTGAGACAGAGTGAAAGAGGTCATGCAAATGCAGCATATGGCTTTCAGTGGCAAGCTATTGAGTTGTGTCTTTATTTCTCAGCATCTCAGGTACAAATGTTTCTATGCCAGACAATGTCCATAAATCTAGAGGATAATGCCTATATATAAATGTGAACCGATAACCATTGCACATTCTTAATTACATGCAAATCAGGTACTAGCAAGTTTTTAGTTCTTTCTGTTTCTACAGCAAAAAGGTGAAAAATGTTGAAATACAGATAATGCTAAAATAACTTGCTCTCATCCAAGTTAATTATTAGTAAAAGATGTAATTAAATTGGAAGTTTTTAAGAGTGCAAAGGAATCAAAGTAGCATATTTTAGCAAAAGAAGCCTCAGAAAACCAGAAGGTAATAATTGACTGGTAAGAAACTAGTCTAATTACATGGACTCAGGGCTTTAAATTATTCTGTAACTGAAGTAATCGTCTAGAAAACAAGTTCCATTTATCAGGAAGAGAGAGGAAATGGAGGTAGTTCTTTATAACAGACTAATAAACAGCTCTTATTGTTGCCAGAGCAAGTGCAAGACAATGCCGCAGGATCAGAGAAACACAACTCAGAATCTATCTGTCACCTAGTAATTAGCAAACAGTCAAATCCTGAGAGGGAGCAAGCAAGTAATGATGGTATAGACATTTTGATTGTACTCTGAACTGAAATTATTACTTCAGATGAAAGACATTTCCTTTTTTTGTATGTAAGGATTTTGAAACAGAATACCAAGGCCATACTCAGAAAATTAGGTTTGATTTCTCCCTGAGGTAGATCCTCAGAGAAATGCAGATATGACTTTTGCTAGCAGATACTGTACAGTGCCTCCACAATAAACTACTAAAATAAAACCAAGCTTTAGGGCAAACACGCTTTTAGATGTTGATTGAGATAGTTCACAAACAATAACACAGTTAAAACTCTCACCATGGTAATTTTTATGTTCAGATATGTAAAGCAGCTTCTCTGCACTTTTGTTTCTCAAGACGATGTTATTGCTGTTCTCAACATCCAATCTCCTTTTCCCAGTATTTTCTTTTCAACATTTCTACCTATCAAAAGCCTATATGGATTCCTTTCACTTTAATTTCCCTTTTTCTTTCACTTCTATGTGTATTCCTATGTGTTAGTTTGTTCTGTTTCCTTGAAAATAAATTATTCAAAGTTTTCCACCTAACTTTTAATTACAAGTTTATCTTGCTGGTAGATCCAAGGAAAGCATTACCAGACCATTTTTCCTTTCTTGTGTGTGAAATGCACTCTTTCTCTTTAAAGCCATTTAATCTTCCACTCAGCTCTGATTTCTGTGCTTTACACTTTTTCCTTTGGCAACAAGAAGTAGCTAAGTGTCCAGAATTTTGATCAATCAACTCCAATAATTTCCTTCCCTACAAAGAAAGTGCAATGCACATTTTTGTTTAGATCAGTTTATATTTTTTTAATTACCTGTGAGAATACTATAATTCAGCTTGATATTTTTAAACTTCTTCAGAAGCTTGTGAGAATAACCGGAACACCTTAACCACTGGCAGTAATGTTATGTTAATTAACTACACCATTGAATATAGATTCCAGATTTAGTCTCATTCAAAATACAAATACGCTGGCAATTAGTACTTCAGTTGGAGAACACTCATTGTATTGTCATGCCTGTTGTCTTAAACAGCTGCAGCCTAAAAAATTTTCAGTTTTGGTTACTAACATATAATGGTGTAGAAAACTTGAAGAAAATATACTGGTGAAAGTTACAGTGTGACTCTTCAAACATGCTGTGAAAGTGTAAGTCACGATTTTTTTAGCCAAATTTCGAAGTACTTCCTATTCCTGATAACACAGTTCCCAACACTACTTTGGCCCTCCAATAGGAACACCCAGCTATTATTAATAAACAGAAATAACTACTAATAACTACCGGTAGTTACATGTGGACCTGGTCTCCATTGGTAGATAGACATGCACCTGATTTGTAGAACCAAACAGCTCACTAGTTTTGGGAGCTGACTTATTCTTCCTGACTGCAGTTAAGGCCATATTGCATCCATCACTTTCACAGGAGTTGGTGAAAATGAGACCTCTCTCTGTTTCACTTCCAATCTGGAAAGTGATACTAACTATTCTCACTTCCCTCAAAGGTCAAAATGTGTTACTTCATTACATATTTGCATACCCCTTTCTAAAGCCCAGCCAAAAAAAAAAAAAAGAAAAAAATCAAAACCACCTTGAGTACTTGGTAAGAATTAGCACAATGGCATATCATTATTTTATCTCATTCATAAATGGAGGTAATTTCCTACTCAAACCTGATGACTTCTGATAAATATAAATACAAAGTCTAATTATTTTTTGCAGACACGAGTGACCCCAAGATCTCAAAAACACAAGGACAATAAGCATGCACTATTAGTCTCTTAGAAACCGTACGTAAACACAAAAATTAACTGTTAATGATTCCTTTTATTTATTCAAATCACTTCTGGTAGCTGGTCACACCTCTAGCTTTCTTAGTAACCACATAAATGAAAAGGCAGGCTCAGGATTATGAAAGGAGAAGAATTATGCAACAAGGCTGTTTACAAGCTCACCAAAGTGACCAAACAAAAGGCCATTCTGGAAAGCGAGACCAAGAAAGCAGATTATACAACTAAACTCCTTTCTGCGATACACTGTAATACAGAAGCAGCAGTTTTCTGCTCCTGAGTCAGTTGGCCAGAAAAAAAAACCCAACTAAACAACAAAAACCACCCACAACATAATAAACTTCTGTCTCTTTGGGAAAGAGAAAGCAGAACCTTCACAAAAAGATTCAAGGCTTTGTATTCAAATGTCTTTTCAAATCTAATTCTTCCTGCAATGCATAACTTCAGTAATGCAAACCAGCCAGAAATCCAGGTTAATTAGACTTATGTCCTGTCCAATCAGTCTCAAGCCAAAGTATGAGCATCCACATTTTATTACTGCAACTCGCATCTGCTAACAAAACTTTATGCCCAGAGACTTCTGATAATACAATGGCTTGATGACATTTGTTTTACCACTGATTTGTCATTGATCATTGGATAGTCTCCTCTCTGTTTCTCCTGTCCACAAATTCGACTTTTGGCTGCTTTAAAAATCACCTCACACCCCCCCCCCCCATGGCCTGAGCTTCTGTGACAATGCACTTCACTGGGCAAAAAAGGCCAGCTGGGCTACAAATCTGAGTGCAGGTTCAGTTCCCAAACACCTCTCTCCTCATTTGGATGGGAGCACAAGCTTTGTGACCTCCATTAAAAGGTATTTCTTGTCCTCACTGTAACAAGTAACATCAGGTTCACCTGCGAGTGAATGGAATAGGAACATCTTGGTTGCAAAACAGCACTCAAGTATGCAGTCAATCCAGCTACCAGCAGAGAATGACTGGGCTGGTACAGCTTCTGGATTCGTAGCTCATAATTGTTGTAACTGATGATGCTGATTCTCGATTCTCTCTCCTGAAAACCACATGGTGTTTCTGGACTACCCAGGGGGTTTTGTTGCTGTTATTAACAGGAGCCAAGTAAAAGAGAAAATTAGGCTGTATTCACAACTGTCTACTAAGCAAGTATCAGTTTGCAGTCTCAGAACTGGGAATGGCTACATGTACCTTATGGACCTAGTAAAGCCTAGGGATGTCTAGGCAAATGAGACAATAAAACAAACCCTGGCCAAAACAAAGAGAATTAAGAGGTGGGTCTTTATACAATCTCAACTCTAATAATAATTTACTTTAATTTCCTTGGGAGAGGAAAAGCAGAGTCCAAAAATTAATTTATTACAAATAATCATAATTTCTTATAAACAGAAAAGTTTGAGTACTACTACAAGCTCCATTCCTAAATAAGCTTTTTGGTTTTTTTATTTTTAATCTAAAAGACACTAGAAGCAGGTAAATATTTCTCTTTGCTACACTGGTTTGGCCTCAAATCATCTTGAATACGGTGATCTTGCATATAAAGGGGTTTTTTCTCTCCAAGACCGGAAAGCTAACAGTAATACTCTCCACGTACAGTTGCTGTTGTAGTTCATTCCATTCACCTTATGGATAGAAGATTTTTCCTTTGTTTTAATGAGCTTAAGATAAGGCCTTTACAGAACAGCTGCTGCATTCACAAGGTCTGGAAGTGAGCGGCTTTCTCGCAATAGCACCTTAAGTAAAGACTTACAGAAATCCCCACTGTATATTGGAAAAGCTGTGCCTATCCAAGTATGCCAACGGGAGGCACTGACAGCCTATGTGGTTATGACAAGACACATGAGCTGGCCCATACGAGTGAGGTGCAGGAAGCATTGGAATGGTCAACCACCTCTGTACAGGCCTTTGACATCTCTGTAAGGGGATGATGAATTCTCCCTGGGAATTATACTGGCATAGCTAAAAAGAAACTCAGCCATTTGGGTAAACTAAATTGTAACTCCTGTTCTGCAGCAATGGCTATGTGGAACCAAGACGGTATTAAATGTCCCAGATGTATCTCTTTCCTGGGTGAATACAACAGTCTTTAGCTTGAAGATTCATAGGTTTTTCAGGTTTGTGTCACAAGCCTAACAGTGTCACTTAAACCAATGTACATCAGCAAGGGCATAATCCTCTTAAAAGTACTAAAGACTATGTAACAAACACTGAAAAGTAATTACCTAAAATCTAGTGAAATTACAGTAAAAGAAGTTTCACAGATTACATGTCAATATATTAATGTTTATGTTCCATATAATGAAACTCAAAAAAATATTTCACAGCACTATATGTTAACCACAACGACTCCTCAAGGGAAAGCATGAAAGACAGATAAACCAAAAAGAGAAGGGAGAGCAGATTGAGGTATAAGGTCTTGGCCACTGGGCAATCTGTGCTAGGGCTGATCTGGGGTCCAAGAAGAACTGTCCTCACAGTGTAGCAATTCAGCACTACTCCTCCTTCCACATGCATCTGGAGGCTACTTACCCTGAATCATCAAGCTGGTTTTCTGCTAGTTCCCTAACAGTTCTGATATTGAATTAAAATAACCACTGAGAACCTAAAATAACCAGGGTCTGATTCAATGTACAGGATGGAGGCTAGCTTTTACTGTTAGTCCCAGTTTCTTTATATTCCTTCTGCAAGAACATTATACATGGAGAAGCCCTGATTTAGTCTACTAACAAATGAAAATAATAAAATTTACACCCTCAAATACTAGCAATCAGACTTGAATATAAAAATTAGCTGTGTGATTAAGTAACCAGTTATAACTCCTTGTAAAATGTAATATGTTTGAAACATCTCTTTTTCATTTTCCATGGAGACATAAATTCCCAGGGAGGGTTTTTTGGTGGGTTTGTTTTTCTTTTCTTTTCTTTCTTTCTCCTATTTTAAATAAACTATTGGATTCTTAATAAGTTGTTGACACTTCCCTTATAAAGCTCTTTCTCATCTTGGATGGAAGACAGAACAAGTAGCCTATTTTCTTGCACCCTGTAATAGACAATTCACTTGGATACATACAGCTACCAACTAGAAAACCTCTGTGTGAGTCTAAAATTAGAATTCAGTGATATGACTCACAAGGAGAAGCTTTGTGACAGAAACGAGGATATTTTTAAGCAAATGAAGCCTAAACTGTGAAACAAAAATGGCATTCTAGAAAAAACTCTGTGGAATAAATTGCTAATAATTATTAGGCGCTATTTTTTATCTGTGTTTTAATTACCTGCAAGTAAATTAGCAGTATATTTACCTGCAAGTGTATTACCTGCAAGTATATTAGCATCCTGATAAATAAAAATGGCGAAGCTTCTGATTTCTACAAAGAGGCAAAACATGATAGTGGGAAAACTTTAAAAAAAGTAGAATGTTCTCACTGAAATATTTTGCCTTTACACTACAGAAGTCTCTACATCAGTATACAAGCATGATCAGCAATAGTTCCTCTACAAAACCATTTTAATGCTTATAAATAAATTAGTAACAAGTTACAAGAGACATGGCCTTCTGTAATTTTCAGTTCTTCTAGTGTTAAAAAATAACAGATGTGGCATTCTAAAAGGGAGGGTTATTTATGATGATGATGACAATAAGCTATGTTCAAGTTTAATAATACACCATAATGTACTGTAGTAAGTTACTACAGCACAGCTCTGAGGAGATAAAGTTTCATTTTTTAATCCTGCAGTATACTGTAATAGAAACAGGAAATTAACTAGATGTCACAGACAACTGACAAATTGTCTAACCTGCATAGAAAAACCTGACATCATAATATTTTGAAGATTTTCTGCTTCCTGATACCCCCAACCCAAAGCTATTACTAAACTGTCTAACAGCCTATCAGAATAGAGGGGGTACTCTCAAAAATAATCATCGCTGTAATATTTTACTTTTCAAAATCTTTCTCTTCATTAAACCCTCAAAATTGACACACAATTGCTCCTATTTAGACTTCCTGAAACATCACCCTCTTCACACCAGTAACAAATACTGCAGATGTTATTTTAAGACAAAGTCTCAACCGAAAACTGGTTTTGAGCCTCAGACAGTGCTTTATCACAACCAACATTAATCAGCCGCAGTGTGGATGCCTACATACAAACCTGTCAAACCATCCTGAGCAGCATGGAGCTGCTGAAGACAGGTTCATATAAAATACAACTCGCCTGACACATTTTGGATATCCTCTGTATTTAAGATGCAACATTTTTAACCACTGTCTGTAAAATTACCTAAGGAAGATTTTTAGCACTTCGCGTCCTACATTTTGTGTAACAAATCCTGTCAGTTTTTCAAGAGCAGCATATGAGAAGAATTTCAGTTTTTGAACTCTGTTAATCCAGAATCAAACAAAAGCAATCTCTGAGACACTACCATTTTCTGCCCTAAACATATAATTTATCCCAGATAAAAACTGGAAAAATACATTAATTTTTTCTTAAATGGCAACTCAAATGCAAATATATGTTTGTCATTTATAACACCTGTGTGATCTTTACTGCTCTTTATCCTGGTTGACCAAAAACGTAGTGGAAAGAGGAGCACAGGTTATTTAACTTACATGCAGGAGCTGTCCTGTCATCACCAAAAATGCCAGGATGAAAAAAAAATTAATAGGAATATGCTGATTTTCATTGGTAATTTTGGGATAAAAAGCAGTAGAAAAAATTTAAGCAATTAGATGGCAATATTAACTTTGAAAAGTTTTTTTAAAATGCATTTTAAATCACTAATTTGGAATTTGTTAACCACAAAAGACTCTCAAAAAATAAAAAAAAATAGGATCATGACTCACTAAAATACATTGTGCCTTGCACATACTGCCCCAGGACTGTGTTCTCATTGAAGAGAACACAAAGTGAAAGCTAACTGCAGTGAAAGAAGAAATAAAAAACCCCTAGCATATGGTTCTTTCCATGGAGATACTTACTGCTTTATATGTCAAAACAGTCTAACTATATGACAAAATATTCTAATATAACATGATACCTAAATTCACTTCATACTTTAGTCACTTGTGCTACTAGTGAAATGTTTTGACTGTATCCTTTCCCCCATGTTTTTGCAGTACCTACAGGTAGCTCAGAACATATCTTTGCCAGCAATACATCAGATTATTACCAATAGACATCTGGGTCAGAAGAAACTCAAAGCGGATTTTCACTCGAATTGTTTTCCTTATAAAATGTAAACTAATATTTAACTTGAATACCCCCTGCTGTAGACTAACCCTTTTATATGTTTTTGTTGTAGTAAATGAAAACACTTAATCTCTTTCACCTTTGTTTTCACTTTCTAATGATTTTATTTTCATCTATGATTTTTTTTTAATCAGCTGTCTTAACCTTCACACATAAACTATATATTTCAGTACTTTGTTCTGAAATAGTATTAACTTAAATTTTCTCACATGAAAAAAATAATTAAAAAAGAGATTGAAATCCTGCTAGAATTCCTCTCATTAAGTAACATGTGGGCTGTAATGTTATTCAGATTCCCAAATTACTTGGCCTTCAGGTCATATGGTCTTGGGCTGGTTTCAGCTGGGATAGAGGGGAATTTTCTTCACATTGGCTATTATGGGGCTATGTTTTAGATACCAGTCAAGAGAGTTAAAAGTGTCTACGTTCCCTTAATGCACTGCCAGTGAGTCATGAATTGCCTCAGTTACAAGATTTGCTCACCTAAGAATAATAATTTACACCGGCATCTTCTGTAACGCAAGAATATTTTAAATCCAAGAAAGATGCAGGCATCAAACTGGGACATTTTAAATAGTGAAAGATAGAAAAGGCAGCAGCAGGACCACACTGAACCAGTATGGACAAGCAAACTGAATAGAAGGAAACCTTGACCAGAGCAGTGTTTTTAATGTGGGGGTAAACTGTGCAATGTGCACAGCATGCCCTTTCTGATCAAGCACACCTTTTCAATTTTGCTCACATTTACAAACATGATCTTGCACTTTGGTTTTGCAATCAATAAAACAGTAAATGGCTCTGAAAGGGGAGACCCTACCTTTTCCCAGGAGCTCACCTAGCCTCTGCAAACCAATTCTCAGTTGGTTCAGGTCTAAGGTAAGAGGAGGAAGAATACTGGTGGAAGGAAAGTTTGGAACGTGCATGCAGTGAAGCAAGCTGTCTTTAAGCAGCAGGTGTTTGTTAAATCAGCTTAGCTTAATGTTAAACTGTGGCTCTTGTCACTGTTGACTTAGAGAGAAAACAAACAAAGGAAAACACCTATGAAAGGACACATTAACAAAAAAAATGTACTGTTTAGTTAAGGGTTATTGGTATGGAAAAGAAATGCTAGGATGTCAAAGGAAAGAAAAGAAGAGCCAAAACTTATGGGGAAGGGTGGAAGGGGTAGGCAGGGTGGGAAGGAAGGACAATCCAGAAGAAAACTCAACCCACAGCATTCTCTGAATAGTGCTAATGCAAGCAAGGCATGAAAATTACAGATGATACTCAGTTGTAGATAACTCTACATAAAATAAGGCTGGACTTGAGGATAATTTGACCTGCCTGTATTGAAGCTTTTTGGAGTGTATGAATATTACAAGAATTATGTCTCCTTTCCAGCACAGTGGGTCTTCATGCATGACCATGTTGTTTACTTTGCCACCATACTTGTTCCTACACGATGAAGCATCTCAGAGTGAGTTTACAAAAACCCAAGATATCCACAATCTAAAGTGAGTTTAAGAGCTTAATAAGTGCAGTGGTGTAACCCAGAACCAAAGAGAAGGTTGAGAAGAAATCTTTTATGCTTTAGTATTCATTGTACAGTTATAATGCTAGTGAAACTTGCACTTCCTGTAGGCTAAGGAGCAGTGCTTTTGTGCCAACTGGCTTTAATTCCCAGAGTAACCCGAAACAAAACCCCAGGAATATAAGTCATATTGATGACATACATCACTTCTGCTTGAGGTTATGAGTGCTGTTATAATACGAACAAGTCAACTAGGAGGCATAAGATACTGTACAAAACCTAGAACTATACTAGCAAGGAATAAATTGTGCAAAGACAATTCCATGGAAGGATGTCATCAGTTCATTCGGTAGTAGCATGAGGTCGGGGTCCTCACGCTTAAATTCAGCAATGAACCAGGTGTTTTCTCTGTGTTCTCCCGTCTCTCTCTGCAGCAATGAGGAGAGATAGGCAGTTTAAGAAAATCAGTTACACCCTTCTAAAACACCTGACTTAGGCTGCATTAGCTTCTGTAGTAGTCACAACACCTTTCAGTTCCTGACAGCCCAACTTGCCTGACTCAGGCAGGACAGACCTGGCAGCCCCTGAACACCAAGCAGGGTCGTGCTGTTCCCAGCTACCACTGAGGGAAGGCTAAGCAGTCAGCAGAAGCTGGTGGAAAGATGCTACATGCAGCAAAGGTCATGCGCCTAGCAAAAGATTGAGATAGAGGGCACCTATGACTTCTGTGGGTTTATATCTACCTTCCCAATTATGATTAACGTTTCCTCAGAGCCACCTCCACCCTTCTCCATTTAAACTGGTAAGGCCACTCTTTTCTGCAACCTGCACCTGTTATATATGTTGCAGAATCCCCAGAATTAAAGTATAAAAGGAAGGATTTTTTTTCTTCAAAAATATATCCTTATTAATTAAAATTCAAATGACAAAGGATCATACTACTTCTGGAGAGGCCTATTTTTCTCGAGTGCAGACTGAGCTATAATGAATAGCCTGTGTCTCAATTTTTATTAGGATCACAGGCATGATTAAGTTAGAGATCGTAAACCTTGTCCTCAGTGCCCACCTCTCTCCTATGCCCTCTCTGGCCTAGACTAAAGGAGTAGATCCTCCATTCTTGTGAGCAGAGAGAGCTATACTGTTCTTTGCCTGGGCACCATGAGAGAAGACAGGTTCTATATATGCTTGCATACAAACCCACTGCCCAGCACACTGCACATCTTTATGGTTGTTTGTCCCAAGTGCATTTCTAAGCCAGTCATATACAGCATTATTCAAAAACTCTGTATATGTACAGAGTGTATTGCAAGTGTCAGAATTACCAAAGGGGAGGGACGAATCAACTTTGTTGCTTTCTGACAGATTTTAGGAGAGTGGATGTAAGTGCATTCACCTGAAGTATGTACAGCAAAGATTTCAAAGCTGGTGTTGGGAATCCCAGTGAAAAGTGGCATTTTGCTAGTATTTCCTATGCTCTCTCACCAAAAACACTTACTGGAAACCCCTGAGGTGAATATAAGATAACAGTGTGGAGAAGGGAGCACAGCTCCCTTTAGCTCTCTTCCTCCACAGCGATGATTTTCCAGCACTGACATCTTGCAGAACTGTCTAACTGTATCACACAAGAAGAACCCTCCTGCCTCAGCTTACAGCCAGGTACAAAAACAAGTGCTGTACAGCACAACTGCTGCCTGGCACTGAATGATGATCTCCCAAAACACTGCCATTCCTGTTACACCTTGAATACTGTAAATTTCACTCTAACCTTGAGCTATTCACCCAGCTCGAACTGCACCGATTCTGGGCTGCCATGCAAACATGCCAAGAAATTTCTCTGTGTTCCAGTGTCGATCTACTCCTATTTCAGCTGACTATCATTTCTAAAAGGTAGAGCAACCTTAAACAAGGGCTAAGGTAGTCGCAGTGCAGATTGCTTGCTCATCCATAATGCAGAACTATAGACTAAAAAAAGACTTAGGCTCCAAGCACTCCAATATTGGCAGAGGTGATTTATTGAAGCAGTGCTTCTGCAGTGAAACTCAGATCCTATCAATACAAACCTGAGCTGATTTCATCTGAGAAGCAAAGAATCCAGTTATAGGTATGACTTCAAATTAACACATAATGCCAAATTTCCATTCAGTTCTCACATTTTCTTCTAGAATATCTTCACTTCAGTTCACGTAATTATTTTTGCTTAATTTAAAAAAAAATCCCACAAAAACAAACCAAAAATTCAAACAAAGAAACCAATATAGCAGACTAAGCTATGTATCAGATTTCAACAGAGAAAAATACATAAAAATAAATGCGTAAAAAAAAAAAGCTAATAAACAGCCATTTTGTCAGCAACAGCTTTAGTCATGTTTAGAAAGTTAATACATAACAGTCAGATAATTAATAGTCCTCACACTCTGTAAATACCTCCTGCGGCATCCTCCTTATACATTGCTTCAGAGAACCAGTCTGGATAATCCTTCCTGAACACAGCTCAGCTCCCTGATCCTTTCCTTAGCAATATGTCTCCATAACCTTTGAGCACCTCTGCCATTTCTCTTATGTGCTTCTTCACATTCCTTTGAAGATCTCACAGTTTCATAATTATTTCACTTCTTGCTTCAAATATATCTTTTTTTTTCCTTCTGGAATCCCTATTAAGAACATGACTTCTCACAAATATGGAGCATACTGTAATATAAACACACAGTGTACCAAGACCCCTGCCTGTTCTGTGAGCAAGCCTGCCTCACTGTGCCTTTGCAGTCTTTCATTCAAGTCTACCTGGACTGTCTTATCCTAATGCTTAATCCACAAATTCTCTGAGCATAAAATATTTCCTCATTCCATGTTTGCGGGCACTTTGAACAACCCTTGTCCAAGATTGTGACCTAAGAATTAGCAGACATATGAAAAAATACCATAAATTAGAAAAAATACAAGGCTGAGAAAAGTCAAGAATTGGAATTGGAGAAGTGCTGTAGCAAGTCTAAATAGGACAGACCCTGCATATTTATTTATTCTTTCATTTATCTACTGAGGCGATATGGAAATTATTGATGCTAGTAGTAGCTGGTGGCTGGGAAGCTGAGTTCAGATATCCTGAACTGAAAAATAAATGGAAGGAAAAACCATAAGCAGATAAAGCTCCCAGATTTAGAAGATACAGAAGGGGGTAGCAAGGGTTCTGTGCATATAAGCTTTTGTTGAAATCAGTGGAAGCTGGTCTTAAAGAAAGTAAAAGGTCAGGTATTTATGATCAAGTCCAAAAGTTAATGGGAGTGAAACCTACAGCAGTACTGACAATCTGTTTTTAGTCAATATCCTCCTTTGAACAAAAACATTCTGAATGCAAGCATTTAGCAGCAGCACTGAGGTGTATAACCTCTAAAAAATACATTTATTTAATAATGCTATATTATAAGAACATAAAAACTCAATGAATACTCAATGACTAGTGCAAAAACATTCTGTGATATGTTATCTAAAAGTTCCTCAACTTCAGCACTAATAATAAGCTTAGTGAGCTATGAATTTTTCAATGATTAACAATATAATAATGTACTGGAATTTCATCGGGAAACAGCAACTATTGCTAAACTAATAAATATTAGTTTATCAGTATAAAAGATCTACCAGTTGACTTCAAAGTTGTGAAAAGGATAGATATAATTTCTATTATCTTTTCTATGAGAAAACTGTTGCACAATCCAGTAATGCAGAAGAAACAGACCTAAAGTCTCATAATCTTCAGTGCAGTGTCCCGTCCCACGGAGCCACGTTCATAACACCAACTGCTTTTAAACACTACTGTTAATGCTATACCAAAGGATTCATATAATAAGAGCCCTTCAGATATGCTAGAAATACTTTCCAGTAGATAAGTTTAGAAAGGTTGCTAAACTTCAGAAATACTGTCCTTACTGAGGAGTACAGTCGGAACCTCCATTTATAAGGGGATGGCAGAGAGCACCAGTCCAAGGCAGGCACTTACCTTGAAGGCGTTGCATGACATTGGCAATGTCTCTAGATCTTGTGACTAGTCGGGATGAAGCCATGATCTCTTTGCCACAAGTCCAGTTCCACTGAGAGAAGTCTCCCTCCAAGCTGTGGAGCTCAGTGAGATGAGGATCTTGGACTGCCTCCTTTTTCGCATTCAACCCTCAGCCGTGGCACAGCATCCCTGGGGCAGTCAGATGCCTCCAGTCCAATGCTGGCCCTCATAGGGCCAGGGAAAAACACTGGCAAACAACCTCAGCACCTGAGAAAGAAAGTACCAAGATTTAGAGGAAACTTAACAGCTCAGCAGAACTAAGAAATCTGAGTCTTAATAGTTATCTTAACAGGTGAAGAGTGGTATGTTTTGTCCATTGTGTACACCCCAGCCAGAGATATAATTAATGCTGAAAGCTTGCTTGGCAATCATCAAGCAGAATGAAGCTGCAAAAACAAATCATTAAACACAATTGGCAATGCACCAAACATAAATCCTTTCCTGAGGATGCTTGTGGATGTTGTTTTAGAAATAACAATAACGTTACACTTACTAAAAGTAATAACATAATACTTCTTAACATAAATAATATTATGCATAAAAGAGAAAAAAATTGAACCACTTGTAAAATGCAAAAGTTGTACAACTCTCATTCTATTTCACCGTGCTAGGACAGCACACATAACAGAAACTCATTGATCAGGATAATTCCTAACTCCACTGGCCAATGTGGTCTAATCTGAAAGACTGAGATTGACATATTTCATTATTAAATAAAATTGTATTTACATTAATTTTTCTAGTGTGTGATGATGCTGTATTTTGGGTCACTTAACATCAAAAGCTGTGAACTAGAACTGCTACACGTACATAACACTTTTGTAACTAAGTGATTATAAAGCTGGTCTAAAAAAAAATTCAAATTAGATTCTTCAGATAACTTATCAATAACTGCTTATCTTCTGAAGAACAAGGACATGTTGCGTATGTATGCACCAGCTTCCCTGTTAAGAAATACCTGAGTATATACACACCAAGAATAATTGCATTCATATCACACACACTGGCCCCATCCCAAATTCAAGGGGCTAGGCTGCTGATCAATATCACAAATGTGAGTGCGTTTATTGGTGGTGTGCACTTTCCTCTTTTCCTGGCCCCACGGTCTGTCAAAGAAGAGTGTTCCATTATTAGGCAGACAAGCCTTTAGGCTGCACAGCTTTAGGCCCTATGAAATATCCCAAAGGAGCTGTGTCAACATGTAAGGGCTGCCAGGGGAAATTACATTTCAACATTTCCTTTTCTGACCCTTCAAACCATGCCTGACCCAAGGAACTTCCTGCTTTCCCTCTTACTGATGTTTTTATTGTATGTTTACATTGTATTTTGGATACGTAAATGCTGTTCAGCTTAACAGACCAAAGCTGGCTTTAAATCAGTGGAGCTGAGGGAAGCATGCTTCTCATGGACAAGGGTGCAGAACAGCAAACAAAGTCCACCCATGTGCTTGGGCTTGCTCTTGCGTTCCGTGGCCACAGTGGTACTAATACCTACTCCAGACATGTTGCTATTTTTGCACATGTCTGCACTTTACATGACACCTGGATGCTCATATCCTCACTCTCTTCCCACGTGTGTCTTCCCTCTCTTTCAGGGGCCTCCTTCTCTTCCTACTCCTTCCCACCTTCCAGGCTCTGGCCCACATGCTTCTCAGGGTGCAAAGAGACTATGCATATCAGTCACCATTTCCCAAGCATGGAAAGGCACCCTGCAGGTAGGAACCTCACCCTTGTGACATAGGCACGAGAAGGTGACACCATCACACCTCTCAGCCACAGCACAGGCTGGGGCTGATGGCCCCCAGTGTTGCTCAGTCACTAGAGAGAGCATTAGCAAGAGCACACCATACAGCATCTGACTGGGTGGATGGGGGGCTGGTGGAGGTTTTCTTATGCTCACATATGTCAGCTTGGTGAACTTTGTTTCCTCAGCAATATTTCAATGAAACATCAGCTTGTCTAACCCCATCCACACCAGAAATATTTATAACACAATGAGTTAAATGTAGCCTTGTTCCTGCAGCAGTGACACTGCTAACACTTCGAGCAGTCCTGTAAGCGAGGTACAGCAACTTCTAATAGCAAGCTGCTAGACCAATTTTTGGGCAGGGATAAGGGATATTAAAAATGCCTTGTCTGATTGTTTTTGGCTAATAGAAATAACAATATCAGAATACCAGCCCACTCACACTGTGATGGAGCTGGTGTAAATCAGCTGTACATGAACAGCTTGAGAGGAGCTGTGGAAGATCCTGATCCAGCTCCAAGTTAAAAGTGTATCAGAAATTGTTATGAAGATATATGCTCAATCTACTCATACAGGAGGCTGAGTCACCGTGCAGCAATAAATGGAAGACATGCAATTAATAATTTATTTAGCTGATATTAAATTATATGCTTCATAGAAAGAACGTGCATTTCTAAATTTAACTCCTCATTCAAAAGCTCCTTTGCAAGCAGTGGGAATTAACTCCTTTAAAGATGACACTAAGTTATGAAAGAAAGATTCTCATGTGCACAGTCACCTTCACAGGCAGAGAGCCATAGCTCATAGCACAGCAAAACATCAACAGAATAGATGAAACAAATCTTCCTGCACCCTTCCCATGTGTCTTCAGCCAACAGATGTAGATACAGCTCCACAGAACAAAAAAATCCCACATGGACAGTCAAGTGTTCAATGTAGTGCAGAGGGGAAATTTTTCATGCCTTCTACAAGTAGGTAAAGCCTTCAACAAAATATTTTTTCCTAACTGAGAGACTACTAAGTCTTTAAAAATCTGCATAGCTGCTACACAAAGTAATTTTTCATAAATGGAATGACTTTTCAATTTCAGCGTCAGACAAAAAGATGTGTCTTCAGATGAATGTTTTCAAAATATACAAGTTTTTACGAAGTGCGTGGCTTAAATCCATAAATCCTATCCTGAAATAAATCTGAAGGACTATATAAGCTATTCCCTGTTTTAGCATTCAACAAGTGATTACTCAACCTTATAAATTAGTAATTTTTCTGGTCTGAACATACATGGAATGAAGATGAGTTTCACACAAGTGAAATTGAATGGTTTTGCATATAAATTAGATAAATCTTTTATTACATTTGCCACTTATCTGGATTCAACAAATAAAGTTACAGATACCATTTTCTTACATCAATAACCTGGTACTCTGGTTTCAGGATGAAAAGAGGAAATGTGAACTTCTTCTCTCACATAAAAACCATTTGGCTTCAAATTCTCTTCAAATGCCAGAAAAGTGGGATGCCTCTTTTATAGAAGAGAAAAGAAAAACACTACATCTATTGTGGGTTAACTTTTCTGGGTCCCTCATTTAATCCTCTTTTTCTCATTGTGCTCAGGAGCACTTTGAATTTAAAAAGTTAATATATTTTTCTTTGATTGGTAAAACTAGAATACCATTGGCAAGACCAGGTTGTATTTTATCTTTTATTTCTTAAAGTTTATAAAACATACTAAAGGGAAACAGACCTGCCTGTCAACAGCATGGTTCCAGGAAAACAAAGAGACATCTGCTAGGTGCAGGCAACATATAAGATGTGCAACATGGCTGAAGGTAAACCTGACCAAAAGAAGGGTAAACAATTCTCCAGCTGTAGTTCATGTTGGTATAAACTGCAGATTCCAGATGACCTCACCAGTGGTCCCTTCCAACTGTAATCTTCTATAAAGTCCCATTATAGCAGCAATAGATAAAGAAACTCCAGACAAACAACGAAAAACACAGATAATAAGTGAAGATATTGATGAGAGCAAGAAATGGTGGCAGGCAGTGAAAGGACTGTTTCTAATCTAGGACATTTCAAAAATAGATATTTGAGAGGATGATAAGCAGAGTAATAAATTCAAGGAACTCCTGCAGCTAGAAGTCATTTTCAAATCAGATGTTACATAGATATAAGAAATACAGTGGAATAACTACAATAACTACAGCACATGGATTGAACAGAATCTCAGGAACAGCAGAAATAAGGTCAAGTGCTGGGGTGAACAAAGAGGCAGACTTCCCTGGCAAGCAACAGTTGCATGGAACTGACTAAGTAAAATAAATTTCAGGAAAAGAATTTCTGAGCGTGGTTTACTGCTGTAGTGCAAGAAGTCCACTTTAATGCACAGGTTTAGTTTCTGAAACGTAAGAGGTCTTGGAAATGCAGCCAGGTTGACAGATGCTGCTGGAATGGATGCAATCCTACGAGACAGCAGTGAGCCTCATGTCAGTCAGGAATATGTGATTCACATAAAGGTAGGAACCAGCATTTTAAAATATCACATAGTCGCAGAAACAGCTATTTTAGGCTGGGTTTTAGTTAGTAGTGGGAAAAAATGCTAATCATAGAAAATAGCTCTGATTAAGGAAGAGATTTATGTAATCCAAAATATTGCAAGAATAACCCAGTGTAAGCAGGTCAGAAGATAATCTAAAGAGACAGTGCTTAAAAAATAAATAAAAGAGATATCAGTACAGAACTCAACTAGACTGAAAAGCACAGTGCCTCCCCTGTGAAGCAGGATGGGGTTTTCTTTAAGGTCTAGTTTTTTTTCCAAAGTCTAGCAGCTGTATACCTATGCAGGGCAGAATAAAACTGCTCCAGACATAACTGGAAAAGCCATCACTTAGAAATAAACAGGCAGAAACAGAAGATGAGAAGTGAAGAGCACTGCCATAGTGTTTGCTGTCTACCTGGATGAAGAGAAACTTACTGAAAGACCATCTGAGAAATAAAGACAGCAAGCAAATGGTTCTTAGCCAGGTAAGTAAAAAGAAAGTAAAATAAAATAAAGAGGAGATTAATTTGCCTCAGTTGATATTATACTGATTTTTCCACTGAAGACATTTCTGATAGACAAAGGCACAACGAAAAATGGAAGCAGCACCATCTGAAATAAAATCAAAGTTAAAAGTAGAAAACTCAAAATTCATCCCAGAATATAGGTAACTTGTAGATTATCAACTGAGAATCCATTTGTAAACTTATTTGAATAAATCTATCAAGCTGCAGTTAATGCCTACTGGATATACTAAAATTAGGAGCTAGGACAAAGAAGTGGGGTAGAGTGATTCAAAAATATTCTTAATACTATCCTCAGAGAAAATGTGATATCTCCTCACTGATCCTCCAAAATCTAGGCCAACAGAGGAGTCTCTTTGGTAATTGTTTCTGATGTAAATCTGTAGTTGTTCGCTTAAACCCAATGCAGCAGAATTTAGTGGGTACTGGAACTTTCCCAAGTCCAATAGGACATGAATGTGCATCACATAAGATCATGGAAAATGTGACTTTGGCTCTGAAAGGTGTTGTTGATAGTTGAATCCCAACATTATCACTCTGTGCTTCCTTTCTCTCCTACGTGGATTGCTTTTGAATAGAAAGAGATGGAAGAAGAGACAAATTATGACCTTTGACACAGAACGCACTGAAACAGGAACACTGAAACACGATGTTCTCACTGACCACTCAACCCCATACTGACTCAACCAGCAGTAGCTACCTGGGGGTACTGACATTTGTTTTTGTTGGGGAGTGTGGTTAAGAAGAGAGTGACATTTGGATCCTTTTAGCAACTCCAGATTATTTTGCTTCATCTAGTTATCCTTCAGCACATTTTGGAGTTGAACAAAAGTTTTTCATTCTCCAGAAGTTTGAAGGTCTGGCAATAGCAATCAGTAATTTGGAAGATCAGGGAAATTTACACATCTGACATTTAAATCTGTGGCATATATAGCACACAGTCTTCTGTGTTTTACCTATAATTGTACTCCAGTATTTAAAAATTATTTGCAGGGTCCTAGTCATGCATACACCTGTGTAGGTATTTGCATTTCAGCAAGTGAGCATTTTATTGTCTAGTTTTTATTAGTTTTTTGGGAGGATGGGCAAAAATCCAGTGGTGCGGTTCTTGTCTTGAAAGCTTGAATGTCATTTGAATAGAAAATGTAAAGTGTTCTAGGAGAAAATAAAAGGCAGAACTTACTATTTTTTAGAAAAATTGGCAGAACATACATTGTTAGATATGTTCAAAGAAAGGTCATTCGGTCTTACTGATGCAAAGAGTTAGACCTCTTATACTACAATTTAGTAATCCTGTTATTGAAGTTCTGCAGGAATATATTATAGTTACATAGCTGTTGGTAATAGCAGGAGACTGGGATCAGTAGCTCATTACCTTTGACAAACACAGGATATAATCCTTGCCTCAGAGAGCTTACTATCTTTGCAGACAAAGACAGGCCGCGATTAAGATCAGAGGTCACAATACACACGCGAACAGGACAGAGTGAGGTCCAGATCTAATGTGTAAGCTGGTTAATAGTAGGAGAATCATTCTGATTTTTCTGTTCTAATACTGATATGGCACCTAGGATTTCTGTGGCATAATATGACCTTTAGCAAAAGACTGTCGTAGAGGTACATCTGTAGGAGGAAAAAAAAAAAAAAAGAAAGACCACTAAAATAGAAAACACTGAGGCATCTCAGGAAAGGGTGGGTCAAACCAAGTCTGAGATAAGCAAGTAAGCGTCAATTCTTTGGTATTCCTGCACGTTTCCCAAGCAAGAAACCTAGCTTAAGTATAACTTGTGAGCACGGGGCAGAAAACTGCCATATGAATGAAGAAACAGAAACACCTCTGTCTTCTCCCATTATATCTGTGCCCTTGGGTGAAACAAAGGCAGAAGTCCAGTTGCTACAGACGTACACCACTACACCTCTAAGGAGACAGAAGTTTTGAGACCTCTAAGGAGACACAAAAACTCTGAAGTTTTGTCACTAACCATGCTAACAAGTAAGTATGGAAAAAAATGTTTATGTTTGACATATGTATGTTCCCAATAATTACAGCCACTACTTGATAAGAAAAAACATGAGCCACAACTGACTTCCTTTAAAAAACCATAACTGAGATGAGTCAATGGGGTATCTGTCTGAAGGCTGAATTGTATGTGTATGACTCTTGGGGCCTGATCCACTGAAGTTCTGCAGACCCTCAACAATCACTCTAACTGTGCTGACCTTGCCAGTTCTCCCGAGATTCATGCTTTGTTCAGCATCTCACCCAGCAAGATCCTCCTCAGGGCCAGCAACTCTTACCCTCTCCTCAAATGTATTTAAACACCAACAGGATGTTGTTCCTACCTCCCTGATCACCTCTGTTCTCCCTGACCTGGTATCAAAGCGTTAGTTTCTTTGAGCAGTATACTTGCTGACGCACCGTGTAACTCCACGTGGCTCTAGTGAAGTTCACAGAAAGATGCTCCTAAGGTCCCAAGTAAACAAAAAGAAAAAAAAATCTTCGAGGACTTTCATATTTAATAAAGAGAAAGTAATGCTGCATGGAGGTGTATAGTCATTATGAGACTCTTGTGTCTGTATTAAGCGCAGCAGTCCAAATCACTACTGACACTTCTCACAATAATTTAAAGTAAAAGTAGAATAAAATTACCAAAAAAAAAGTATTAGGGTTCATTTGTTATTAATACCTATCTATTGGTATTTTATACTCAGCAACACAGAATTGCTATTAACATATAATATCTCTGAAAGTAATATAAGCCAAACAAACTAAAGCAGACATTATTAACAGAAATTAAAAGAACGGGAGGGAAGTGTAGGAATTATTCCTTCTGCTTTCACATTTAGCAGAGTTTGTCAAGATAAAAATTAGTTATTCCAACATCCAGCACCATGCTCATTCTGGAGAGCTCCTTTTCCAGGGGAAAACATTGGTCCTTAAGGAGTATATTAAACATCCCAAATGACAACACTTAACTCTCAAGAGAAAAAAAAAAAAAAGGTAACTCCAAAATTTGAAACACTGTACCTCATAAATCAGGGATATTTTAATGTCATTCAGCACATAACAAACAAAAAAGAATTTCTGTTTACAGCACCCTGATTTTTTTCTGTCCAGTGGCAACATTTTAATGGAGCTCATCAGCATTTATAGCTTGGGATCTGTTTAAATGTAAAGTACACACGGGAATCACAGACATAGTTATTAGAGATCACAGAGAGAAGACAGCCCATCACTAGTACTACTACAAGAAAGCGCGTGCCTGTTAAGAGTCGTTCAACAGGCTCCGCACTTGAAAAGTACTGGCAAGCAGCCAGAAACACCACACACTATTTTCCTACAAGCCACATAGGTATAAATCCCTCACAGAGAGGAGCACTGGAGTTTCCTTCAGCATCACATAGATGATTTACATAAGTATTCCCTTATCAATTTCCAAAATCTGGTCCTCTCTGGCAGGTTACTAATGTTCCTTAAAAGCACTTTTCCTCAGCATGAATATGGTTGTGAAAATCCTAGTAACAATCTTGACTATGAGTATTTCAGCAGGTCTAACCTCTAAGGAGTTACCACACAAACCAGGGAACATAAGGGCTCTATGCATCTCTGTCGTGATGCACTTGTCCTTTTTGCATCATCACTGCGAGCAACCCAGCCTAAAACTGGCTTCACGGGAGCGCACATGAACAGTCACATCTCCCCCTGTTAACTACGTTTTGGCCTGCAGTGTGTGACTGAGCATAAAACCGGGTATCTCTGCAACACACACGTACGTTCACTTCAGGAGGCGAACCACCACAGCCCTCCGCTGAGGTTCTCTACTCCGAAAGGGCAAAATCCTCAAACCAACCACGAAAAACGGACATACTCCGAAACCGCGGCACCGAGTTTCGGATTCACCTCAAAACAGTTCGGCGACGTTGGTGAGGAGGAGGCGGCTGGTGGGCAGCCGGCAGAGGCTGCCCCGTGGGGCTCCCTCCTTCCCAGCCGCGGTCCAGCGACTCGCGGGCTCACCCTGGGCTCACCGGGGCGGCGGCTCCCGCCGAACACCCGCAGCCCCAGAACACTCGCAGCCCCAGGACCCCCGCACCCCGGCCCCGCGCCCCCGCAGCCCCCCTACCTCCGCCCGCCGCACCGCGCCGCACCGCACAGCACCGCACCTCGGCGCGCCCGGCGCAGCTCCCTGGTTACCGAGCACAACACGCCGCCCCGCCCCGCCCCGCCGGCCCACGGCGAGGAAGCAGGTGCGGGGGTGGGGAGAGGGCGGGAGCGCGGGTGCGTGTGCGGGGGAGGTGGGGGGTGCGTGTGCCGTATCCTTGCGGCGCTCCCCAGCCCACCCCGCCACCGCCGCCTCCAGGCTGCAGCCCGCTCTCCCCACCACCGCTGTGCCCCGGAGCCCGCTGTCCTTGCGCGCATCGCGGGGGGGCCGCGCCCCGCCCTGCCCGCCGCCGCTGCAGCAGCAGCAAAGCCGGGGCAGCTTGTCCGGAGGCGGACGCACTGACCGCTGTGCCGGGGAATCGGGGGATGAGGCGCCGGCCTCGGCCCCGGGCCTCGGCACCCCCGAAGTGCGCCCTGGCGAGTAGCCGAAATACTTCTGAGAACGACTGTGCTGAGCTGTCGCTGCTAATTACTATTACTAGTAATATTACTATTATTATTATTATTGGTGCAATATATAGCGTGCTGTAGGGGCATTACCTTTGGCGTAGGCTCCAGAGCATCATCGCGCACAAGGCAGGGAGCTGCACAAGCAAACTGGGGCACCAGCTCTTACATAACAGCAGCAGGACAGAAATATTCGAAGGATCTAGCAAGACGGTCTGCCACTTCTGAGCTCAAACTACACTAGCCGTGCAACAGTGTTTATGCCACTAGTATAAAATGTGATTCTGCCTCTTCCAAAGACATTGCACAAACGGCATGACCTAATTGGGCTTTTTCCCTCCTTCATTTTGATTGTTACCATTAAGGCTAGCTTCATGCAGGAGACAGAAAGATATTTTTCTGCTTACGGGGTGGATCATCTCTGGTCTGTATCACTGGGAAAGAAAAGCACTCATTTTGTTGGGAGAAGCAGTGCCAATGAACCTCTTAGTTTTCATCTTTTCTGGCAGTGCTGCAGTGATTCTACAACATTAGCATGCAGGGTGTTTACTGAGTGGACGGATGGAATCTGATTTAGGCAGCAGAGATTACTCGGCATTATCCCATCCTTTAGCACTAGTCATGCTAACATCGTATGAACACATGAACATGGTATGAACACTTACACTTAAGGCACCTATTCTGACACTACGCAGTTATGGATTACTCATTTGGAGCCAGGATCCTGTGTGGAAGAAGCAGACATACCAGGAGCTACAGCAAAGATTTGTGTCAAACTGGGATGTACATATCTAGGTCACCTCCAGCCATCCACAAAAATTACCTCTTCCTGACAATGAGTGTAGCCAGGCATATGGGACCTGAAATTTTCCTCCTTTGAAGGGTTGCGAGGTTTTTAGGTTGTTTTGGTGTGTGGGGTTTTTTGTTTGCTTGGTTGGGGTTTTTTTGTGCAGGAGGGGAACTGCTTTTTCATTAATTTTTTTTCTTACCCCTTTGTCCTGCTTCTTTGCTCTACCCAATGCCAGTTGCAGCATCAAAGATGGCAAAGGAAGTGGATGCTGACATGCTTGAGTTTCCCCTTTCTACATATATCTTTTTTTGCTGAATAAATTCCTCACATTGCTATCTCTTTCAAAAATGCTTTTTTATTTTATTTTTTCAAGGTTAAGAGTATGAGTATTAACATGAGAGAGAACATCTTCACTACAAAAGCTCAGACTTCATATAATAATACTACTATTGTTTGAAGCAGTTCAGCAGAGTACTTGCTAGTGTAAGCTTCCTTAATTCTCTAAATTTCAGCACTATATGTTGTGCTGTATGTTTTAAAAGCTCAGCTAAAATCATTGGCATGTGTTCTGCCTATCAGTTGTAGCAGGAAAAATACAGAATCCTTACTGGTTTTCTGTATAACTATTTTGCCTTTAATATGCAGAAAAGAAGATGTGGCTTATTTAAATATCTTCCTCTTCATAATTACATGAGAATATAATGACACTCCAGTTCATCCTATTTGTTCTTATACAAAATAATCAACTCCACCTGTGAGTAGAGCTAATGTCTACCTTGTACAACAAAGGTAGACATTAGTACCTCCAAACTAAGATGGCAATTGTAAGCTCCACTGCACTTTTTCAGATTCTTTTTTGTTAGGAATAAAATATTGTCTTCGCTATCCTAGGGACAAGGCATTACAATTTATCATTATTACTTTTCTTATTTTGCTTTCAGTTGTTAAAAAATTATTATCTGAAACTATTGCCTCTAGGGTTTTGGAAATAGCTCTTCTGGAAGGAAAGGGGATTAGATTGACTAATATATAGTGGTTCTAGCAAGGGGTCACCTCACTTCCTGTGCATCCTCTGTCAACATGATTGGGAATTTTCAGAAAACAAAACCAAGAAACATATCCAGTTATTTTTTAGTCATTTAAAATTAATGAATTCCTTACTCCAAAGGTATACTTTCACTATTATTTTAAACATGCTTCATTTTAAATAGGCATAATAAGTGAAGATTCTTTACTAGATGTTGGCGTTGGTTACTCTCTACCTGATCCACTTTTGGTTGCCAGACTTCAAATAAGATCTACATCAGGTAGAGACAATCCAGAGGACAGCTTGAGAATTGTGGAAGGTCTAGAATGCTCAGTCCAAAAGAAAATATGGAAATAGCTGTTTAATCTAGAGATTAGAAAGTGGTGGGATATATAGAAACATTCAAACCCATAAAGGAGCACTACAAAGGGAAGGGAATAATCGCTTCTGCAGTATCCACAGTGCATAGAACAAGAAGTAATGTGCATACCTTGCAGCAGGTGATACTGTCATATCAGAACCAATGATTTTTGGAGGAAATAAAGCTTTGCACCACATACCACATAAGGAGGAAGTGAAATTTGAGCCTTAAATATGCATTTTAAAGCACAGCCTAGACAAGTGTCTTCCTGAAAGGCATTTTTAATTTTTGATACTTTGTCAGAGTGCAGAACAGGATGTATCTTTAAGTGTCTTGGTCTCTTTTGAGTCCACTTGCTGCAACTGTGAATGCTGAGACTGGTTTGAGCAATAGAACATACCCTTCTTTCTGCAGGTTTTGCAGCAAGCAGTAGTTGCCACTTCCTTCCTGTGCTAAACTGCCACACAGTATCTATGTGCAACCTTGAAGCATTGCCACACATCTCCTTAGAGACGTGTGCAGTTCTACATCACCTTCGCATGTACTGTATCAAGCATTAATGTATAAACATTGTATAAACATAGAACCAAAAAATCATTTAGTCTGGACAAAGACTTGTAAAATCAACAAGTCCAGCTATTAACCCAGCACTTCTAAGTCCACCACTACACTGTGTTCCTAAGCATCACATCTACGCTTCTTTTAAATACTTCCAGGAATGGAGATTCAACCACTTCACTGGGCAGCCAGTTCCAATTCATGACAACCCTTTCCGTGAGGAAATTTTTCTTAATGTCCAATCTAAATCTCCCCTGGAGCAACTTGAGGCCATTTGCTCTTGTACAAATGCTTATTAGTAGGCAGAAGAGACTTGACCCCACCTTGCTAGAACCTCCTTTCAGGCAGCTGTAGAGAGAAATATGGTCTCCGCTGAGCCTCCTTTTCCTCAAGCTAAACAACCCCAGCTCCCTCAGCCACTCCTCATAAGACTTATGTTTCAAAGCCTTCATCAGTTTTGTTGGACACACTCCAGCACCTCAATGTCTTTCTTGTAGTGAGAGGCCCAAAATGGGATTCAAGGGACATCCTCACCAGTGTCAAGTACAGAGGGAAAATCACTGCCCTGGTCCTGCTGGCCACATTATTTCTGATACAGGCCAAGATGCCACTGGCATTCTTGGCTACCTGGGCACACTGCTGGCTCAAGTTCAGTGGCTGTTGACCAACACCTCCGGGTCCTTTTCCACTGGGCACCTTTCCAGCCACTCTGCCCCAAGTCTGTAGTGCTGCGTGGGATTGTAGTAACCCAAGTGCAGGACCTGACACTTTGCCTTGTTGAACCTCATACAACTGGCCTTTGGCCATCAATCCAGCCTGTCCAGATCCCTCTTCAGAGCCTTCTTACCCTCCAGCAAATCAACACTCCTGCCCAACCAGGTGTCACCTGCAAACTGACTGAGGGTGCACTTGAACCCCTCATCATGATCAGTGATGAAGATATTAAATAAAGAATTGACCCCAGTACTGAGCCGTGGGGAATGCCACCTGTGGAACGCCACTTTTTTTCCCTGAGTTCAAGCCAAAGATCTCTGTTCAGCCAGGCCAGCCTTTCCTGCTGGCCCGTTTTTTTGCACATCGGGACAGCCTGCTCCTGTGCGTTTAAGATTTCCTTCCTGAAGAATGTCCAGCCTTCCTGGACTCCTTTGCCCTCCAGGACTGCCTCCCAAGGGACTCTGTCAAGCAGTCTCCTAAACAGAGTGAAGTCTGCACTCCAGAAGTCCAAGGTAGTAGAAATGTCTCCTTATTTCTCCAAGAATCAATAAGCTGTAAAACTGCATTATTTTCTTCTGCATAAAGGTTTTATATATTGTATGAAAACATGTTTATATGTGTTCATGTTTTATATTTTAATGTAAAAAAATCTGGGTGAGTAAACTTTGACAATAAATTAAAGATACAATTAGAAGCCAGAGAATATATTCCCTCTAACATGAATTATACTGAATTACATGAAGTATAACAACAGACCATTTAACTTTCCTTGCATTGTGATGAAATAAGTTAATATAGTGTCATGACATTACACAAACTGATGTGGGAATAGAAAAAAGAATCAGGAAAAAAATAGTCTTCTAAAGTGGTATATGATACCATGGTATATATGTTCTTATAAGTGAAGTTATCAAAAATATGAAAGCTTAGAGATGCCCAATTAGGATTTATATGTACTGAATGAGCTCAGTCTAGCATATGGCAAGAATTGAGCTAATACAAATGACATTTATTTCTGGTGTTATTCGCTCCATTATTGTCAAGAAAGTAATTATATTCTTTTGAAATGTGTTGTTTTGACAATTTTTCCTCATTTATGTTTCACAAGTTACACTAAATTGGAAAAAAATTCTAAAAACTCAAATTCCTGTACAGAAATGAAAAGTGGAACCCTCAATATTGTCTAAAGTAGGACTAAAATGTGGTTATTTGAAGGTCATAATCAAGCAGAAGTACTGCCAATTTAAAAATTTTGTTAGAAGCTGCCAAATCCAGTAGTTGAAGAGAAACAAGGCTACCACAGATCCAGATTCCCACATCCAGCCAGTAGCAAAACTGAGTGTGCACTCCCAATAAGTGCATATACTCATCATATTTATGTAAGAGCTCCTTGAGATGTATGTGTGGCTGCATGCATAGTTCAACTAGGACTAAATCCACAGCACTCATGCAGACACCAGTCACAGGACCAGACTCATCCTGGCTTATCAGGATAGAAGCCTGTTAGCTGAAGATATGTGCAAATACATATACAGACATAAAGCATGAAACCGTCTGGTAGCTGACTTTAAACACTCCCTTGTGCCGATGCTTGGCCCCTGGATCCCAGTCTGCCCAGATCCTGAGGCCTGAGCCTTGCTGCATTGGCAGGTACAGACCCATGGACACACCAACAGACACTGCTCCCATACATATGGTCGTGGACACATGCATGGACAGACCGTGCTTCCCTCAAAGGGTTGCCTTTAGCCATTTGGTGTCTCCAGCAGCTGATCCCGGGCTCCTCTCCTCCCCTGCTTACCCATCACACAGGTACATACTCCTGCTAAAAGATCTGTCCTGCAGCTGGTCCAGACATACGGCTTTACTGGATTTCAGGTTCCCTCCAAAAGCTGGCCTGGCCACTGTGATCCCTCCAATAGCTACCTGTCAGACCCCTGGGCTCTCCAGTATTACAGGCAATCGTGAACTTCTTACGCCACTCTCTTGTTGAAGGAATCTGATGTTTGTTAATGCCTGGACACATTGACGTTCAGATCCACTCACACTGTGCCTGTTCTCCAGTCTCTCCATGTGTTGGCAGCAGAGATGGAAGTGCTCCTATGGCCCCTGCTCCCTCTCCAGCTGCTGTCCATACCCTTGCAAACAGAACAGGGAATGCCTCACCCAGGAAAATAGCTAGAAATGGAGTTTAATGAGACACCGAGGCAGACTGCACTGATCAGGAAATGGCCAGACAAGCATACAGACCAGAAGCCTCTTTACAGGACACATTTTATCCCCTTATCCTTTTATTTTCCCACACTCCTCCACCCACCCTGTGCCTGTAGTCTCCTTTGCATTGTGGAAATGAGTCTTTAAACATATAACCTAACATTTTTTAACAATGCTTTGGCATAGAAAAATAAAAAAATTAAAAAATCAGTTTAAAAATTCCGTCAAACATGATAAAAGTAACTTTGTCATGAACCAGTAGTACAAAGCAATCATGATCAGATTGTGCCACCATGTGGACTGTATCAAAATGATCTTTGCTTTGGTGCTGGGCTAAAAAGATGCTGCAGGAATGGGCCAAGAAACTTTCAGCCACCAAAACAAAAGTTATTTTGAATTTCCTTACATTCTGCTAGAGACAAGATGCCTTTGTGAAATGCGCCTTTGAAGACCATTGGGTACATTTTCATTTGGCACCAACCTCAAACAAACATGGAAATATCTTATCAGGAAAAGTCATAAAACCTTGGTGAATTGTCTTCCTGTTATGTAACACTAGGCAGAATAATTGCATTTCTTTACTTGCTTGGGATTACATGTGCGAATAGAAAAGCAATCAATCTTAAATTACAAAGAATTCAAAATAATTACTTATCTTAAATACAATAATACAGGCAAACAACAAATCTTTGTGGTAAAAACAATAAACAAGACTGAACCCACAGAGCATGTCAGTGGCTGCAATAAATGATGATTTGGAGACTAAAGTAAAAGACTAACCTGGTAGGAAGAGAGGGAAAGTTAGGGTCATTAGAAAATGTGGAGCTGTCTTTTAAGGTCTAATCTGAAAAGACATCTAAACAGAAGTGGAGAACAGTTCGTTTAGTAAGGGGTGAGGAATGTGTCACCTGAAGCAGCTACAGCACCTGACAGGAGAAAATCTGATTTGCTAAAACATGAGAAGGCAGATAAGATCACTCAGTGCTCCTTGAGAAAGCATTCTTTTTCTAAGAAGAAATGGGTTTTGAACCTCTTTGTCTTACTTCATTTGTTCTAAGCAGCGTATGGGTCTAGTGTGAAGTTTATCTCCCTGATCATACAATATAGCCTCATGAGTTTTCATTACCTGTAGTCAGCACATTTAGGATTCTTATCCATCATGGTCATTACTTGACTATTGACTGACTGACACCCAGTGGCTGTTCTCCATCACTGTCATTATGCTTGAAGTTCCAAAGCTATGTTTTCTGACTTCTACAGTGGTCTGGATACAAAACATATGAAAAAACCTCCAACCTATTAAAATCAAATATTTAAAATATGTTTAATATGTTAAATATTTTAAATTATAAGGCATGTGTCTGAGCCACTGTACACTATGCGTGAGTGAAAGAATTTATACAAAGTCTTTCCTGACCTCGTTTTGAATATATCTTAATCTCATTAGGTAAGAGAAACTTGGCATTAATGAGAGATTCCACGGGCAGAAATCTGTCATCTCTGTGAAATAAATGTTATCAGATATTATTTTGTACCTTTTGATGTTGACAGGTAGCATCAGAAATTCTTCTGAACAGCATCAGAATTCTTCTACGAGACATCCATGCTTTTTATGATGTTTGTTTCCATTTAGGAGTGAGAAGCTCTATGTATTGTCAAATAGCATAAAATGAGTAGGAAGAATGTTGTTTGCTATGAAAACAGATGGTGTTATTTAAAACAGGATTAAAACTTTTGTAATAAATATTTAGAATAAAAGTTGTAAGAAGAGTGTAATATAATACAGAAACAATGAAAAATAAATCTCTCATATATAGAAACAGGCAAGGATCTTACTAAGGACAAACACTTTTTGAACCAATAGCTCAAATATAAGAGTGAAATAATAAGATTTCTAATTGGCCAATAGAAAGGCCAAACAATGTTGAAAGAATAGATTATCATGCCTACAAAATGTCTTTCTTTTTTTCCCCAAATTACGTGCTATTCATCTCTTGGCTTTAACTGTGTCCACTCTTTCAGTGCTGTGCTTTATCCTGAAGGTGGCTGCATTTCTTGTGAGTCATTAATTCCTACAGTGTCTGAATACTTTCTTTCCCTGGATGTTTCCCATGTTTATCTGTGACTTCAAGTAAGTTAGATAGTTTCAAGACCACAGCTCTTCTGCACTGCAGTGTTTATTTCAGGAAAATACTGTCACAATACAAAAGTACAGAAAGTAGTTTAAATTCATCACAGTAATTATTCAGTAAATATGCTCTTCCACTGAACCAGAAAGTCCCCAAGGGAACCCTTTCTTGCTACCTTACTGCTTTGGGTGAATATATTTTCCTGTCTAGACCAAATCATTGCTAAATGATGTTCTTGGGAGGAAAAACAAGCTTTTGGAAGAGTTTTTCTCTTGTAAAAAAACTTCTCCTAACTGTATCTCTTTGACCTCTAAAAATTAATTTTTACATCTGAAAAAGAAGCTCAGACACTGGTGATTTATATCCTTACAGGTTTTTCCTTTAAATTGTCAATATCACCTTTTCTCAAGCTATTCCTCCATATTATGTTCTGTGAGAACAGAATGGCCTGATTGTGTATTCATGTTGCATTGATGGGTATAACAGAATTGCAGAATGTACCAAGTTGAAGGGACCCACAAGGATCACTGAGTCCAACTCCTGTCCCTGCACAGGACCACCCCCAAGAGTCACACCATGTGCCCAAGAGTATCATCCAAATGCTTCTTGAACTCTGTCATGCTTGGTGCTGTGACCACTTCCCTGGAGAGCCTGTTCCAGTGCCCAACCACCCTGTGGGTGAAGAACCTTTTTCTAATATCCAATCTAAACCTCCCCTGACACATCTTTAGGCCATTCCCTCAGGTTCTGTCACTGGTCACCACAGAGAAGAGATCAGTGCGTGCCCCTCCTCTTCCTCTCACAAGGAACTTGCAGACTGCAATGAGGTCTCCCCTCAGTCTCCTCTTCTCCAAGCTGAACAGACCAAGTGACCTCAGTCACTCCTCATACAGCTTCCCCTCAAGGCCCTTCACCATCTTTGTTGCCCTCCTTTGGACAATCTCTAATAGCTTAATATCTTTCTCATATTGTGGTGTGCAAAACCACACACAATATTCAAGCTGAGGCCACACCAGTGCAGAGCAGAGCAGGACAATCCCCTCTCTTAACCGGCTGGCGATGCTTTGCCTGATGCCCCTCAGAACACGGTTGTCCCTCTTGCCTGCCAGGGCACTGCTGACTCATATTCAACCTGCCATTGACCAGGGCCCCCAGGTCCCTTTCCATGGCACTGCTTTTCAGCATCTCGTTCCCCAGTCTGTATGGACATCCAGGGTTGCCCCATCCCAGGTGCAGAATATGATAGTTTCCCTTGTTGAACTTCACATGGTTGGTCCTCTAATTTGTCTAAGTCTCTCTGCAGTGCCTCCATGCCTTCGAGGGAATCAACAGCTCCTCTGAGTTTTGTGTCAAGACTGTACTAGACACTGTTTTGATTAGCACCTCTGACTTTGAAGTGCAGCACCCTAAAAATAAAAGGGCAACCTGCCACAGAGTTACCTGGACCTCCAACTCTGCAGGGCACACTTGCTACATACTCCTATCCTCTGGACAGAGAAAAGAGCAATATGGTCATTAGTGGCTTGCACAACTGGGAGAATAAGGATTATGTAGAGTTGACCATATTTGCCTTTTTCACTGAACCCTTTTGGGTTATTTTGCTTTTGCCCAAGCTTTGGCAACTCAAAGCCACTCTGTGATTTTCCATTCTTCAGTGTTTCAATATTATAAGCCACAAGGTTCCAGATACAATGTTTAAGGACCAAAAGACATTGAGACATTTTAAATTAATTTTTAGGTCTGTATTTTTATCCAGGAACTCCACTTCCCTAATTCCAAAGCAGAGTTTTAGGAGATATTTTGAAAAGTTTCTGGCAGAATATAGTTAAGTACAAGGCTCTGAAACTATGTTACACTTTTAACCACAAATCAGATAATGTGCCCAGCGGTCCAATGATCTTGGATCCACTGTAAGAAGACCACAGATACCTCTGTTGATCCAGCTGAACCTGAAGTCCCAGTCCTTAATGTAAGGCAGAGCCTACCAGGTTCTTCTATCCTCCAATCTATGCCTTAACTAGAAGCTTTAGAGATAAGCAACCTGACAATTTTCTGAGTAGACTAGGGAGAACTCAGCATTGATTCCCTCTAGATCCTTGGGATTGTTTTTTTGTTTTCTGTTGCCTTTTGATGAAAACCGTATTAGATGCTTCCTATTCCACTTCTCTTTTCTCATCTCAGAAGTCTCAGCCCAACTCCAGTCAGTTCAACACATCTCAAGAAAAATCCAAACAGGTTTCTTTCTGTTGCTGAGGAGTAGGTAGGTAAAGTCAGCCTGCTCGTTTTACTGACTGTTCTTCAAAAGAAGGAAGTAGTAGGTGATTAATCAGACAGTCAGAGGGTATATTCTCTGATTTTATCTGAAGATTAGATGGAAGTTGTCATCACTGTACAAGAATCTTTCAAAATACATTCCTGAGAGCTGGAAATACTTGCTATTTCAAAAAACATGTGACTTATCTTTATCTTCAAAATTGGAAAGTGGAAGCATTCTTGCTGACATTAATTCTCCTATTTCTACTTCCCCTTATGATTCCTGGTGGTTGTCTAGTTAATGAAATCTCCACAGTATTGTCTATTTTTTAAATCACAATCCATGCCCAGTCAGCACAGTCTTACTTATGCCTTAGGACTGTTCCCTGATCAGTCCAGAGCTCTTTGGCTAAGATCAGGTGATCTTAACTGAAAAGGCTTGCAATCATTTTTGGTATATGCCCTTTAATTCCACATTTTAGTCTTACTGTGCTTTCTTTCTGAAGTTTGACTGGCCCTTGTCAAGTAGTCATTTTGTTGAATGCTTTGCTTTTGTAAGCTGTCTGTTCCCTAACATTTTTAACATCTCTCATTATTTTATTTCCTGATCTTTTTAATTATTCATATCAAGATTGTGAGTCCATGTAATTCAATTTACTGATGCAAATTTCTGTATGCTGAAAGTCTGTTTCAGAATTCCTACATCTTAGATGTGCTTGTCCCTCAAGGCTTTTGCAGAATAAATCAGGACTTATTCTACTGAAAGTTTCATCAGTGTAAAACTGAAAAGCATGCCTGAAAGTGTACAAACATTCTTTCAAGGAATACCAAGCTCTTTGTACTTACTGGTAAATGATTTTCTATATCTGGAGTTTCTGCAGTCACTCCATGCTTGGATGCCTATGTCCACAACTCCCAGCCCTTACAGCACAGGACTTATTAAGCTTACTCTCCCTAACAAGCAAGCCATCTGAGAGCAGTAAAAATTAATGACCTGCAATAGAAAATGGTTAAATTAATTATTCACCAGTTTCCAAAGGACCATAATTGCATTTCCATTCTCTGTGGAGCTCTCTGATTAGCTTCCTGAGGGACTCGGGTGCTCAGCGGCATGGAGGTTACAAGCACAGAAGTTTGTGTGGGTGCTCAGGAGAGAGGGAGCAGCAGGGATTGTCAGGTGGCTAGGATGGCTATATGGGTGAGGTTGAGGGCAAAGATTTATATGTTTTATCACTCTGGAGAATGCTGGGATGACTAGATTTGCTGAAATATGAAGGAAAAGATATGGGGAAGAAATGATTACTGCAGTCTTTCATTAGAGCAAAATACTATAGTTAGTTTGGGACAGAAATTCTCTGTGACTCACTGTTATCCTGAGAGGCACAACTTTCATGACGTGACTTTTATCTTTTGCCCACCAAAACCTGATCAGGTGCCTGCTTTTGCTTTTGAATACTTCTCTACTTAAGGTGAGGTGAGACAGACAAACAGCTTGCTGCCACAATCTTCTCATTACATCAGAAAGAAATGGGCATGCTCTAATAAACTACATCTCAATAAGCAAGGCGAGAATGACAGACCTGGCAAATATGCACCCTGCAAAATGTCTTAACCTTGAATACTGCCCTCAGGGAAGGTTGAAGAAAATCATCAAAATTAAAAAATAATGATGACTGGAAGCTTGGACTTTTGCTTTCCAACATGATATTTTCCTGCAGAGTACAGGAAGAGATCATTTGCACAAAAAAGAAGAAATGGAGATCACCTAATATGTCTCACTGTAATTTGTCTGCATAGTACTTAAGTACAACAGAGATTGCCATATAGGCTGCCTTGGGGAAAATAAGAATAATTAATAATAAAAACAAGCAAGCTAAGTTGGCATAAGTCCATTTTCCATTGACTTTATAGTCCTCAGAGCCTTTACTTACAGTGTTATGAGATATTGTGATACTCTTTGTACTTTCTAGTGGTTAATCTTGGCTTTATACACTTTAGAACATTTTGATTTCCTGTAAATTTGAATTTTCATTTGGCAAATCAAAAGTACTGTAACAGAGGAATACAAGTCCACCTTATTTCCTCATGAATCGCATTTGAAGTTTTTTGGATTTATAGGAATACATGGATACTCCATAACTATGGCATGATCCTGTCAATCAGAGGAAGGGAACATTAAACGTTCACGACTGCTGAAAGGAAATTTCCTTCAATTGTTCATCATGCCTCCATTCTTAACATTCCCCATAGGATTTCCTCTTGCTCTAAACTTCAGAAAAGGATTTTTTTCACAAGATTTTTTTTATGGTACTAGTAAACTGATGAAGGGGGCCATGATTGTCAAATATTGATTGTTTTATTGCTTCAGTTACGCCTATGGTGAGACTAAGATAGCAGATTTTACCGCAATAAACTATTTGCCTAGAAAAATGAAAAAAGAATTTTTAATCTGTTAATCTATCAAACAAATGCAGTCACAAAAATTAAGCAGCATGCTCACAGTAAACCTAACTAAATCAAACTAAAATGCTATCTGTGATGGCGTATATTCCTCAAAGACTGTTTCTTCATTACTAGCCTCGTACAACAGATATAGATCTGGAAAAAATAATTAAGTAATCATAGAATCATAGAATCAACAGGGTTGGAAAAGACCTCTGAGATCATCAAGTCCAAGCCTTGATCCAACACCACCGTGGTTACTAGACCATGGCACTCAGTGCCACATCCAGCCTCATCTTTAAAACCTCCAGGGACAGTGCATCCACCACCTCTCTGGGCAGCCCATTCCAATGTCTGATTGCTCTCTCTGTAAAAAATTTCTTCCTAAAATGAAACTATAGCATTTTCAATACTCAGGGAAACAAAGAGGGACATCAAGAGCTGGCGATTTTGAGACATACACCAGATGCTTTTAGAATAATTCGTCACCCTCATCATTCTGATTGGACAGTCTTTAACAGACTCTCACCAGGATGTCAGCCTTGTTGGCCTTCCCCTTGATTCTGATCCACAGGCACTCAACCTTATCGTTACTGATTTCAGGTTCTGCAGAGTCAAGAGACTCTCTAACACATACAGCCACCCCTCCACCTTCGAGCATAATACCTTAGAGTGGGAAAAATCCAGTTATAAAGTGGCTTTGAATTATTTTATTTCTTTTTAGCCTTGGTATCTATAGGAGAAGCTTTGGAAACAGCCTTAATAGAAATATATGGAGAGTAAAGATTTTGTTCTTACCATCATTCTATTCTCATTTTTGGAAAAGATTTCAGATATTCAGGAGATACAAATACCCTCTAAATGCTTATCTGCCCATTCCACACCTGTTATGATATCTTATTATATTTAGGGATATTTTCATTATCAATAATATGTTTGGATTATGCTCTTCTCTAACACATGTGATGAAAAAACTGCAGGGAACTGTTTTCACTAAAATGTATATAAAAATGAGCCTCAGAAACATACCTTGAATCCAGTGTGAGATGTTTCTCCGTTAGACTGTGTGAAAAAATGAAGACTATGTCAACTGTAAGTCCTAGTTTACATCTCAGCAAAAAGGTTACAGATGACAGTCTCTTCCCACCCACAGGCAGCAACACTGCAGAGGCACTGAACATCTACACAGGTTCACTGATGCATAATTCTGCATACAAATGATAGTACACAGGAATTTTTTTTTCTTGTAATAAGGGAATGCTGCATGATAACTCAAGTCCATTAAATTCTATGTTACAACTTGGGACAAATGCGATTCTACTTCTAAACAGTTCATGCATTGTTCACATGTATATGCTGCTCACACCAGAAAACTCATGTCTGTGAAAGAGAAGTGTCTCTCAGTGTGAACAAAAACAGCTACATCTGTAAACATTATTTTTCAATGAAATTATAAGTTTCAGACCATCCTAGGGAGTGAAAAAATGGATTACATTTCATCAAACTTTTTTAACAGCAAAAATTTCTTGCTGTAAGAGATTTTTTTATCTGATACTGGTAGCTGGATGAAAAATTTGCAGCTCAACTCTAGAACTCTATCAGCTGCTACAGAAGTGTTAAAATGCAATTTTGTTGTCATACTGAATTGTGTTTGGATGTTGTCTATTTCTGTACCCTTACTTGGTCCCTTTCTTAGTGTAGAAAAAATAGGATGGTAATCTGAATTAAAGTCATGAGTTTACTTAATGCCATACTTCAGCACTGCAGGTCTCAGAACTTTCAGGGGAGCAGAAGTGGATAGAAAGTCTCTGAGGTCTTGCTCAGGAGGTGGAAGGCAAGAAAATATTATACCCCAAGAACAGCATGGCAAATCACTTTCCTAGATGGTAAATTTATGTAATACTGGCAAATTTGTCCTTTGGATAAACACTTTCCACACTCGGGAAAGCATATTGGTGGATTTCATTTTCACCAGCTGAATGGGAAGTGTTTCACAGGCTGCATTTGTAGAACAGAGAAAGAGGGATTTTTTGACTTGCTGACTCCAGTTGTCTGCCCCTGTGAGAAATCATGTCACATAATCTTCTTTAGTAATTTATCTATATTTATTCCTCCATTTTACCCAATTAATTCCATGTGAGAACAGAAAACTAAGATAATGACAATACCTTGTTTTCTTCTTCTTTTCTGGGGTTGTCACTCACAATTGAGTTTCCTGCTAAAATACAAATTCAAGTTTGGGGTTTTCAACTTATAGTCCAAACTGCTAGTGCCATGTAAGCTGCTGCAAAATATCAAGCCATCTGCTAGATACAAAGCAGTGAGAGAGGAAGTTCCTTTTTTTCTATTAGGCTCAAAGAGCTCATCTTTGCCCCCTCCCTCTTTCACCTCCTTGTGTCTCCAGGAGTGAGACCCATTAATGTGTTGCGTAGCTACACCCCCACAAGTTCCATCATGCCAATTCTCAACACCGTACTCCCTAACTATCCCCTGACTGTGGGAATACAGTACCAAGATGCAAAAACTGTCTTTTTCCCACGTGACTTACCCCTATTGCTTCCAGCAGGACCCACTGCCCTGGAGTGATTTTGACATGTGTATTATTTGAGATATATAAACCCGGATCAAAAATACTTTTTTCTTCCCATTTGGCTTTAATTAATGCAGAAATGCAGTAACATGAAATATATTTTGCTATGTGGCCTCTCTTAATTCACTCCTGCTTGCTTTTCCACACACACATAAATACCCGCAGTCTTCAATATCACAAATACCATATAAAAGATCAGAGTTCTGAGTTGAATATTGGATCTAAGACATTGCATATGCTCCAGCAAACACGAAGTATATTCACATACTGCACAATGAACTAACTGTCTTCTCAATCAGGTAATGGTACATAATTAGCAGTGAAGGATCTTGTTTTCATGTTATGTCCTTAGGATTTCACACCTCCCAAAAATATCGAATCTCTGAACTTCTCATGTAATTCCTACTCATGATTCTTTCTCTGAAAAATCTTGAAAAAAATTACTAACAACTCAAATACTCCTGGAAACGATTGTCTTTTCTAAGATGGTGATGTTACTACAGCCATGTTTCTTTTCATTCATAGCAGGTATATCATATTGAAAGTTGTATTCTGATAGAACCTGTAGTAGGTAAACTGAAGAAATTTGCTGTCTGAACTTGAAGTAAGTCATTAAAGGCAGCAAATTCAAACTGTGTTTTTTCTGTCTTTTGTCACATTATGATCAGCATATAGCATTGATAGTTTGATGGTAGACAGGAACATTTTTCATCATGGTCAAAGAAAAAATATTCCTGAGTTTTTCTTCATGCATCCGGAGAGCTGTAAAACTAACCAAGGACAAATATGAGGCTGGTGAAATATGAAACAATTAAAGGAAATCCCAGTCTAAATCATAATCTCCAGATGGAAAGTGTAAGGAAAAAAAAAAAAGCAAAGGTTTCACTGGATGCTCAGTACAGTCTTTTTAAATTTTTTTTTTCAGTGATCTCTGCTCACATTTGAAATGAAAAGATTTTGTGTGTTCACGCATGATAATTCAGCATGCATACCTATGTTTTCTCAGGACCTGCAGTAACAGTAAGCAACTGAGTTTTCAGCAAATTGTTATAAAATTCTGATGTGGTGTTCTTTCCTCATTCCAATTAGAGTGGTACGGCCCTTCTCTCTAGCAGTGATTGACAACAGTAAGGATCTAAGTTCAATTTGTGGGACTTAGTGATCATGCTCAAGCATCATTCCTTTGAGCTCTGGCCAGCTGAAAAAAATGTTTTCAACTAAATCAATCTCCATGCACTTAGTAAATTAACTCTATGGATCACTCCACTCTAAGTGTTTTGTTAAACAGAAAACATTTAGCCAATCAGGACTCTACCAGGAGGGCAAAGAAAAATAGAAGAATCCTAATATATCAATGGGGAGAGCATAAGTGCCTCAGAGAAAGCAGCTGCCCCCCTCAGAGCAGGCTGGCAATGGTGCTAATTCCTTCCCCCATGGCTACACATGTCCAGAGAAGCAGGTGACTATTCACCTGCCAGCACTACTTGGTGTACCTGCTGTTTGGTTGCCCATATCTTTTCCAATACATGATGGTACCCGTCACATTTATTTTCCCTTAAAGTTCTTCCCTTTCTTCAGGGTTACGGCTAGTGGTGCTATAAATTTAAAGAACCTCCCCTAGTTAAATCAGCACATTCAAAAGCTTTAAGGAAATAATCCAGTTCCTCTTTTAAAAGTAAAAGACTGCTCACTTCATTGGAATTGGACTCACATCAGCAACATATTTGACAACTCATCATCTACATATCCCTACTCCCATCAGTCAGAAGTGACAGTGGGTTATACTTGCCAATATAATAAATGATGATAAGCATTTTTACCATGAAGGTACCTTGAATTATGATGATTTTATTTCCAGGAAAAGATACTTCTCAATAGAAAAAAATGAAAGAACTAATCGGGGTAACCAAGAAAATATATTCATACAATACTCAGAAATAAAATTAACGGAAACAAAATTAGTCTAATACCAGGTTGCTCAGAGAAGCTGTGATGCCCCAGCCCTGGAAGTGTTCCAGGCCTGCTGTGGCAGAGGGGTTGTAACTAGATGATCTTTAATGTCCTTTGAAGCCTAACCATTCTGTGATTCTGTCTCGGGATTTGATATGCTGTACCCATTTTACTTAAGTTCTGTTGCACAAACTTGCAATTCTTCCTTTTTCTTGCAAGAGTAAACAGAGAAGAGTTTGAAACTGATCTGAGAAGCCTTCTTCTTAGCCAGTCATTGTAAAACCACATGATCTTGATTCACTTAAAACTTTATTTGCTGCAACTTGCTGATTGGCATTACGGGTGTACGGCCCAGGTAAGACTTCTGGTGGTCCAGCTTCTCTGATCTGCTGCTGACAGTTGCCCATGTCATCTGTTTGTTTCTGAGCAAAATGAGAGAACTCCCATCTTGGAATACCCTGTCCAGATAGGAACTGTCGTATTTCTCAGTGCTGCTGACTGACAGAGCATTAAGGTTCATATTTCATGCACTTGATTATATGTAAGATGCAATTATCTGCACAAGTGTTCATGACTGAACTCAGATGCTTTTCAAATCGATTAAGGTCAGTTTTGAATTCTTTTTTACAGTGTTCATCTCAGTAGATGCATTCAGTAAATTAAAATCACTTAATTTCCTCATTTTATAGTTTACAATAATTCAGTTTTATTGTCTTTTCATATACTCTTAAAGCACAAATCTAACCCTAGTCATATAATTATTTAATTTGCATATTTTTATTATCTCCTCTAGTGTCTGCGTCTCAGCCAAACTAAATAATCCCAGCATCTCTTATCAAGTTGTATCTTGTTCACAGACATCTGCAAATAAGGTCTTTTTCATTTAAGTGTTTAACTCAGTATTTAGATATGTAATTTTTAAGCAACAGCTTTGAAAGCCATCAGTCTTACATCAACCATGAGGGTATCTTTATTCAGTATTTTTTAAAGTCTGTTTCATGCAAAAAAGTCCCAAATAAAATAAAAAAAAGCAAAATGCAGCATTAAAATTATGCCACATCCAAATTCTAAGATTCAAATATTTCTGAATTTAGGGAATTCTAGATATTCATTGTGAAAAATAAATGTTGCCAATTCCATTTTGTGGGAAGGGCAAGACCACTCTTCAGACAACAGAGGTACATTCAGAGAAGAATTTGAAATATATTTAAGAGGAAAATAGTTAAAATTCAGTTCTATAGAATTTATCACATATATTTTATTGATCCCCATACAGTTTCCAATTCTGGCTCTGTGTCATTAAATATCTTGGCTATTTTCTTTTGTAGGGGTGCTATTATTGCTGTACATTGCATATAGCAGCAGTACTTACAATTCCATCAGGGAATTAATACTCCATTATATTAAACCTGTCCAAATAAGTAGTTCAAAGGCTGTTTGTGTTCCAGGGAACTGATATTTTAGAATGGGGTGTGGAAAGGAAAAAAATTACAGTTATGCTGTCAGGCCCAGCTAGTTCCTCTAACCAGCTGAGGAAAAATGGTGAATACTTAACAATCCTCACACCCTAAATTAATATCCTAATGAATTGGCGTTTATTAAAAGCCTCTTGATACGTTTCTTTCTTATTGAAAATTCCTACCAAACACAAGTGCTTAGGGATGTTTAAGGAAGGTCTTCAACATAGAAAATCCTAAAAGGAAAGAGAAAGGAATTTTCACCTCTTTATCTCTGGACCTTTTGGGGTTGAAAAAGTTTCAGAGAAGGAGGTGATTTGGTATTGTTCTGAGTCAGTTTGCTCTGGCTGAGGAAATGACGAGAAGGAAACTACTTCCCCGTCTCGGGAACCATGTGGTGTTCCAAGATAAGGCAAGCACTTACTAATTCGAGTCCACACGCAGGAAATGTGATACATCCATTTCCTTTCAGGCAAACAACACTGTTCGGTGGCAGCACAAAAGCTTTGCTTCTAGTGCAAAATCTCAAACCTTCAGAAAACTATTGCTCCTCTGTGGACATACCATTCTGTATTTGCTATTTGGATGTTATGGATAGAAACAGTACAAACCCTCCAAATGATAACACATTGCCATCAAAATTTTGGGGTAAGGATTTTTTTTTTTAGAATATTGTTAAAGTACATGCTGATATTTGTTGGTGATTGTCTTAAAAATACTTCTAGACACTTTCAAGTCTCATATTGGATGCAAAAAGTAATTAATAGATTTTGTATGTCTTGCAGTGAAAAGATTGTTTTCCAAATGTTTCTTCGGCAAAGTTTTATCATGTCTTTAGACTAATCAAGACAGCAGGAGGTGCCAGGGCAGAATTGATTGTTTCACAAAGTTCATTACTGAAGTCAGTAGAAAAGCTGTCTATTGACTTCAGTATGTTTCAGATCAGGTAGACATTCTCAACTGCTTAATGGATGTACCTACACAGCAGACATGATCTGTTTCATCTTCTAATGAAAAAGAGATAACAAAAACTAAACATGTTGCAACCTTTGGAATAAAGCCTTATTCCTCCAAAATAAAAGTTATTTGTAGTTTGTTGTGGTGCCTCATGATCGGTTTTCCTTATTTTTACCTCAATGTATGTTTTGATTATTATCTACTATGACTTTTTTCTTTCACTCAAGTCTGAGAATGGTTCATTAACTGAAATATATAATGTGAGGTGGAAGTATATGTTATACTGACATTCATTCAAGGTAATTAGATTAATTGGTTCGATCCTAAAGGATTCTCTGCATCTGCTCTGGAAAATCTTTCCCTCCAAAAAGCTCTATTGCTCGCTATGTTTAACATTAACATGTATTAGCAATCAGCATTAGAGTGAATCATATGATCTGGTTTTGTGTATTATATTATTGCTATTGACGATGATCCCTCCAAGAATCTGAGCAGTATTTAAAGCTAAAAATTATATGCATTATCAAAATAGGACTTTGGTTGCATAAAACTGCCTCAAGAAAAGATTGGGAAAAAAATACAAGAGAATGGAAAGAGGTTCTTTTTTTTTTTTTTTTTTCTTAGCATAAGGAACAAGAATCTGCTGAGTGCCATCTATGCTTCCTGCAGTGACACATATATTTTCCTACTGAGAGACCATGAGTAACTCACTTAATTTTTGTGTCTTGGGCTAAAGAGTAGGGTAATCATACTTGACATCTTTGATAAATACTTACAGATTAACTGAGGAAAAATGTCAGTTATTACTGTTTCAGAATCTCTTATTGTCTGGAGGTTGTCTGCTGGACTCTGAAGAACAACAATCAATTCTGTAGAGTGCAGATAGATGTAATTCTAAAATGGCTCTTTCAGAACGAAAATTCGCTGACAACACTGAGCAGGACATGCAAGAGCTGTATTATTGCTGAAAGGGTCAGCACCTCCTTGGATTATCATTGCCCATCTGGCTTGCCCGGGGCTGACGCTGAACCCAGCCCTGATCACATCCTTTTTGCTCTGACAGCAGATGAACCTCAGAGCTTGGGTTTTTGTGAGGAGCTTTCATGATCCTTTGAAGGGAAGATGCCTCTAAGATTTTTCTTATTTTTCTGATAGATTTTAGAAGATTGAATAGTATTTCCTCTTCCTTTCCTGTAGGTATATCGTATATGGTAGACTAGGAACGGTCACTGTATAGGCTCTTTCAGAGGATGGTGAAGACAGTTGACACATGCTCACTGTATAGAGACCACTTAAAAGGATAGAAGTGTATTTTCTGACATCCTGGAAATACATGAGTTGAGGTAAAAATAAAACTACACGTAATAGATATAAATAAAATTTGGCTCTTTATTAAATGAGAATACAATACTTGAAACAGTGGGGTTTTTTAGGACTTGGCTTACAGGCTATTTTCTAAGCCACTATGTAGTGCTGTGAATGTTACTACCTTACCAAGATGCAGATGTTTGACTTCTCAGTATCTTCCATGGACTCAGCCAAAGTGTGAACTCCAGCATGTGTGCAAAGGTTTGTTGAGAGGGATTAAGTTTGTGAGAAAAAAAATCAGTGCCTTAAAAATAGACAAAGCAACTATTCATAATGATTCTTGATCTCTTACATTTTTATAAATCATCTGTTGTCCAACAACTAATTCTCAGTGCTGGAAAATATACAGGCATCCTATTTTCTAAAGCTGTCTAGTTTCCAGTGGTATCTTCACACAGTAGCATCTTAAAAGTGACTTTAAGAATTTTAGAACAATGAACAAACTAAACTGTCCTCTGATTATTTATGTGTGACCATATATAAATCTTTTTACAATTGTTCCAGGCTAGTGGAAGTGTGCATGAATAAAGCTGTGTAGATAAAAGCAAGATATAAACACCTCTATATAAGTCATTCTGTGTGAGTTGTCTAAGCAGTATAGACCCTTTCTCTATACTCATGCAGAGACCTTAACAAATGATAATATTAAAAAAAATTAGTACTTTTTTTCCCCCAAGCTTTGTATGCAATCAGTGACAGACTGGAGAGTCAATAACATGCTTAGCTGTAGATCTTGCAGGAATTCTTCTTTGAATTCAAACATCACCATCATCAATCTTTAGTGTTTTTGGAATGCTAAAACATGCAGTGGATGAAAACAGAAGAAACAAAAGAATAGTTTTCCTGGCTTGTAATCAATTCTGCTTGGAAAAAAAAAAAAAGATTATTAAACTCTTCTTCTGGTTTAAATTAATGAGTTTTATGATAGAACTCCTGGCCCTGTCAGCAAATATCATCTGTGTAACATGTCATAAGCACAAAATCGGGATCTTGATTCTCGTTGTGCTAGAGCTGTTCCCTACTACAGATATTGCATGAAGTCTTTGCAGATATACATGCCTGTTTCAGATAAGTTGTCTGAGCTACTGCAAGGTTGCAGGTGTCAGCTTTTGTGAAGCTATGTAACCTTTGGTTGCCCTCCTTTCAGTGGGAATCCATAGTATGGTACTTTGGGAGAGGTAAGCAGAGAAGCACTTAAAACAAATATCTTCTGAACTTCATCACTGCTGATATCACACAGAACTGTAGACAGAGAGTCTGGATTATAATTTTTATTGCTAGTCTCAAAAGGAGGTTTAACAATAGCTGAGTGAGAAATTACAGTCTGATACCCATTCATCAACTAATAATCTCACTTTTTACTTTTTTAATATAGTCTTTATTGAGTTCTTTTTGATTTATAAGGTAACAGTAGGAGAAAAGATGTTTCCATTTAAACCCAGAGTGCATTTCTTGTAGTTCCTAAAAGCATTTTCAGTTGCACACAAGTAAATACAGTAAATGTCTTCAAGACAATCCTGTTTCTTCAGTGTAAATACTAATATAATTTCAGATCAGGAAATTCAATTTAAATGGTAAATTTGGTCAGTATGACAGCAGCAGAGAGAAAAAGTGTAAGCAAATTTTAATCAACACAAATTTAGATCCCTAGACTATCCTTCAGCCTAGTTTTACTTAGGTGCCTATTTAAAAAGGCAACATTAGAATTTAATACCTTAGAAACATTGAGAACAATTTTTCTTTTCTTGAATCAGAATCCAGGGTGTTATTTGTTTGGTGTGCAAAGATAATGCCATATATCAGCTGGCTTCCAGCTGGTTGGCACATACTGTAAGCATTATCATTTGAATTTATGAGCTACAAAGGCACCCATGTTATTAAATACGTCAAATTTTGCCTTGTCCCTCCCTCAACCCACTGGTCTTCTTCTCATTAAAATGTGTCTGTTTGTTTGAAAGAAGTCAGACTGCCTACTCTGCTGGAAATGATGGTCATTATGGATGATCATATTCTAATGTCTGACGCTCTTTAGCGTGTTACTGGTGTAACAATAATCATGGTTAAGGACTTTGTGTCATTCTCTTAATGAACTGGAATAATAGGTATGAAGGACAGCACTGATACAATCAGTAACACAGCTGTCAGACACTGAAAAGCCCAACCTAGGCAGCCATGGGACCAGATTTCTTTTCTGGGATCCTTCATGGCTGGTAGTCATGAAAGAGCAGAAGCACAAGCAACAGATCCAGTCGGGTTCTTTGCAAGTGAGAAAAGTAGCATTTGTGCTGGCCTGTGTGGTGACCTGGTTAAGCCTGTTGGCTTACACTCTGATGATTTAGATGAAGGGATTGAGTCCATCATTAGCAAATTTGCAGATGACACAAGTTAGAGGGGAGTGTCAATCTACTGGAAGGCAGGAGAGCTCTGCAGAGGGACCTGGATAGGCTGGAGAGCTGGGCTGATTCCAAGGGGATGAGGTTCAACAAGGCCAAGTGCTGGGTCCTGCACTTTGGCCACAACAACCCCCTGCAGCGCTCCAGGCTGGG
>JAWMRA010000113.1:56542157-56561573 GCA_035584735.1 Pseudotriccus pelzelni | reverse complement strand
TTCTATTCTATTCTATTCTATTCTATTCTATTCTATTCTATTCTATTCTATTCTATTCTATTCTATTCTATTCATTTGGAAATGGGACATGAACAAGTTAGCTTCTTGCTTTTGAAATTGTTCTGCTAGAGTCAGGCAATTTCTGACTTTACAAGCTCCTGTTGGAAGCAGCTCCAATGGAAGAGCAGAGAGGGGGAGAGGCAAAATTCTTTCTTGCAACCTCATAATGCAGTACTGTTCTGGTGTTATAAGGAATAATTCCTTCCAGTCCTTATCCAAAATAATGTGACACTCCAAAATCATAGGTATTCTTCAGAAAACAGAGATCTAAAATGATAATAGAGCCTTTTAGAATCCAAATGTGAGTACTGCCACAACAGAAAACACCACACTGTATTTTTTATGGCAAAGTAAATAGTTCTCCATTCATACAGAGTACTGGGAATAATTAGTAAATATTGCATTCCAGTGATAACTGACATTTCCAATTTTTAATTTTTTAATCTAATTTGCTTTTAGCATTTAGTTAAAACATTATACAAACAATAGATAAAATTACCCAATAAGAACAAAAATTAAAAGCAAGCCAAATTCATCAATATATGGTGAATGAGAGGGAAAAGAGCAGAATGGTCTAAGCAAATGTTATCAGAGGAAGGAATGATCCATATTGATTTGGTGAAGTTAAACATATCTGAAAGAATGTATCCGAGTTCTTTGGTCAGGAGCCTGTACTAATAACTTTCCCATGTCACAGATAGCCATATATATATATATATATATATGTAAAATGCAGCCTTCACACTGAATCTGCAGCTCCCCATCTGGCATACACTGACAATATTTACAGCAACAACTTTCCTGCTCATATTTCCCACAGTGCTTTATCGTGCAGTATCTTACAAGGCTGCTTAACAATTGAATTTCAGAGTCTGGCTTCTGTCTCATTAGGGACTGATCCGCAGCTAAGACTTACTTGAAACTCAGAGATTTACCTTGTGGTCTATGGTACTAAATGACTCAAATCATTAAGCAGACATTGAACAGTCCCCATCATGACGGAGTTCGTAAGAGAGCCAGTAGTGTGCAAACAAACCTTTCTTCCAATTCCTCACTTCCAAGTGACTACACAGCTCATACTTTCAGATTTGTTATTATAATTCTTCTAGAGTTCCGCTAGTTCTTTATTGCTTACTTAATCTTCCATCTTCTGATTAATATTTTCTCCTTTACTCATTCACACTGGAGCCTCTAAAAGAGGCAAAATTTGTATATAACCAAGGCTACCTTTCCATACCCTTAAGACTTCTAATAAGAAGTCTAATAAGAAGTCTAATAACAAGTCTTCTAACTTTCATTCCTATTTCACAGCCAGGTAGATCTACTTATGGAAGAAAAAGAGTTTGTTTTGAAGAGTGTATAATACAAATGCCCCCATTGGTTTGTTCTAGTACATGTCAGTGGCATGTGACCTTGGGAAACCTCATATAAAAGTAGCCTAACATATAAAAAAATATATAGGAAGGAGAGATGCATTTCCTAGTTTAGTCAGACAGATCTCAGAATTCACACCATGAAATGGCCAGGAAAAATGGTTGACAAATATAGCCCTGGAGTCTTTTCCCATGTTCCTTAGACCAGAAGATATTGATCAAAGGGACTAATTAGAGCATTGTTCCTCTAAAATATGTGCAAAAGGTCTGCACTAGAAATTCCTAGTTGTCTGAATGGTATGAATACATATGATATGGTATGATGCAGAAAGAAGTGAAGAACTCTTATGACCCTTTGTGTCAGTCTGGTATGGACAGACCATGTCCTTGGGGCTACAGATTTGCCCAATTCTGACAAATAACACATCTGCAAGCATACCTGGCTTAGTGGCTGTGTAGCTGTGTTGATTACAGTTAATGGTGAAATAAAGCTTCCTCACACTCCTATAAGAAACATGCTAATAAAGTGCAAAATTTTTGTCAGCTTCAGAATGGGTTCAGACTCCTGAGTCAGGGTTCCTAATATGGAGTAAAATACTTTGATTCTTCCCGAATTCACTGAGAAACAAGAATTGTTTTATTTTCCTATGGCCAACTTGGACTTAGAGACAGCCGGATTCCCTTAAAAATGTTTGAGGATATTAGCATACTGGAAGGCATATTTTTAGTTGTGTTTCCGGAAGAAAAGGTAGATGATTCCTCCATGTTTCAGGTCCATATTTGAAAACCAGAGTGAATTTCCCTGTGCAGCTTCATAGGAATGTTCTCAAGAGAAAGATGATGAGGCAAAATATGACACGCAATCAGATAGCAGGATATTTCTGGCTTTGCAAATCCATTCTATAAACACATTGAGTTTTTCAAGTATATCTGAGAAGCAGATGTACAACACAGATATAAAATATGATACATTTAAACAACACTATGAAAGACAATTAGATCTTTATGGTAATATTACTTCCTTGAAATGTTTCCCTTCTACTAAAGCTACACCAGCTTTAAATCTAGTATACCTACAGGTTCTCCCTCTTGCTCCTCAGCAAAATATTACATAATAGTGAAGTCATATTTACAGATTACTTAACCAAATACTTGAGTAATTTAGTTCATATGGATGAATAATAATTGCAATGTGAATTTGCAGAAACCAAGAACATAAAAATCCAATACAGCTCAGCAGAGTTTTTAGGGCAGGGGCCAGTTTTGCTTTTGTTACAAATACTGCTGGGACTTCAGACAGATCCTGAGAACACAGTACACAGGCAAAACCAAATAATGTTTAGTAAAACTCAGTTTCACCTATAAAAGCCCTGAGACAGATTTTTTTTTTCCACATATTAGAGAGGGTTGTAAGATTGTGCATCTTCACACCAGAGTAATTTTTGCTGCATGGCTTCCAGAGTAAAGAGATTTCCTCTAATTAATGGCAATTGCTTTCTTTTCCACTTCAGAATGAGATGTAAAAACCATCACGTAACTATATAACTTCTCAAGTGATCAAGTAGACAGAAGCTGATTTAAGTATTCCACGTAATTCGGACAATGATCATGGTAGCCAGAAGACTGCTGGGGCAAGTGAGACCCACATATGCCACCTTTCTCCAGCCTGAACCTGTTAAGATCTCTGCAAGGAAAACATAACTGTCCTATCTACTGGGTCAAGGTCACCAAAAGATCTTCCCCTTTTCACTTGCGTTGCACTGCCTTGGGATGTGTCACAAGGCAGTAGCAGAGCAGCCTGGGCCAGTGACTCAAACAGGACACAGCTGTCACATAACTAGTGGTGATAGAGAGAGCAACAGCAACAAGGGTGTGGGTTTAACTGAAGGAAGATAGAAGATAGCATGTGATGATTAGGCATTAATAATGACAGCAAATGTGTTTGAACATCAGCCCTTCAGTGGGACTGATCTTCCCCCTCTCAGCTTCAGAAGAAACAGAACCATTTTTCTGTTCCCCCTCAGCTGTGTTTGAGAAGAGTTGATTTGTATGCAGCTTTTCAGTTGGACTTCTTATGCACGTCACGGTACTGTTTGCTGGAGCGGCTGGAGTGTCCCTGGGCTTCACTGCCTTCCCGTATCTCCACAGAGAGCCTGAAGCAGCCAGGCAAGAGATGCTCACTGCACATTCTAGTGCTACTTATGCGGGTGCCAAACTATTGTAGGAAGCCAGCACTTCCTCAGTGGTCCATTCAGGACAGGAGTAAAGGTCATATGTGAAATCCAAACATACTCTGCCCGTGCTAATTTCTACAGGAGAGAGAATGATGCCTTAGCCTTACACCGTGTTTTATTTTTCAGCTAGATTATACAGGTACCATTTTGTATCAACTACTAGACTACCATTATTTAGTAAAAATCATACCTAAAAATTGATCAGATAAATCATATACCATCTTCTGAAGGGCCAGAATTATCAAAATATCCCAAATTAAATAGATTTGATGAGCACATTAAAGTTTTCACTTCCATTACTGAAGTAAAGGGGATTATGTCAAGAGTCAGACCTTACATTTAGGAAGTTAATATGTAAATACATTCCAAGATCTTATTGCAGGCCTGTCAGAGAGATAAAAGTGATACTTATGACGAACTTATTTTTTTCATTGCCTTTATTCTGGCAAGCCCAAAGAAAAGAGTATTACTGTAGTTGGATGAAAGCAACAAGCTATGTCATGATCAGTCCTATTTTTGCACTCTGTCTATTCAGAGCACGATCTCTTCCTTGTATATAAATTATTCTTTTAAAGTGAGTCTGTCATCCTCAGGCCGTGTTTTGTTGCATCCTAATTAATGCTTTCCTGCTTTCCCCACCCCACTATACAGCCATTGATTGTCAAATACTTCACCATCTTTTGCAGGAAGGACACAGATCTGAGTTAGTACAATGAAGAGGCAAAGTTTCTTCAGAGTATTATTTAAATATTAATCAAGTGTATGGCATACACACATTTTAACAACTACACCTACTGTAGTGACTGATTATACAGTGCTGCTTGTTGTCACACGAACTGCCAGGAGCATCATTCTTTATCTAACAAATACAGAAATCTGGTCCTTAGGAAAAAAAGTATATTTCTTCTTCCAAGTACCACACCAGAAAATGTGTGGCATGCAAATGCGTCACATAGTAAATGCAGCTTAGTTCTGTGCTTTGTCCCCAGGACCAACGCCCTGTAGCTGCAGGCTCAGCTGCTGGAGCCTAACAGTGTTCATATTCATATGTGCTAGTCTCAGCACATTGTGGGTGCAATAGTTCTGACTCACTTCATTTTGTAGACCTTATTGAAGGAGAATGCTATGTATTTATACACAATTTCCCATTTTACCGTTGTAATTTGTTTATCCAGGAGTTAAATGAGTTTGTAATATTTGTTAAAATCTTAGTGAGCCAAATGAGTGCCTGGGATTGGTACCATCTTCCTTATACGGAAGATGGAATGAGATGTCCAAAATCAAAAAAGAAGAGCATGAAGTCAAATAAGACTCAAGACTGAATATTTTTTATTAGTAATATTATCTTAGTTTCATAACCCTATCTGTTTGTCAGGAGAAAAAAAAAATAAAATCAGAAGAAAATACTACCAATAACAGTTATTACATACGATGTCATTTTCCTCTGCTTTTTAAGGTAGAAGCTTCATTTCCTATAGAAGCTTTAACCAAAGTTACTTATTCATATTTTGAAACCTACTGTATTGTACTCAAGTTTGCACCAAGCAACCCTAAATTATTGTCCTAACATAATTTATTCCCTTCTACTTGAAGAGTTAGAAAACAGACTAATGTGAATTTGATTTTCATGTATTGAAATTTGAACAGCAGCAATGTAAGATTTATCTCTTAAATTACCCCAACCAAAACTCCATTAACAATACAAAAATATGTAACATCATAATAAAATAGCATGTAGGACATTTTCAGCAAAATAAATGGAGGAGAAAAAAATAGTCAGTTCAGTGTAATTCATAAACTCCTCTGGGCTCTAATAAATGCTTGCTGAGGAAAACAGCCATGGCAGTCTCTGCTTTTCACCAGGGAGCTCTGCCTTGTCTCTCTGGCATCTTATGTGCATAAGACAATTAATTGTTTTAGACATTTGAATTCACAATCCAGCATCTTAACATACACTTATGACATATTTGACCATTTAACTGACATCTGTTAATTTTAAACCTTTCACTTTTAAAAAACTGTGTTATATTGATACCATCTCTCTGTTAACCAGGGTAAAGGAAAGATGAATCAACCAAGCAGACATGTGGCTTCTGTGGAAAGTGCATAAGTTATGCAAGCAGAGTATAAATAAAGAAGGAAGCCATTGATGGCTCTGTTACTTGAGAAGTGTAGGAATCTCAGAGCAAGCAGGACCTGGCCCAGCCTGGTGCAAATACAGCCTTTCAGGCATTGGCTCATGTGGGAAAAGCATCAATAGCCCACTTCATACTGAGTCTCCAGCCTGGATCATCTGTCCTGTGTCAGCAAAAGTTGACTAATACCCCAGATCAGTGATCATCTTGGTTATAAATTACACCAACATTTATCAGCTTGTGGTGGCACAGATTCATATGACTACTACTTAATTGGGTCTCCTAACACAGACTGAAATAGACATTAATAGATATATTTGGTACAAGAGAAATCTCCCAAACATCAAACTGATTGATGGTCACCCAGGAAGTACTGGGACAAAGCAAGATAAATTTCTGAACTTGAGATAACTAATTGAATAGTTTAGTACTACCACATGTGAACATACTTCTGTATTCTCAAAATGCTCAATTTTATACCCATTTCCAGAAGAAGACAAATATAACACGAGATTTTTTTGCATTACTAGATGTAGCTCAGGCATTACTGCAGTGACAAAAATCAGATCACTCTTCCTGCTCCTTGAATACTTGTTTATGGGATACTTTAGGGTAGTTTTCAGCAAAGTTCACAAACAGCTCTTCTTTCCATTCTTCAACTTTGTACAGCTTTCTAACTTTCACCTGAAGAAGGTCCTTGTTTTAGCAATCTTAAAAAAATAATGAAACTATGGATAGAACACTGAACAGTATTCTCATTAATGGCTATTTTTGAACAAGTAATACAGAAGTTAGACTGTCAGCAGAATACACTGTGGCAGTATTTCAAAGGCAGTGTGTTTCTGAGTGAGGAGAGACTCTTTTGCAGAAACATCGCAGTTTTGAGTCTCAGTACATTTCCTTCAGCTTCTGTCAAGACACTATGCTGTCTGTATCTGTTTAATTAATTTCGTCCATTTTAATCATAGAATCATAGAGTGGCTTGGGTTGGAAGGGAACTTAAAGATCATCTAGTTCCAACCTCCAATACCTTCCTTAATACCCGGTGTGCATTTAAAACGGAGAGTAAGAGGTATGGAACTGGAAAGGGGAGGTGGCTCCTCTCCTGGGAGACAGCTGAGCAGGTTGCAGGGGGAGAGGGAGATAGACTGTGTTGCTAAGAGCAAGGACCAGAAACAAGGTCTTGCCTATCAGGTGCTGGAAAGAGAACCTTTAGAGTCAGAGGCACATGTACAGAGCTTGCAGCACTAATGCAAGCACTGCAATGAGGACCACTGTTTATAGCATGTACTGGGCAGGCTGAAATGCCATCTTTTTTTTTTTCTAGTACAACTAGTATCTCAGGGTACTTGGAGTATGCTTTCTCACCCTGAATTTTCACTTTTAAAAAATAGTCTTCTCTGTATTCCCATAAAACTTGGGATTTCGGAATACTTCCTGGCTTTTGTGGGTTCTCACTTAAAGGACAGGCTCCACATGAAGATGTGTCTGGGTCAGGCACAGACAGCAGAATTACTGTTGGGGGACTGAGGATGATTTCAGTGTATTCCTTACCCCACAGTCTTCCCGGCAACCCAAAATCCTTGTGCTTTGTTCTAACCCGGGATGACTTCTGTTTTCTTAAATGTAGCGTATGTACTTTGGTATTTCTTCCTTAATTTTAGGAATTTTAGGAAATCCTGCGTAATTTTAAGATTTCACTCCAGTTGCTCATGCTCTCTTCGTACATGAAATTATTTATTCTCAGGTGTAAAATATTTTTATCAATAAAGTGATAACTCTAATGTCATATTGCACTGTGGTAAATTGTGATTTAGTGTTTGATTTAGGTTCATGCAAAGGCCATATGGCTTAGTTCTGGGTTTCTGAGATAGGTAAGAATGCCTTGCCAGAGGATTTTTTGCTGCACATGGGGAAAAGATCAGAATTCTATTACTGCGTTTGTAATGCATTAGGAATCATAATGAAACAACATGGTAACAGAGTTTCTTTGTCTGTTTGCCTCAAGGAATCTTTGCTTTTTGCCATAGAGTTATGCCAAAGGTATTAAATTAAACATGCTGATATCTCTGTCTTAGATGTTTCCTTCTGGTTGTTACAATTACTCTTTATTTATCATTCCAGTAAAAACCAACTGTCAGTAATATCAAGGGAACATCATTTACTCCGAGTTGGTTTTTGGGATATTGAGATGGCATATTCCATTCTTCTGGCTTTTTATCACAACAAATGATGGTATTAGTAAACAAAGCAAATGTACTCTGGTGCATGGAAATCATTCTGGCCATCACTGTGGATGGCAGGAAACATCACTTTAAAAGCAGACTTAGCCTCGTGCTACTTCATGAGCACAGATATTTGCAGAAAGCCACAAAACCACAAGCTTTACTTCTCTAAACTCCTGAACACTTTTTCTGTGCCTCGGTGTACCTTACTTCCAAAGCCTCAACAAAATGTTAGTCCTAAGTGTTTATGTCAATCCATTTCAGAATTTTTCTTATTTTTGAGGTACTACGAACGTCTCTGCAGTCTTCTGTTGAAATGTTTCTTGCCAGCTTTTTCTGACACCCTATTTTACTAGAATGAAGGCTGTTTCTATACTGTTTAGATTTCCAGCATCAATTTCCAGCAGAGGGCAATCTTGTTCCTAGGTAGATTGCTTGTTTGTAACATTAATCCTCTGATGAACAGCTAGCCTCTCTGCATTTAGAACATAAAGTTAATCCGAAAGCATGGACTATATTTTTTTTTTAGCTTGTCAATTAATTAATAATTTTTTAGATGCTTCTGGTGCCTATTTGCTTACTCGATTGAAGAAAGTATCAGAAACTGCACAAAATGACGTTAGTATGAACCTTGAGCTGTCATCTCTTCTACCTTCTTTTTTCAGGACAGGGTTAACTATATTACAGCTCTTGACTGATGTTGTTTTTTAAAATCTTTTATAGGGGTAGATGCACTACATATACCGGGACTATCTATTCTAGTTCTTACCCAGCCTTATATATAGAAACTAATTTTTTTTTTTTTTTATTTCCTCTGCTCTTTTTTAAACCCAGTACTTACTTTATCTGCTTTGGACAAAAAAATCAACTGTTTAATTATTAGCTGAAGTGGGAGAATTACTCTCTGTTGCTACAGAAAAAAATCTTGCAGTAGCACAGGCTGAACAAAACGTCCCTTTAGCAAGCTGTGTCTGAATGCAGAGCTCTAACATTTCTGGCAGCAAAAGTATCTCACTTATTTTGTTTATTAGTTCTCATGTCCTGCACGGTCTGCTTTTCTTTCAGCTGTTTTCCCTACACACATTCTGTTTTCCAGGTGCCCCCATCCCCACTGGTTCATTTTCTGGACATGACAACTTCCTGAACCACCTTGTGCAGTAGCCTGTAACTCTCAGTTGTCTCTCAAGAGTCATGTGTGAAGTTTCTTGAACTTTTGCCGTGACTAAGATCACAGCTGCTTGATATTATGCAGCAACTGATTCACCCACCCAACTGAATCATGGGCTGCCTACAAATGATTAATGAAAGGCTGTTTTTCTAACACAATTAGTGACAATTGGGAAGATAGTAATGTCAACACTTGTCATATACCGAGAAATTGCTTTTTTGAACTCAGCATTACAACAGCAGTACCAGACTTGGCTACTGATACTAGCTCCAACTTTAAACCATTTTACTGGAGCTTGCAGAAACGGCATAAAATTTCAAGCAGTTCAAATTACTTCAAACCTTCTGTGGTGGGAAAAAGTGGTGTCTCTTTGGGCCCAGGGTATATTTCCTTTCCAAACTTGCTGGCTGGGATGCTTGAGGAGCAATAGCTGTAGCCTGTCAAGCTTAGAGATGTTCATTTGCTATTTTTGGGGAATATGGTGTGTAGCTGCAGAGCGAGCTGGAGGTTGAGGTCTGGGGGGCAGGAGCCTGAGCCTAAGGCAAGAGGCCGTGAACTGCTGGCCCTCTACATAACGAAGGCATCTCCCCTGTGGCCCAGCCAGGTGAGAGGACACTCAGAGAGACAGCAGAGGCCAACAACTCCCAGACTTTCCTGCCCTCAGAGTGTAAGGCTATAAAAGCCCAGGGGTTCCTTTGTTTGGGGTCCCTCCTTGGAGGCACCCAGCTCTAGCTGTTATTTTGCTATTTTATTATTTATTTATTGTGCCATGATTAAATTATTTTAAGTATCTAGATGTCTGAGACTCTTCTATGGGAAAGCTGGGGTCAAGCGGCTAAGGAAACTGCGTGTGTGGGGTGTGTAGCTGCAAAGGGGCCTCTGACTCAGCTCAGGTAGTATGAATGTGACTGCCAGAATGGCTCCTGCATGGTCAGAAAGAGAAGTTTCCTTAACGTTATAGCTGTTAGGAAGATGCTATGAGTTTGTTGAAACTTTGATGGACCCTGGCTGCGCCTGTCTTGCTTTGCATAAACCAGACTGTGTTATGAACATCCCCTGATGAGTTACCTGAACCTCACTTGAAAGCTGAGACACTGAAATTCCTGTAAAACAGTGTCTGAACCATTATTACCATCAGGTCAGTATATTTGTCATTTGTAAAATGCAATTCAGGCGTTAATACACTAGCTGGTGCTCTATGCTAAGCTCAGCAATGTTCAGGTATGAATTTCCATACTTGCTTGTATGGTTTTTATACCTGATTTTGTCACCAAGCTTTCATTTATGGAAAAATTCGTTTTGGGAAAAAGTAGCTGAGGTGATTTTTTCATGTTTGAGATGAAACTGTCTACTAGTTATCAAGGCTTTTCAGCTTTGGTTTAAGGCAAGATGAAGATGTGTGTGCAAATGTGTGTGCATGTAGGGAGAGGAACGCTTGCTAACTTAAACAAGTTTTGAGTCACTGGCATATGACATCACACAAAGGAAAGAGAGCTCACAAAAAATGTAAGAAGGAAAGAAATAAAATGGAAATAAATTTAGAATTCTAAAATTTTGATTGAAAATATAAAAATAGCTCTTTTCCACTATATGTCATGGTGATATGTTCTGATACTTCACACTGCTAACACAGAGGAAATCAATGAGCTTGTATGTTCTACATAGAAGCTTGATGGAGTCCCCATGGAATAAGGTTTTCATGTCAGATGCACAATGTCTCATTCTAGTTTTGGGCTGGTGGAAAAAAAGAAAAGTAGGAAAATTACTCTCAGATGTTCAAGTAAATTAACAGAACCTTGCTGTAATGTAGCATGAGTAAAACATCTCTATAGCAAGCTGTGTTAGAATGCTTAACAATGCCATTCTTGACTAACAAGCAAGCTACCTTACCACATCTAATAATTCTAAAATAAAACTACTGTGGGTTTAAGAATGGTGCTCCCTAGTTAAATGCCACCCTCCTGCCTGAGACTAGCCCAAACTAGGTGTCTTTTGCTTGCTTCCCCTCCTTTTCCTTCTCCTTCCTGCTCCACAGATGGAGTTGAGAACTGGAGGCACAAAAAAGTAAGAATTATGGGTTGAGGCAGGAACAATTTACTGGAAATGGCAATGAGATAATAAAACAAACAGTAACAGCAACAATATTAATACCAAAAGTATATAAAAAAGTGATTTAAGCTTCCCTACTGTACCACACTTTTATCCCACCAGAAGCCACACCCTTCTTCCCGGAAGTGAGAGTCCTTTCCAACCACATGGCTCCAGGCTCCACCTACCTTACAACTACTGCAGAAAAATTAGTTCTCTTCTGAATGAAACCAGGACAACTAGTTAATTATTTTCTATTAATAAAACAATAACAGCAAAAACTAGCATCTCCAAAAAGTAAAGAAGATTGCAATATTTGAAAGTCATGTGCTAGAAATCAAATCAGATGTGTAGGTATCATCTCACCCTATGGGTGTTTTCTGACATTTTGTGCTTAGCAATAGCATGAGCAGAATGCATGCTTGGAAAGCTGACTGGTTCTTTTTTAGTTTTATTAGCTAATATTGGCAAAAACGCAGTTCAAATTTGTCATATGTGCACAGCCTGATAAAAGATGCTTTTTCATTTCTCTTTCCTATGCATTCAGTACTTTGCCTCTGTTCCTCTGCCCCGTCCTGGTTGTTTCTCTGAGATGCTCTCATTGAATCTGCTACTTACATGATTTCAAAAGGTACTACTATCCCGTCATGTACTTGGCCAGCTGTAAAGTTTTCAAGTGTATATATTTGTAAGCATGGGAGAAGGAAGATCCTATACCCACTTTAACTTTACATCTTAGGAAACTTATCATAAAGGGATAGGAAACAGGAAAGTCAAAAGGATTTCCCAAGTTCAAGGAACAAAATGCTATTCCAGTTCATTGCAGCAAGAGCTGAGGGCATGAGGAGATTCCTTAGGAAAATGAACCCCCAGTGCAAATGTGTTTTGAAATCAAAGGAATATCTTGCTATCTAGTGTGGTTCATACATCTGAAAGGAAAATGAAACTCTCACAAAAGTAAGAGATTGACATAGTGTGTGTGCAAGCAACCTGCAAGCCCACATGATAGAAGCAGGATACTCCATCACAAAAGGCAAATAAAGTTTCTGGGTATTTCAGGAACTGAAAGTCCAGGTAGGGACTGTGTTGCTATTTTTTGGTGAGGTATACCCCAAAGTGAGGAAGAATATAACATAGGCCACTCCTGAGACGACTTAAAGATTGGTATGAGCCCCCTTCGGTTGGTCTTGCTTCAGATGTCCAGGCTAGATGGGAAGAACTTGCTTCAGGGCCAAGTGCTGAGAAAAACATTTTAACAGCCAGTCTATCATCTTTACTAATAACGTGTTTGAATTCCTCCTGTGTGGATTCTATAGAGTATTAAGTACTTGCTAGAGGTTATTAATTTGATAGGATATATGCTATCACTTCAAATATATAGTTCATGGAAAGTTATGAAATCCTCAAAGAAAGCTGCAACAACCAAGAAAAAGGTTTGCATGGCAGAAGCAATAATCCCCTGTACAAACCTGTAGTTTAGCACTGCATTTTTTTAACACTGTATGCAAAAACCAGAGAGAAGGAAACAGAGAGACTCCTGAAAGAATTGCCTGATATGGATAGATATTGGGCTGACAAACATGCTGACTTGATGTTCAGATTTGGGGGTAACATTCAGATGTTGTTGGTGTCACTGTGGGTTCTGAATTTCAACTTTTTTTGCATGGTCACATTAGGAGCACTGCAGACAGAAAGGTAAGGTAGCTAAGGTGCCCAGTTGCTTCTTTTCCTTATCCTTTCATTTCTGGCTTTATACCCAAAGCCTGTCCTGCCTTGTTGATAAAAGCCTTTGTCCTTCACCTCAGCTGGTGTTAGAGGTGAAAGTGGAGAATTGATTGAGGTAGGGTACCAAATCTTTTCAGTTATGAACGTAATCAAATAAAGCAGGCAATGTGAGCAGCCTGAAAAGCATACAGATCAAAATATATTTAGAGGACTAGCACCTGGGTAGCTTTTTTTGTTGGCAGCATCCCTACCTTATCCCCAAATCTTTTTTTTTTATTCTTTTCCTTAAAAGCAGAGCACAGAATGACACGCACAGCTCGCAAGAAGCTGTAAGATATTAATGGCCCCTTGGGGGACACTATGTGTCAATATCACACTGACTCTCCTGAAAGGTTGGTTCTGCTCTGGCACTGCCCAGATTAAGGAAAAGAAAAACAACTCAGGGGTCCCCTCAAGATCCCAGGTGCAGCAAGTCCCACTCTGTCTTTGATCTTTTTCTCTGTTTGATAGTATTTTCTCCAATGTACCTCAGGGCTGTGATTGCAGGACATTTTAAAGAGTAAATCAATGGGCATAGATTTACAATTCTTCAATCCAAGTTTTCAGAACTGAATTACATTTCAGTAAAATTCATCCTCTGCAGGGAGTGAGCAAAGAACAAGTTTGGCCTATTAGTGTGACCCATGGTTCCAACTGAAGTTAGTGAGATTTTGGAAAGAGAAAAAAATTAAAATGCCTGTAACCATGAGTCTAGTGATATTTCTATAATACAAACCAAAAAGATTAAATATAGGTCCAAATGGAAAAGTGAGCATTTGGTGTCCCATATGGCAACCACAATAGAGAGTGTAAACTCAGATGAGTTTCATGAGGAAATAATTTTATCCTCTATTTTGACATTCATATGATATCACAGAGATAGCAAAACAAAAGAACTAAAGAAGTAAAAGAAAATGAAACCGTTATCCGAAGGGATAATTGTCTGTGCTGTACCTTCAGCACAGGAGAACAGCACGTGGGAAGGACTGAAGAGCTGCACTCAATACTTTTGTCAATTCCCTCATCTGCTTTTAACAGTGTGAAACTCTAGTTTGATTGTGCAGGTGGTGAAAATTATGGCTAGAGGGATACAGGGACAAATCCTCACCATGGTGCATGGCAACCCCAGAGCCAGGTACACTTTTTTGTCTTGCTGTACCTCTACTTATGCTTGAGGCTGCTGAGCCCTGCGGAGATCCCCTTCACCAGCTGAGAGTCCAAAGAGTTGCAGGGATATCAGTGGCAGCACAGAGACCTGTGTCTGGGGGATTCCTTGGCAGCCTTGAATATAATAACCTAACTAGCATTCGAGCTGAAGTGCAAAAGAAATCAGCACAAGAAAGGATTAGTTCTTGCTCCACTTTCCCATAGCCACACAGGGACAGCAGTAAGGGTACTCAGACTGCAGCTCTAGTGCGTGGGAAACACTGTCTTCAGGAATCCTGGGACTTATTCAGCTAGCGGTCACCAAGTCCTGGCTCTCCCTTCCCACCTTTGGGAATATGAGTAGGAACTTGCAGTAACAGAATGTATTAAATCCATTAAAATGTCATAATAAGCTATTCCTGACCAAAAGGGGCACAGTAAGTCCTGCTGTGTCTCTTAAGATGTTTTATAAAGGGCAGAATCACTCTGAGTTTGGGAGAGGAAGGCTGCTTATGGTGAAGGTGCTCTGACCTGGAGCCAAGAGTTGCAGTGCAGGAGGCTGCCTGTGGGTTCTTGCAAAAAGCAGACCAGGCAATGACCCTTTGCCTTTAGAGTGCCCAGTAAAGAGTTTCATAGCTATAAAATTGAGGGCTTAAAGCAAAATTGTATTTTTGGATCAAGTCTGATCCATGTCTGAATGAAAGCACAACAAAGTGTTCCTGAGAGGGAGAAGTTCTCTGCAACAATATCCAATGTGTTATCCTTAGCACGCTTTATTTGAAAAGGATAATGGTTATAAGCCTACCTGAAAGAAGAGTTTACAAGCCAGGAACAGTAGGATTGTATAGCCTTTCAAGTATGAATCACTAGCAATTTTTCACTAAAGGAAGAAAATTAGGAAGGTAGATTAGGAAGACAGTAATGACTACTTCTTAAAACACAGTTAGCCAATAATCATTTACATCTCCTCTGCTGGAAGCAAGGGAAATATTTCTTTTTCCACTTCTGCAGTGACATGCCCTAAGTTTAAGGCTAACTTAAACAAAGGAGTCTGTTCCCAGGTGCCAGTACTGGGATGCCTCTGTCTGCAAGTCAGTCCCGCTGGCCCTGCCTGGCACCTGTCCTCCCCTCTGCAGTGTGCTGAGTGCTCTTCATAGACATCCCTCACTCTCTTTGCCTCTTCAGCAGCTGCTTTAGCCAAATCCCACAACTCAGATTCACTGTCATTATTCTGGGGATTGGGAATGACTGTTTGCACATTACCATAAATTCAGGAGAAACTTTAACAGCTGCTACCTTGCAAGAAAATCTTGGACCTAGTCTCATCTTGCCTTGTTCGGGCTCTAATGGCTGCATTCCAGTCTTGGAGTTACTACCCTCAGTTATGGTGATCAGCCAGGCACAGTGTCCTCTGGCCTGTGCTTGGGTATGCTGTAGGAGTTGCTTGCCTTTATCTAATGAATACATTTTCTTTTTTAACAGAAATGCTTCACAAACATGATAGTACAGAAAAGACAGAATAAATGTTTCGAGTTGTCCCATGGATCTTTTTTGCTTATACCATCTTTGCTCCACCAGCTGTCAACACAGTGTTCCTTCTTGTTTGAGATCCAAGCCCTGCTTGAATTTTAAGGGGATCTATAAAGGTTTTGCATTCATTTTAGGCCTCATCCAGGATTACAAATATACCTCTGAACTTTTTAAACTATCAATAAAGCTGGTGTTCAGTTGCAAACTGAGTGAAGTTTTCTGAAGTAACTGTCCTCTTCTTAGAAAAATACAAGGAAAAATCAAATTCCTCCATCCTGGGAAACCACTTGGGAGAGAAAAAAATTCTAACCATATTTTTTTGTTTGGTTGGTTTGGTTGGTTTTTGGTTGGTTTTGGTTTTGTTTGTTTGTTTTTGTTGCTGTTTGGTTTTGTTTTCAGATTCTTTAATCCTCGAAAAAAATTCTAAAAGAGCTAGAAATTTACTTTTCTTAACAGCAGATTAATACATCTTTAAATTGGGCATTGGGGGTAGAGCCTTAGTATTACAAATGGTTATCTCTGGCCATAATAATTTAGGATATAATCATTTACATTAATTGTTATGAGGATTTAAACTATTCATTACTCAGCAGTAAAAGACTAGGAAGTGTTCTCATGTAATAAATACAGGGCTTACTCCACTAAGAACATGGCAGAAGGCACATCACTGTTTTAATAGGTGAATTTGTGAACATATATACATAGAGCATAAACATCTATAAACAGAAGGACAAGTCTGCATAAATCCACACCTCCTATTGCCCACAGAAGCAAATACTTGGCAGTTTTATAACACACTTTGGAGCTGGTGGGTGGCTGATTCTGGGAAAGGATAAAGACTTTCCTTTCCTTGGTACAGAAACTGATATTAAATGTAGTGTTATTTTATGCGTGTTGTTGAATTATGCAAATGAAACAAGCAGGCAAACAAACAGAAAACCACACACAAAAACCCCGACAAAACACCAAAATACTGTATAGTAAGAGCACTCTGAACTGCGGTGTTTGTGTTGTGAAGGTCACGCATTTATACAAAGGTCTGAGGGCTTGTTCATCTTTTAAGGAGGTTGCCATTTTTGATTTGTTTTCTCTCAGGAATATCATTCAGAGTTAATGAAGTAACTTTGATGTTCATTTTTGCTGTATTTCAGATGAGATACTAATAGCCTTCACAGTGTCCATGGTGATTGGACTGGTGATTGGAGGGATCATCTGGGCATTGTTCACTTGCTTGTCCCGTCGCAGAGCTAGTGCCCATATTTCCCAGGGTAGCCCCTCAGCTTTCAGCCGTCGGTCCAGGCCCTCGTCCCATGGCCACACTACTGGCAGGACTGGATTTTACCGCAATAGCAGCTGTGAACGTCGGAGCAACCTCAGCCTGGCCAGCCTCACCTTCCAGCGACAAGCCTCCTTGGAGCAGGCCAACTCTTTCCCCAGGAAGTCGAGCTTTCGTGCATCCACCTTCCACCCTTTTCTGCAGTGTCCTCCCCTCCCTGTGGAGACGAACAGTCAGCTGATCACCCTCACTCCCACGAATACCACCACAACACTTGTGGGAAGCACCACCAACAGCTTGAGTCGACCTGAATTCCACTGGTCTAACAACAGCCTCCGCATCTGCCACTCCACACAAACCCCACCTCCTGCCTATGAAAGCATCATAAAAGCTTTCCCAGAATCCTGAGCTATATCCTTGCTGCAAACACACATGTGCATTTTAGGAGGAACCTCAATTATCTCAAGAATTTTTTGTGCATGATGAAGATCTCTGAGAAGTCTCCAGCTACAGTTGCGGAGGGGACGTACGTTGCCAAGAGGCGGGTAGCAGTGATTTCTTGGAGCACAACATCCCACTGTCTGAGAGACCACTTGTCTTTGCACTGCTGGCTTTAATTTACTGCTCTGCTGTATGCTTGCGTATTTATAGTGTTGTATCTTTAATTGCAGACATTGTCTCTTTATTTTAGAGGAAAAAATGCTGCTGCATAAAAACTAGATCATTTTTTGAAGAAACAGATAATGTTAGGGATTACAGATAACACCTCAGCGCAAATTTCGTTATTCTTTTTTTTTTTTTTAAAGTTCAAGTTTTACATGTTTTTCCAAGGATGTTATATTTTCAGAGAACACCTCTCCTTACTCACCTTCTTCCTATAACCCCAGAAAAGCTTCTGTCTGAGGAACCTTAGATCCTGGCTGTGGTTATAGGCATCCTGTTCTGCTGATTGTAAGTGAGCTGAAAAGACTCCATGTTAGGGCTGCTTCTGTAAAATTCCCCACAGTGTGGGATAAAATAGCGAAGTATTTGAAGCTTCACAAAGAAAGAAGTTTTGAACAACATATTAAGTGCACAATAACAATTACAAAAAAATTTCTGCCTGCAGACAGCAGAATAGGTAGTCCCATTTTAATACCCAGTGAAGCTGTATGGGCAGAACTGCTCATGTTTCATTTTTCTAGTTCTGGTTACCCAGATAAGCAGCATGAATGACAACTATTTTTTAATTAAGTTTCCTGATTTGCTATGGGATTACTCATTTCCTTATTTCAAATTGTTTTTCTCAAATTGTACCAACGTTTAATTATTTCTGGCAAATTATGCACTGAAATCCTGTCTTTCACTAAAGCAAGATTTCAGACATCTATGGCTAAATATTGGGATTATATAATGAATTGGAATATGAAGATAAAGATGAAATATTTAGTTGAGGCTTACACATATTCTTGACTTTTATATGTGTATCATGTCAAGCTAACCCCTGGCTTAGTAGAGACTAATTGCATTGATACGACAGAATGTTCAGGATTTGAAAATTGCACAGACAAATGGGACTTGAAGTAAGTCTTATTGTATCAGTTTCCTGTTAAATATTTCATGTTCAAATAAAGGGTAAAGAATTTCCACAAGTAGAGGAACAGTCCTACTTGTCACTTACAAATAAGCCAGTTGTTTCTAAAAGGCCTGGGCAACTACCAGCCACAGGACTTCTGATTCTGAGGAGGCTTTTGTAGAGAGAACAAGTTCTCATCTCTCTTCTGGGAGGGACAAAGATTCAGCAGCTTTTGAGAATGGGCAAAATGCTTAAAATCTTACTTTCCAGGCTTTTGGCAACTGGCAGCATGCATCCCTTTGCTGAGCTCAGCATCCTTCAAGAAGCACTGCATTGATTTCTGAAATGCAGTATTCCAGCCCAATGTCAAACCATTTGCAAATAATGCTAGAAATACTGAGCTTACAAGCAACATTTACTGCAAAAAAACATTCTTCATTGTAAAAGCAAATTATTTTGCATATATTTACTGACTGGCTTTCATTGTTTTATTCTTAGTGTGCAACATTTTCCCTTCTGGAGAGATATATGTCATTGCTAGAGGAAGAATCATTTACAGAGTTTACAGAGCATTTCATTGCAGACATTGTGGGTTCTAGCACACCAAGGACCTACTGATCAGACTGTAAAACTGCATTTGGCTGATCACAGGCTACGGACTTAAAATAATAGTCCTCTGCAGAAAAAAGATTGTGTTATTGAATTCTTTTTTTTTTCATTTAGAATTTTAATGAGTCTGGTGAAATTCATTGCACGTACAAGTATGTTGATCATCTCCTTGCTACAGAATAGGTGATGCAGCCTATTCTGACCTGCCTATGAAAAGTAAAATTCAAGCCTGCTCCCTTTGCTTATTGGGTTT
>JAWMRA010000113.1:56478274-56542148 GCA_035584735.1 Pseudotriccus pelzelni | reverse complement strand
TTTGATGGACTATGGAAGAGAAAACTTGGCCTATCAGGTGTGTACCCAGAGTGTACCCAGCTGGCCAAAACTGCTTGTTCCTTGAGAGTGAAATAATTTTAGATGAGTAAATTCCTACTTCTGAATTGTAAACGCACATTACACTACAGTAGAACTTTCCACAGCATATTATTACTCTTATTACACTGTATTTAGTGAACAATGTAGAAAGGGAAGATTAAATGTACTGTATTTCTTTTCCTCCTGAAATCTGTACCCCATATCAAAGCATTTTTATGTGCCCTGAATTAGGGAGATTAAAAACACATATTGTTTGGTGTATGATCAGTCTGACTGTCAGATGCCTAAAATTTGTTTTCACAACATCTGAAATGAATGTTTTACAAGCATTCTGGAAGCTTCAGAATGTGAAATAAAGTTAGATGTTACAACCTCAAGCTCATGTTTTTTTCTTAAATATGTTGACTTCCATAAAATATTCTTTAAAGGGGAGAGTGCTATTTTTAATTATTCTAGCTGATACAGTTACAAGTGTGAATGAGGACTTGGTCCTTCCTCTGTTTCTGTGGGGAAACACCCCAAAACTGAAGATGTTATTTGAAGTCAGATTTGGAATTTGCCATATGAGAACACCTTCAAAGGATTACAAGTGAGAATGTCTCTCACAAGTAAAAGTGCTTACAAGTATTAACTTTTCTGGTTTATAAGTACTTAGGTTTCAATTCACTGAGTGCTTGAGCAAATGCTTGCTTTACATGAAAGGACAATCACTATAAGGTTCATGCTTAAATAGACTCATGCACATTTTATTGCATTAGGACCAAAGCACACTTCACAGGGCCAACCCCCAAACCAAACTGCAGGATTCAGGAATCATTGGGTGTTTGATATGCAAAAAGATTATACTTGCTTAATTAAATCATCTTTTATTTCAATTTAAAATCCTGGAAAGAAGAGCTGAATTTTTTTTTAAAAAATGTATTACTGCAGATTTCAAGATGTCTACGCATTCACAAGCACGAATTACACTTCACAATAATTTTGCATGTAATACATTTTCACAGTGAGAAGCAGTGATAAAAATGGTGCTCCTAGAATCACATAGAGACTGATAGGCAGAGCTTTGGTCAACATCCACATATACTGACCCCTTGTCCTGAGTACACAGTGCTACTCCTTCTCTTTATTATCCTATTGTTGTCCTTTTGTATCGCATTTGTCCTGTTGTATCACTATCCTTTTATTATGTCCACAAAAATAGTCACTCGTGTTATGGGTTCATACAGAAAGTGAAACTTGGCAAATCTTTGTCTGAGAATAGTAATGTTCTATCATATTTACAAAAGTAGCTTGTGCTATATTCCTTGACCATTCCCTACTGAACAGCTGCTGATCACCTCTTCAGCTACTGAGTACCACACTGTAACACACAGAACATGCAGCATCTTTGCCAAATCACATTTTTAAAGTTCACTTGTAATTTATAATTTATCATGAAGTTTTTGAGTCATCTCAGCATCCATTCTTAAGTATAAAGTAAAACTACATTTACTGGCAATATCCTCTCTGAAATGATACATGCCAGATCCCTGACCTATAGGCATTTGATAAAATTAGGTGATGTCTATGATGCTGTACAGCTTCTGGAACAGAACAAACAAACAAACAAACAAAAAAAACCCAAACCAAAACAAAAACCCCACAACAACCAAAACCAAAAAAGAAAAAGAAAACAGTGATTGGAAATTTCCCTCTGCAAAGCCCAGAGAAGATAAGCAAAACCAACATTGATATAACTTCAAAACACATAGAATAGACTTCTAGAAACCAACCTTACGAAGTTAAAACTCAGGGAAAAGACCTTATTCTTTATTTGGGTCTCTTAATTAAAGTGAGTTTTCAAAGTCTTCGAGTGTTTGGAGTTCCTGTATGACTTTGTGAGAATATTTACCTCTATGAATGCTAAAAAGGATGACAAGATCCTAATCTCTTTTTCAGTGTAATATTAATATTGACTACGATGTTCTTCATCCAGCTGGACTAGATAATTTGAGAAAACGACTGCAGTACTCAATAGGTGAATTACTGCTGCCAGCAGCACACAGGGCAACAAAAAGGAGACTTTTCCATCGAGATTTTCTGCTTCACAGTCTAACAGCTGCAGCAGCAGTGACTCCACTGAGGATCTCCAGCTTCACTGTGCCAGGTGGGAGCTGTACATTATTCCGTGCTTTTGCTCTCAAATAGTTTGTAGGTTCAGGGAGCAACTTAAAAGACAAGTCTAGTTTGTGTGTCTTGTTTCTGCTTTTAACTTCTATGGAAGTTTTGACTTCCATCAGATTTCTGATGACATTACTGCACGAGTGTGGCAATGCCTGATGGGCATGGACTGGATTTGAGGAGCTATTTCAGTGAACATGTTTCCTGTCTGCTTTCCTGGAGACATTCTGCATCAGAGACATATTTTCATCTATTTAGCAGCAGAATCAAGCAATTGTGTGCTGAAGGCTGTGAAGGACCAGTTGCCCTATTTTAGCGCAAGGGCTTCTTTTAAACAAAAGTAGCTTAATCATGAAAGGGATTACGCATAGTGATAGGACTGAGATAGCAGGAAATTGGATTTACTGATTTAGGACATAACTGTCTGATGTGCCCATGACTAGAAACAATAGGTACTAGAAATAGGTACTGGAATGCAAAATTATTCCTATCTAGTTCACAGCAGACCTGTATCCATATCAATCCACTTTATTCTACAGCAGCATATTCATGACTACAAAGGAACAGTGATGCTGCTCTCTTCTTCCAACTCGAGAAGAGCACACATCACAGATGGCCGTAATATGCATTTCTTTGAACATTTACAGAGAAGTTGCTGATGATTAGCTGTGCACTGAAACGGGATGAATCCCCTAAACTGACCAGTCTAGGGCTTGAATTAAAGCACATTGAAGAAGGAGTCCCACTGTCTGTCCGTGCTTTGTTCCTGTGCTGTATAGCCCGGTGATCTTTTAAAGTTTTTATGGGAGGGAAGAATTTTCATTAAACCTTTTCTAGACAGATTTATGTTTTTGGCCTTTAGTTTTTCTCTATTTAGTTCCGTAGTAAGTTTCATCTCTCTCTGTGGATAAGTATGATTATAAAAATAAACAAATCTTCACTCTATCCCATTCTTTTGTTGTTCTGCCAGAACTTTCTTACCCAGAAAATCACTTTGAGGAATTGATTGGGCTGTGTGTGATATGCTCTCCAGCACTAGTTTGCCAGCATCAAAGCACTGATCTTTTTTTTTTGCTTTCTCTAATCCCTTGGGCAAATATCAGGGAAAGATACAGACACCTTTTTGTCAGTACTAAATGGCAGATGCCATTTAGCAAAATTTTGAATTGCCTTGCAAAATTCTTCTACCTCCAAAAAGCACTAATTCATGATGTAGATATTTTGGATTATTTTGGGTAACATAAAACTGACTCCACTAAAAATTCCTGCACTCACAAGAACATATTTTTGGGTACTTGTACATACACTAGATCAAATCTTTCAAAGCATCTAAATGCTTTTAGGCATTGAATCACTTCTGACAAGGAAATTGAACATTAAATATGTTCCTACATCATGTAATCCTATTTGAAATGTATTAGCCTAAAAAGAAATTAAACTCTCTCTGAGACACCAAAGTTAAGCATTTTCAGACTTTTATCTGTTTCACCAGCCCAGGGAACCTGCTCAAGGCCAGAGATATTCCCAGTAAAACCAAAAATACATAGGAGAGAAACAGGAACTGCGAAAGCTCAATGTAGGTTGGCAGGATTCAACTAATCCAAATAAGCTGGAGAATGGCAGATTTACCATGACTTTGCAAACTAACTGAAGTGTGACTGCATTTAAAGTCCTGACAGTATTCCCGAAAGATGTCTGAAATGGTTTTTACTGGTTAGGTCACCCCTAATCCATAATAACAAAGCATATGCATCTGCATGCCTTTTCACAGACATTTTATAGATACTGAAGGCTAGCTGTCATCACATACCTTTAAGTGCATTTACTCAGTTCACAGAAGTATAAATAGATGTTCCCACTTCATTCAAAACACCTGTAAAACATTAAATGGCTAGGTGATCTAAAAGCTGCTTCTGGTGCTGGGCATCTCAAAGATTTAAAAATAAACCAAGAACGTTTCAGACAATCTTGTTGCATTTGATGTTGTGCTCAAAATCTGAGTTGTTAATGATCAAAAACTTCCAAGGCTGTTTCTTTATCAGTATAACAGAACAGTTGTGCTGGTTTTGCCTGCAGTAGAGTTAATTTTCTTTACAGTGGCTAGTATGGGGCTGTTTTGGATTTGCGCTGAACACAAGGTTGATAATATAGAGATATTTTTGTTATTGCTGAGCAGGGCTTACACAGAGCCAAGGTCTTTTCTGCTTTTCATACTGTCAGACTGGTGACAAAAGTGGGGGTGCAAGGGAAACTGGGAGGAAACACAACCAGGACAGTGGATCCAAACTGACCAAAGGGATATTCCACACCATATGACACCATGCTCAGTATATAAGGTGAGGGCAAGAAGGAGGAAAGGCCAGATGTTCAGAGTGATGGCCTTTGTCTTCCCAAGTCACTGTTACCCATGATGGGGCCCTGCTCTCCTACTCACCTGCCTGCCCCGGGGAAGCAGTGAATGAATTCCTTGTTTTGCTTTCCCTATATGCACGGCTTTTGCTTTCCCTATTAAACTGTCTTTATCTCAACCCATGAGTTCTCTTCTTTGTATCCTTCCAATTCCCTCCCTGATGCTGCTGGTGGGATAGTGAGTGAGTAGCTGTATGGGGCTTGGTTGCAGGCTGGGTGAAACCACAACTGTGAATGAAAAGACAGTAAGAAATATACTGTATTATGTATTGCTGTTCTTCAGGGGTAGATTTGCAAATGGGGTATGCTAAACACATAACTGAGGCTCTTGCTACATAAACCCAATCCAGCAAAATAGATTATTCACAATCTACCCTTAACCCTCCAAATGCTCTGGCTGACCACTGGTAGTTTTATCTATATTGCTTTCTTGTTGACTTCAGTGAGACTACTCATACATTTAATAACTGTTAATAACTATCAGAATATAATTTCATAAAGCACATCATTCTCATTTAAGAACTACTTTAATAATAATTTAAGAACAGAATTTTTATCTGTCAAATGATTTCTGTTGAAAGTTTCTTCTCTGTGAAAACACAGGACTCCTCTGCTCATCTCACCTGCCCAGTCACTCTTTGAGCATGTTAAAAGATCTATGAGGATATAAGAGTCATCCTTACATCCCTATACATGAGGGGCTGACAGCAGAAGTCATGATGAGTCAGTGCTTGCCCATTCCTTTCTACTATTTGACTTGAGAGCAGGTTTAGGAACTCCTCAATTACAGCTTAGTTTAAGTCTTGGCAGTTCTGTTGTTCGACAGAGGTGTTTTTTGCATCATCTCTCCTCTCTGGATGATGTGCCTATGAAATAGAATAACAGTAGGAAAGACTAAAGAGAAGTTTTTCTGGAGTCTCACTCTGCTAAAGATCACTTCTGGGCACTATTTGGAGGGACATTTTTGAACTGGGTTTGGAAAGCAAAGCAGAGCAAAGAGAGTTTTAGTATCAGATAGCCAGTCTCTCCTCTGGCTGTTGAGGCCAACATTACAATGATCCTACTTGTAATCATGACTATCTGAAGGCAAACTGTCCCCAGCAGGACAGCCTCTTACAGGCTTGTGAAAAGATTGTCTTTACTGCCTCTAGACAGCATGAGGAATTGTCAAAATATGCTATTCTGATAGATCCTGAGAGATGTCACTTTGGGTTTAGCTTCCTCTGGAACTGTCTGCAGGACAAGGCAAAAAGAGGTCTGGAATTCTTTTCATAATTCCAGTTTCTGGCTTATTTTTGTGTTCTTAAATTAGTACATGATATGCATTTCTGAGTGACCCTGTAATCTTTTAACTATTAAGACACTTTTATTTGGGTATCTTTTACTGTGTGTAAAAATTCTGCAAGAAGAATTGTATGCAATCTTACTAGTACACACGGTTATTTATTGGGTAGTGTATATAGTAGGTAGCCAGCGTAAAATAAGACTACACTGAACATTAATACACTCTTCAGCTTCCAGGCTGACAGTCCGTAAGTTTTTCCCAGGTAGCCAGTTGTAGTCAAGTTGGGAGATGCAGCCCTAGTTGCTGCTTGGGAGAAGCTGGTACTTGACCTTGCTCAGTCACAGACACCAGGACTACCAGCTGTGCTGAGGATGAGTCTCCTGAGCCATAAAACTCTAGATGGAGCATTGTGTATAAGGCAATATAGGCCAAGACAGGACTATGGATTAGGCTCCAGTTTATGCTACCCACTGCCTCAAAAAGCATAGCTATACTACTCAACATATTTGTTTCAAGATCTGAGAGAAGGGTAAACCCCCCTGGGCCAATTGTTGTTACCCTTTGACTCCAAAGCTCTTAGAATGCAAAGTTCAAAATTATAGCACTCATTGAGTAATGTCAATAGACAAGTCATGTTTGCATAACCTTCTAACCATTATGGAATATTCTCCCCCAAACAGATGCCACTGGAAACAGCCTGAGAGTATCTCTGAAAATAAGATCCAGGGAGAATACCTGCAACAAATGACAGAGTTGTGTTATATAATTTTCTGTTCTTACATTTTGTGATTACACATCTGTGGAAATTTTTTCTTTTAAACCAGAAAATAGCTCACGTAAGAAGAAAAATTACCTGTGACTTGGACAGCTGGAAGTGTACTTAAAGCTTGCACAGAATAATTACCTACTACATGAAATACTGTTTGAAAATCCTGTAGTTACATGGTGGAAAAGGGTTACAGTTATTTTTACTGTGCCGCTATTGATGTACCCACATGATTGACACAGAGTCACCAGGAGCAAGATTCAAATCTAGATCAATAATTTATGAATTCATGGTTTCATACAATTTGAGCAGAAAGTTTAGCAAATTTCAAGGTGCTAAAGTCTGTAGCTTAGGTTCAACAGCAACATTTTAATATTGATATTCAGTAGTGCTGATGCTGGTGCTGAATGTTGCTGATGCTGGTTCTGAATGTTTCACTTGTTTCTGCAGAAAGCACTTTAATGCACCTGTCAAATTTAAAAATGCAAACTGCAGAATATGATTATATATGTACATGATGACAGCATATATGATGGCTATCAAAAGTATTGCTGTGCCTACTAGTGTCTTATCTTTGTGATAATCTTCACTTCCCAAAATCTCTTTGAAACCTGACTAGTATTGCATCTATTCATGTGTACTTAATACAGGGAAATATATTGACTATGGTGCTATGTTTACTGGAACATTCTTAATACTTCTTGTAAGATGAAAAGGATAATGAGGCATTGATGTATTGGCCAAGGAGTCTAACAGAATGTAAGAGTTAATATTCATTCTGTTTACCTGTGGAGTTGAACTAAATGATAAACTAGGTTAGAACTGTATCTCTTTCGCCCATGGACACTATAGAAATTATTTCATTACTATTATTTCATTGAAAGCAGTATAGTCTAAGTAATATAATTTATTAAGGATGGTAAACTAACCGCTTGATACTTTCTGCTGTACAGTTTCTTCATGGCAACTAAATATGAATATAGATTTCCACAGCCATAATAATGTACGTTAGGCTTAGAGTAGTGCTAAGAGACAGCACGTTACACTATGCCCTTTATACACATGGACAGTTTTAGAAAACCTCTCTCAGCTCTTTTTCCATGAAGACAATAGTGGTAATTGCCTGAGACTGAAGAATTTTTAGCTTGTTTCTGCTGTAGCTTTTAGATGGCTTCCTTTTTCAGCTTGGTAAATAAAGAACTTGTGATGATTAGGTCAGTTCAAGGGATAAAGTTATCCCAGCATAATTAGCATCTTAAGATGAGCCTTCCAGCCCAACTGACGTGGTTTTTTTTATATCCTGAGCTGATATGTCTGTTCTCACAAGCTTCCAGACAGTGCAATAGTAGCAGTATTCACTGGGGAACACAAAAAGAATTTGGCTGCACAGTCTAGAACTAGCATCTTGTACTATACACAGGGAAAAGGATCTGTGCAAACTTGGAGAAGTATACCAGTCCTTTCATTACAGATGTTACAATTACAACTCATGAAAGATTCCTATCATACAGTTACAAATGTGTAAATGGACTAAATCCTCTGATACTTAATGGGATTTTCTGAAGTCAGGATAGAAAGTAAGTAGATAAGGAGGCAAAGGGACTTTTAACAGCTCTCTTGCATCTGGACATGTGCTTCTGGCCTTTAGCACCATTAGCTTCACAAGCAATCTTGGATTCCCCAAGCTTCTGATAAACTTGCAATCAGACTTCATAAGGTGTGTGCCAACAGTGAATCAGAGTGAGATAAGGTACCCGAGGCAGGTTTATTCTCAGACTTCCAAATTTTGAACTCCACTGTGGCACCGTTACTGGTTTTTACTTTTAACAGGTAATCTGAATGGGCTCTGGCGGTTATTTCTATTCTGTATTCCTTTTGCGCACGTAGAAGCAAAAGGACTTTTATAAGGTATCATATTGTACAGGTGACAGGCCTGAAAGCCTGGGGAAAATGTAGGGACATGGGGTTGAAATATTGTTCTTAGTATCTGTTTAGATGATTAGATATTAGATTAGAGAAACTTATGCATGTCAGAATGTTATGTAAAATATAGTAATTTTTCATAGTTTCACCATAGAAAATCCAGTTTTGTATATACAAAACCACGAAGCAAACAAGTGGGTGGGGAGTTCAGTCTGAATGCTATGTCTTCTAAAAGACTTGAGATATACAAAGGTTATTTCAGTTTCGCAGAGAGGAATGTGAGCTTTTCTCAGAGAAGGGTTAGGTGACCTGCAGGAGGAGAAACAAATTTCTGGTGATGAAAGAAAGTATCATCTGATCCTTTGCTGAAGTTTGAACATTATATCTGTGGTGGTAGAAATAGGACATATTTCAGATAGCTTGTTAAAAACAAAGCTATTTGTAAGAACAAATAGCTTGACCAAACCAGAAACTACTCTGCTTCCTGACAAACTTTGGATCACTGTGTGATTTTCTGGGATTTAAAGTAAATGAAATTCTTTAAACAATTTAGGTGAAACATTAGAAGAAAATAGCTCTGAAAGAAAACCAGAAATACTAAAGTTTCTGTTAAAAATTGCATAGTCACAGACCTTCCCGAGGTGTGTGACAGAATACATGTGTCTGATATCGAAAGATGGATGGCAAAAACATCACATCTGTGATAAAGAATGAGAAGGAATTTGGACCAACACTCCCAGGACAGCTGCACACCATGAGCTAGATAGACATGAAGCAGTAGTACATACACATACCAAACAGCATAAACACCTGGAGAGCAAAATGTTTATCCTGAACTGCTTTGGAGTCTTGGAGAGCAGCTGATTGCATTTTGGGGTGAGGGAGCAGGAGTATGAAAACAGAACTCAGCTACAAGCAGTAGTTTTCCCAGATAATATCCCAGGCAAGGGGAAAAAACCCTTGGAAGCATTTCTAGAGTCAGCAGCTCTTCCACATGCCTTTTTCATATCGCTGTATCCACTGGGAAGTTTTAAAAAGAAAGCATGTCTGTGTTGATGACATGCCAGGACATACCAATGCAAGAGATGGAAGAGTAATTGGGAGTCATAGGCATAATCCAAATGTTCCAGTGATTTTGAAAACTGATTTTGAAAATTGTTAACCTACACAGAGTCATAATGCAAAACTAACACCTGCAACAGGACAGAATTGTTCAAGTGGTGTACATAGTATCATGTTTGTTAATATAATTTACATGTTGCAGGAGTTTACTTCAGTTAATGACTCTGCTCTGAGGATCCACACCTGTGACCTGAAAGCAGGGCTCAAAAAGGGTGAGAGAGGAAACAAAGGCTCTCCTGTTACACCTGTGCAATGCTCCTCACAGCCTGGGAAATAAAGAGAAAAGCGATCTTCTGCTGAATTTTCTGCTGCAGAAGACAAGTCATGAGTTTACAACTGCAAAATATCTGTGGTTTATCCTGCTTGCAATCACGTTTCTGAGTCTGTAGAGCTGACTCAGGCTAAAGGTGTGGTAGAATGTAGACTATGCTTTTGAAATATAACTTACCTAAAAGAACAAACTAATGGTTTTCTCCTTACTTCTTCTGAGAAGCATTCGGAGAGGTGCAAAGAAAGTGAGGCTGGAACAAGTTTCATCATTTTCATTTCAGCATTCCATCCATTTTTGCAAAAGAGATGATACTGAGGAACATGGATGTTTATGTGAGAGTGGGACTCAGCAGTGCAACAGGGTGCTGAGAGCAGATACTGGAGATTATACTAATCATGTCATTAAAGGATTAGAGAAGGGCAGGATAGTTTATCACTTTTTAGTTGTATTTTTTACTCTTCATATACAGTTTTTTGACCTTTTGTCTCTTATCTCTTTTGTGAAAGTTGAAAAAAATCTTCTGTTAGCTGCTGAATAATAGTGCTCCATCAATCTGCTCTATAAGCTCTAAAAATTCATGGATCAATGTGATACGGCTACGGGATCAAAGGCAGAGTTTCTGAACTCATCTACAGGAACATGAGCTGTAATGCACAAGGGACATTCTGCTAACCCAATGATTAGTAAGAGAGAGCTCATGAGTCAGTAGAAGTTTCCTTTTCCAATATAATACGCAAGGCCTAAAACAACTCTTTTAAAATTTTTATCCTTTTTCCCCAAATAAAATGATATTTCTATTTCTGATGTAACTCTTTTCTTAAAATACAATTACATGATAGATCTGGTAAATATTAAGCAGGTCCTTCGTGGAACTAAAGCAGATTTCTCTTGTCTAAGGATTTGGCTTTAGGAGATTTTTAGCACATCAATTTCAGAACAGTTTTACATGCTAAAATTAGTAATCAAGTCTAACTAAAAAACCTAACAACTCCCAAATGTCTTACCCCAGATGATGTAGCTGTTTTAGGTAATACTAGATTTATATATACATCACAAAAGTTTGTATACAAATGGTGAGATAAACTTTCAGACAACTTCTGCTCTTTGCTCGGTCTTTATGATTATAACCTTTTTGTTGTTGTTAAGTGGAACAGTAAAGAACATAAAGCAAAAATGAAGGTAGCCAAAAGATATCTGATAATACACAGAATAAAGATAAAAGGTTCAGTGGATGTTGAGCTGCTAAGCATCAGGATTCATGCAATAACCACTGCAAAATATTTGACTTCTACAGAGTTGCCTGTGTCTAATTATTATCCTAGAGAAGGCTTGCGAGCAGTTTTTTTCCCAGGTGACACTTTCATGAAAGGGCAGAATTTCTGTCAGTAGAAGTCAGAAAGAATTCATCTGCCTAGATCTTCAGGGGACTCACCTAAGACTCCTAGGGAGAAGAGTCTATTCTCCATCTGAATGCTTATGTAGTGTTATTTCCTTTCAATCCCTTGCTCTTATCAAAACATTTTTGGATGTGGAAATAATAGTGTATTTAAGCTTCAGGGGGAAAAGAAATTGGAAAAGATACAATTTGGATTGCTACCCCAAACCTTTCTCAGTTGTCCCAAACAAACCTTCCTCACAGAAAGTCCTCTTGAGAAGTGTGAGGAATGACTAAGGAGAAAGGGAGAGATAACATCTCTTCAGCTTATTTTGGTTCAAGAGGAGAAGATGATGGGTTGCATCCAGGTGTTGAAGGGAAACGCAGACAATTGTTAATGTGACTGAAGAGTGCTTGGGACATTTGGGATCCCCTCCACTGGGGATTTCCTGGGTAAACAGGGCGAATCCACTTGATCTTCCTATGACTCAGTCTCTTGTCTATAGAATAGGGAAAATAAATGGTATTGTAAGACTAGATGCACTACAGATTTCTCAGATCGTTAAGGGGACTATAGAGGTTTTTTTCATCAATAGTGTCTTGCTTAGAGAGGTTGTGAGGGCATTTTAGCCAGCCTTACAGCATGTTGTGCAATCTAGTGTACTACCTCTGAAAAGGGGAACAAAGTTACAGCAAACCAGATTTAGCAGGTATAGTATGGAACGATGCAGTGCAGTACATCACAGCACGGTATGGTACAGTATGGTAAGAGAGCACTGATTTGTCAGTGATTCTCAAATTTTAAGTCTCCTCACAATATGTGGCCACCCATACTGCACATACGTAGCAAGTGACAGCAGACTTGTTTTTCACATATTCCTTAGACTGAACTGGATAATCCCCTCCTCCCTCCCAGGGACCGCAGACCGCAGGACTCCTGCGAGACCCCGCTCTTCAGGCTGCGCTAACTCAGGCGTTCTAGCGCTAGAAGGAAACTTCTTTCTTCTCCGCTTCCTGCTGCCAGCAGCGTTTGAGCTTTTCCCGCAGCGGCGCCCTCGGCGGGAGCGGGACTGAGGAGGAAAGGAAGGGCTGAGGTGCGGGGCTGAGGAACGGGCAACCGCGGCGCTCCGGTCCCCCCGGGCCCGGCCCTGGCCGCGGGATGCCCGTGCCCTCCGTCCCGAGAGCCACCTCCCGTCCTCGCTCGCCGCTCCAGGCCAGGAGCCTGGGAACCCGAAGACTTCTCGGCGCCCCGGCGACGCGTCTTTACGCCACCCAGGAGATGGGTTTCTCCTCTTTAAAGTATCTAGGTGAAGTCCACTGCACTTCCCCAAGTCGTGCATGCAGCACAACGCCTATACGCCCTAGCTGGGATATTTCTGCTGGGTGAGAGGAATACGGTACCATTGATGCTCATCTCACCATTCCAGAGCAGAATAGCATCTTCGACCTCCAGTTATGTAGTAACAAGGGGAAAATTTCCTGAAATTAGACTACTGCAGGAACTCTGGTTTTAGTCACAGCTGTCATCCGAGAAACAAATTTCCAGGCATTTTTAATCTAATTCACTTATTCTTTATGTAACTGAATTAGAAAATACGATTAAGCATCTCAGAATCTTCGGCATTGAGCCTGCCTAACCTTTAGTGAAACATGGAACAGAGAAACTTAATTGAAGTAAAAAAAAAAAGGTGAAATCGTCTGTATAGATTTGGTACAATCGTTACTGACTGAGTAGGAGGATTAGAGCACAAAAGCTCAAGAAAAAAAAAATTAAGAAAAAAGAAAAAAGGATAATGACCTTTTCAGCTGAAATTCTTCCACAACTGTTTGGCAACTATTCCAGGGCAGGCACGGTGCGACACTGAAGAGGTGCTGCCGGCCTGCCCGCGGGTCCCACGCCCACTTCCCCTGTGTTTTAATCCCTGCAGCCCACAGATCTCTCTGAGGTAGGGAAAATTCGAAGGAGAAAATCAAAGACTTGAAACCATCTGATTCTCCCTTACTGTGGCAGTGACTCCAGCCCCGAGGTCTGGACTTAAGAACCCTAGAAGGAAGAGCTGATTCCCCTCCTGCTCAGGGGGTTTAACACACTCTCCAGCCGCGCTCCCTGCGCGCCCGTGCAGCGTGTACCGGCGCTGCGATCCGCGGAACGGTCACGACCACCTGCGGTGCACCAAGCGGAGCTTGGATGTGGGGTTTAATCCGTTTTACACACACACACAGTTTAAACGAAAAATAAGAGACTGGCAAACACCCTGACACCTGCTAAAATCAAGCTAAAACCCGCAGGAAAATCTTGTTTTTAAGACCAGCTCCCTGAGCACCTCAGGCGGGAACCCCCGTCAAGGACGGGCATGTGCCAGGGACGGAGAGGGACCAGCCCAGCATGAAAACACCGGCGAAGAGCTAGGGAAAGGAGCAACCCCTAGAGAGGGGAACTACGGGGGCTATAGGGGTACGGGGGAGCGGAGTGCCCCGGTGAGTGCAGCCACCTCCCCTTCGGCTATCCCGGCTGCGGGCAGGGGTGCGTGGTGCGGCGTGCCCACCGCAGCCCCCGACGGCCGCCGGGTCTCCTGCCTTGGCGAGGCGGAATCACCCCGCCGACGGGGCTCCGTTTCCTGCAAAACTATGTAATTAATATAAATCAAATAAGGGCTGGGGGGAGGGGGGGAGGGGAGGAGGTGGGGGAAGGGTAAGAGGTAGGGTGCGCGACTGCTCATGAGTTAAATATAAGTCTCTGACTGTCCTGAACAAAGCGACCGTCCCCTTGGGAAGGGTGACGTCTCTCCAGTAACGTGATTGCTTCTTCGGAAGCAGAAACGTGTAAACGCTATAAAACGCGGCGGCGCGGCGGGCAGCTCAGAGCGTGCGGCGAGACGGAGCTCTCATCTTCATCCTCCTCACCCTCTGCCGCCGCTCCGGCAGCCTCGCAGCGGGGCAGGGCGCACTCCCCCAGCACCGCTCCGCTCCGCGCCCGCACAGCCAGACCCATCGACGGACTCGCGGCTCCGTGAGTAACTTTCCCTCCGCCGCAGCGGCAACTTCCCAGCGGATGAGGAGGATATCCCCGTCCCGCACCCACGCTTCTCTTCTCCCCTCCCGGACCCGCAGGGCAGACGTGCCGGCCGTCGGGTAGTGGGGAGCGGTTCTGACGGCCCCGGGCAGCCGTGGAGGGATCATTCCATTTTGCCGCCTAAATCGCTAATCCCCGGGGGCCGCTGCCCCTGACAGCTGGCCGAGGGTCGCCTTCGGGGGTGCCAGCTCTCCCTGCCGGCAGCAGGCTCGCGGTGGCGGGGGAGATGCCGGCGGCGTCTCTCGGGACCGGGACCGCGGTTGGGACGGGGCCAGGTGCCCCGGGTGCCGGGGCAGTCGCGCGGCGGCCCGAGGCGAAGCCCGGGGGGCCCGTCGGTGCGGGCGGGCCGGGTCGGTGGGTGACGGCTGCGCTCTTCCCTCCGCAGGTGGCGGCCATGGAGCACCGCGGCGCCTCCCCGCTCCTCCTCGCCCTCGCCCTCCTCAGCGCGCTCTGCTGGCGGGCGCGGGCGCTGCCCCCGCGGGGCGCCGCCTTCCCTCCCGTGCCGCGGTAAGGGCCGCGCTCCGCGCCGCGCTCCGCCGGCCCGCCCGGGCCTGCCCTGCCCCGCCGGGCGCCGAGGGGGGCTGTGCAAGAGCCAGCCCTCCGCTGCGCCCTTCCAACAAGCGCGCAGTGCCCTTCCAACAAACGCGCAGTGCGGCGCCTCCCGTCGGGCCGCTTGCCCCGGAGCGGGAGGGTGCGCGGGGTCTTCGAGGCGAGGCTCCGGTCAGGCGTGTCCCGGCCGGTGCCCGCCGATCCCACCTGTAAAAGCCCCCGGGACACGGACTCACCTGCCGAGGCGGCTGCAGCGGCGCTGCCCCACGGGCTGGGAAGGGTTGACCGTGGTATATGCGGGAGGCGGGGGGGATGTGGGTTACGGTGTGCCCTGGGACGGGAGCGTGTCGGTCGGAACAGACCGGTGTGTAGGTTTTGTACCACTGCGTGCTTTGGCTGGTTGAAGTTCCTATTAGTTGTTCAGCTAAATTAAATCAGGTGGCAGAATGGTACGGTTTACATTTAGGTAAGAGGAACATAATGTGTACAGAGACCAGTGGAAAACAGTAGGGCAAAACAGCACACTGACTGACTTACAAAAGGTGTGACTTCAACTGGTTTACCTTATGTAGCAACTTTGCATGATTTTTTTACCAGGCAGAAATCTTATATGACTCAGAGACATAAGCAGTACTAATAGTGACTACAAAACTACAAGAGGGATAGCTTATCCTACTTTTAATATGTGATTTCTGCACATCATCACATGCAGGAGTTTCCTACAGTGATGGGAGCCTATTGTCTGCCAAAGAACATAAAAGCAGCCAGAAAGAATGTCTGATGCCAAACTACTGCTATGCAGTCAGACTGCCCTTGATAAAATATGACACATCATAAGAAACAGCAGTTTATGAAAATGTGAAGTAACTGTTAAATCAGTTTATACAGAGCAATTACTATGATACATTTTAAGAGATTAAATGTGAACATTTACAAGAGAATAAAAACACACAGGGATACATGACTGAACTTCGTTTTTAATTTAAAGTTCTTGATGTATTTGTTTTCTTTGGAGAAGGCCTAAGAACTGTTTCATTATGCATTTCAATGCATATCTTGAATCTTAACTGGGAGGTTAGTACGTCACAGGAACTGTTTTCGCTTTGCACAGGTAGTGGCTGTTAATTCCATCCATCATTTATACAAAATATAGTCATTAGAAAAAGCTTCATGGTTGTCGCTTATGCTGTAATCACCACACGTTATGCACTGTTCACTGAAATAAACTGTATGCAGTGACAACATATATCTAGAAAATATACATTTCAGGGAAGAATCTGTTAAGTCAATTAATCTACCATTCAGCATGGATTCTACTTGAAAGTGATTTTTATTTTATCTAGATTTTAAAAATGCCTTACAGATTAAAGTATGTAGACGTGCATTTTTGACACAAACTGGAACGTAAGCTGCGTTGAAGTGTTGCATGTCCTCAGCTAGCTGTACTTTGTATGGTTTCTCTCTCCAACAGATTGGGAAACAGAATGCCATTTGATGGAGCCAGTGAACCTGACCATGCCCGTGGGTCATTAAAATCAGAATCAGACATTTTGCAGAACACATTACCTGAAAATGAGAAGTTCTATTTCGATCTGTCCAGAATTATTGATAGGTGAGTTTCTTCATTATCGTAAATACAAATGATGATGGACTATTTGATTTATGCCAAAATATCATTCACATTTTCAAACTGAGAAACAGGAAAGGAAGATTCAATTACAGAAGAAAAAAACACACAGCCGCTGTTTGAATACTTTGCACCAGTTGAATACTGGTAGCAGTAGGGATGTTGGCAGAAATGTTGATTGCATTGCCATTCTGGCATGATGAATGCATTCACTTTCCAGGAAGGGCTAAAAATTATATTGTGAAAATCTGGGAGTTGTTTTATGAAATTAGTTTAATTTAATATGTACAATAGATAAATTAAGGAAAGCATTATTTTTACAGAATGAACGTTGTCAAAATAATACGAACTCAGGCTGTATTGTAGAGTTTATTTATTATCCATTTCAGAAATGCAAGGCATGCTGATGGAATTTTCACCAGTGTCTACAGCCATCTTTTGGCTAAACTTGCTGTGAAGAGATATCTGCATTCGCTTATTAGAAAACGAGTTAGGTGAGGTGACACTTACATTAGGTAGATTTTTTTTCCTAGCTGGCTTCATTGGCATTTTTTCACCCTTCTGTACCTAAGTTCTCCTTTTTGTGATTTAGAGATAATGAAAGAGAAGCTACTATAATTATGGAAGAGCTGAAAATCCTATATAAGTATATTACTGAATGAGTATGTTACTATTTATTCTTGATACAGTTGTGAAAGGTAGAGCAATAGACACTGTACAAAGCACGGATAATATATACTGGCAATATTGTAATGATTAGCATAGTAATTTGCCAATTTTTTTCTCTGGTAGTGTTTTTACTAGCTTGGTGGATGAATGGCAAAAGTAAATACAAAGTGAATGATTATTCAGCACTTAAATAACAACAGGGAAATGCTCAATGAAATTAAGAAAAAATTGGTTAATAGTGAAAATGTAAAGGAACTGTTTTTTCCAACTGTAAGACATATTGCCAGATGTTTGTGAGATCCGTATTGTAGCAGGATTAAAAAAAAAAAAAAGAACAAAATTCATAGACAAGGTGTCTGGATGCAACTTCCAGACCAGGACATTCATAAACTAATGGTTGCAGGGTGCAGGGAAGGATTACTTTTTTTGTTTTCATATCCCTAAACAGCAGCTACTAGGTACTTTCGGGAATGTAATAGTAGAATACTTTGGACTGATCTGCTATGACAGTTCCATTGAGAGCCTACTCCATATGCTCAGAAGCTGAGTAAAAATTAGGTGCTCCATTTGTGTCAATACTGCCTTTGTTCCAGAACATATAATTCCAGTTTCTCATGTGTTGTAAACTAACATAGATAATTTAAAACAAAACACACTGAGGATTCCCAAGATTGTGCATGAAAAATAGGTGTCCAGATTTGGATTTCACAAGGTGCGTTTTTTTCTCCTGAAACCTCCTTAGGACGAGTAATTATAACTACTTATGGGATGCTACACTCTTACTTTCCTCAGTGGCAGGCTCCACCTTCATGGAGTTCAATATGAAATGACAGGGTCCTTTATGAGTTATTGTGTCTTAAATCAAGCTGCACCTTGGCATTGTACTAAAATTTTACACAGTTTGTACTAATATTAACACAAATGATAGACATCAGAATAAAATCTGTTTATTTAAAATAGTAAGCTGGGCTATGAGAACAGATCAGAGGGAGTAATGAATTCCACACTCAACCACTTGATCTTGCAGAATTCCTGGGATCTAGAAATCATTGAGTATGGATCCTAATTGCATAGTCCATGGCAAAGTTGAGTAGGAAAAAAAAATCAATGGAAGATGTGCCCAAAAAGACTGAATACCAATCTTTGGAATTTGATCCTTGTTATTAAAATACATAGTAAGCAATAGAAGTGGTGGCTTCTTTTCAACAGAAAAAAGATCCAAGGTCATAGTTGAAAATGAAAGCTGAAATGAAAATTTGATTTTACTTACCTAATCAATATTGTAAAGTTTGTTTCACTCGTTTAAAAGTATCGACTTTTAGTCAGATATTGTCTATTAATTTTTTCTTCATAATTATTGTATTGCCAGCTCTCAGGACAGTCCTGTCAAACGCCACTCTGATGCTGTCTTCACTGACAACTACAGCCGCTTTCGAAAGCAGATGGCTGTGAAGAAATACTTAAACTCAGTTTTAACTGGAAAAAGAAGGTACCACAAGAAAGGAAATATATATATTGTTTCCATACTTTTATGGTATTAAGACAGAAAAGGTTTATATCCATGTATGTATACAGAGCGGGCAAACAAAAGGCAATGAACATTAATGACTTGATGGCGTAGTTTATAACATGGTTTTCAAATACAGACAACATTTTCTTCCTGACTGGAACAGACACTACAATCTAATTAGAACAAAAGAATGAAGAGGAGACTGCATCTGGCAATTTAAAAAAGCTTCTGACAAATTCAAAAATGTTTTTATTTATGAAAAATCTTCCTAAGGAAAAAATCCACAACACTATGGAACATGAGCAACAATTTTATAAAGAAATTTTTTCAAAATTTGCCTCTAAGTAAACACATGAAATGAAAATTTAGAAGTCCATGAAAGGCCATATGTCCTAAACGCTATAGGTGAGAAGTGCTAGCATATATGTTTGTAGACCCTGTATTCTGTCTGTATACAGACATCTGCTTTTAAATGTCTCTTCATTCATTAAACATGCTATTTCACATTTTATAACACTTTGGTATAAGCATAACAAAACGTGCAGAAGCTACAGTTAGAAGGCGGCCTTGCTTTCTTGTTTGCTTTTTCTTCTAAGAGCAATAAAACTTGTTTCTGATCCACAACAGCCAGGAAGAGCTAAACCCGGCTAAACTTCGAGATGAAGCAGAACTTCTTGAACCTTCCTTCTCAGAAAACTATGATTCTGTAGATGAGCTGTTGAGCCACCTCCCACTGGTATGCCCAGATTTTCCTTCCTCTTGCTATCTGTTACTTGACTTGACCCATAAAATGAGATTAATTGTACATAAAGTGTGATCTATTAGAAAATCGTAATAATCTAGGAAAGGGAGTCATGTTCCATGAAATGTTTATGTTATAGAGATTGTGTCTGAATAAAATAATAACTTTAATAATAAGATTTAAGGTATCCCATGAATGCTCTTATTGAAAATTCCTAATTAAATGACACTGTTAGTAATGCACCTAACTCACTGGGGTATTTAAACCAGTGTGCACTGTCGCATAAAACCAGAACTGACTCATTTTTAATTACAAAGACTATTATTTCTTCAGAAAACAAACTCAAGGATATTTCTTTTAATTAAAAAAATGCTGCAGATTTTGTTTAACATCTATTTCATCAGAAAGGAGTTGGCCCTAGAACTAAGAGGATCAGCAACATGAACTTCATGCATTAAGAAAGCACTTTACCCCATCTAAAGGGGGATCATCTGAAATGCAGATCTTACTGTTTTCTATTTAGCTACTACTACTTTTTTCTAAAATCATTCACAATTGTGTTTCTTTGGTTTACTGAAATGGAAACCTTTCTCATCAACCCTTGCAGGGATATAACATTGAAAGGGTTACAGAAGTGAATTGAGTTTGGTATTCTTGAAAGTGTGTTATCAAATTGATGATAGTATAGTTTTTGGCATTCGGCTGTGCCTTATATACAAGCAAGAAAAAAGATTAAAAGACTAGTCTTGATGATAACCTTTTTTGGGGGGGGAGAGAGGGGACAATGATACAAGAAAAGACATTTCTCCAAGCTTTGTTTCCTTCCAAGACTGAAAGAAAACAAGAAAATGTTCTTTTCCTTTCTGCAAATGTGGCAGTTCTTAAGTTCCCAAATATTAGAAAGGACATAAACTGCTTATGCCTTGAGGATTGAAATAGTTTGTAAGCGATGTGACCCTGGAAAGGAATGTTCTTTCTAGACAAGATTATTATGAAACACATCTGCTCCTGGATTTTCCACCTTCTAAAACTTCTGGCATTGACTAAATGAGAAAGAGTAGTGGTGCAGCACTTTTAAAGCATATTTCTCCTTTGCTTTTCAGGACCTCTGAAGGACACCTGGTAAAGTCTATGACAAGAACAACCTATTTTTGAGTTCCATATAGTATTTCAAAGAGATGACTTTAGTCATCAAACCAGAACAAATATGTTGTGAAGTGACAGTTGTGATATATTTGTTTCTTATGTAATAAAAGTTGATATTTACATTGTAAATATTACTCTAGAGTTCTCTACTGAAAGCTGTACATATGGATGCCAGTTTAACTTATGAGAAGTCTGTGAGTCCATATGCTGTAAATCCTTTCCTTCAATAAATTCATTTGAAAATGAGTGTGCAGCTGAAAAGAGCCCATCTTGACTAATTAATTGGCTTATTTTAAATGTGATACAACTTCAGACAAACATGTATGATAATAGGAATACATTTCCAGATAGCTCCATAAACAGCATGTAAAAACATGAGGAAAATAATGTGCAAAGTGTTAAAACTGCTTTACAAAGATCTCTGAAGGTTATTGTCGAGAAAAAGGGAAAGCTTTTCTAGCAGATTACCAAGCAATTAGAGAAAATAAAAAAGCATTACAATTTTGATGCCCAGCAGCATCTTTCCTTCCTATTCACATTTTTAATATTTCACAACATACAAGTTATATTAAGACCAGAAATGTATCCTTTATTTTCAGTTGGGTTTTGTAAGTGCTGGAACTGAGAAAGCACTAAAAGAATGCAATCCCTTGATTCGTTTGATGCCTAAAGTCATCAGTTATTTTACACTTAATTGTGGCTTTGATGATGAAATTATTGCTTATATATAAAATAGATCTGAAGACAGTTTACTATTTTTTTAGGATGAATGTAATTTACATATATACAGACAAATAAAAATTTTATTATCATGGCAAACAACTGCTGGTTTGAATCAGTGCTACAGGTAACTGGAACAGTAGAAGTCCCAGTAAGTCCTGTCTCTACTATAATAGTAGAGGAAGATAATATTTTTAACTGTTTTATTCTATGTTGTATTAGAAAGATGAGCAAATGAGCCTCCAGTCCCCATTTCTGTAGTTTTCTGTCACTGCAGATGACTATGGAACTGGAAATTTGCAGCTGTTTGATTCACAGCACTGTTGCTGTGAATCAAAATCTGGATGTATTTTATTGAGTTTGTAGATTTGACCAATTGGATAATTTTCTAAAGAATCATTTACTGTTGTTAGACTAACTGTTCCATTGCAATAAGGACAGTGTGTGGTACTGCGTGCACAACATATGAAATCTATATTCTTGAGTGATACCAGCCATAATAATCCCATGACTCCCCTTTCACCACCTAGAAAAAGATGAAATTTGAAGTAGAAAAACTTATCAGACCTACTTACAAGCTCAATTTGGAATTTCAAACATAGTTATAAATCATACATATGCACACATAGACAGTGACAAAACTGATTTGCAAGTTTCAGTTACAAGTTTACTTTTCCCATTTAGAATGAAACTTCCAACATGATAAAATTCGAGATTTATGGAGACTAGTTCTCATAAATATGTAGCCTTGTGATTTGCAATTTTTTTGAATATTGGCAAGTGCATGTAGCAAGAAAATCAGCTTGCACGGATCAGATGCTAATATTGCTATTTTTATCTAGCCCTGACAGAATCTATTTTAGCCTAAGCCAATGAATGGTCCACAAAAGTTAGATGTAATTTTGAAGTCTTCTCTTGAAAAAGAGAAGTAGTTTTCCACCCCCAGTTCCTATCTTATTATGAACATTTCAATGCAAAAACATCTTTGTAAATACTTGAAGGGTACTAACAGACTAATGCTATAGTACTTAATTAGAATTCTTCTTCATTGTAGTTTGAACTATATTAGTATTTCCAGGATAAGTAATCGTTGAAAAAAATAAGTGAAAAAACCCAACCAGAAGTGAAGCTGAAAATGGTCTTTATACACAAAATTTTTTGTTTAAATATACGTAATGTTCATTCACTCAGTTTAAAGTAATGAAAATTGGAGTGATCAAACTTTTGATCCTGCAATTCCATAAATATTTTTTTCTAATTTTTACTTATTTGATTTTCTTTCCAGCTTACCAATAAGACATCTGATGGAAGAACTTGTCTTCCATGTCTAATATATTATTTCCCTGATATTTTGTTCTCCATAGAAAAGCACAGAACCTTGGAACATGCATTTTCTGTGTTACAATGAAGATGGAGTCATTTGAAAGAAAAAAATGGACAGCTATTAGAAATAATATATATGTGTGTATATACGTATTTATTAAAATAAAAAATTAATAATTGCATTGTAATAATACCATGGTAGCTTACTCTGAGGGTTACCAAATAGAGAAAGTCTAAAAGGCATGCTAAATTTTGTGTACATTTTAGCAAAACCTAGCACTGAAAGGAGATATTTTAACCTCCAGAATACAATACCTGACTTGATATTTGTGTTAAAGGATAGCTTTTAACTTCTCATAGCAACTTTTGGCATTCTGTACGAGATTTAAAGCCCAGTTAATACACTTAGAGGAATTAATTGTGGAAGATGTAACACTGTTTACCTCAACTCCATGGGTAAGTGGTCATGATAAGGTTAAATGATAAAATTGAAGAAAAATTGCAGCATTTCACTGAATGAGACAAATTTTCAGCCTGTCAGTGAGCCTTGACATATGTCACCAATCTTACAGCCCACCTGCAAAATGTCATAAGTGTGGAATCAAAGCATTGCATTAGTTAGGAGAATGGAAGGGGCAGCCACAAAGGGAGTGTCAGGAGTACTGCTAGGAGGAAACAAATACCCAGGAGATTTTGAAGAGCGTCACTGACAGAGAATGCAACCACTAGAGAGGAAGGAATAGAACTCTGAAGAGTTACTGGAGTATGTGATAAAGAAACATCTTGCTGTGTTTCACCAGAATTTCACTTCTAATACAGGATAGGAATACATGTGATCTTACAGGATAGAACTAATTAGTTTTTGTTTTATTGAATGGAGTTTGCTTTTTAAAGCTACTGCTTGGAGCTTTTTAAGAAAGGGACAGAATTGCCTTTAAGTGCATCTTCACCAGGACTAGAAGAGCACATTTTCTGGTCCTAAAACTGTAGGGAAGATTTGCATGCTTGTGTGCATCTTTACATTCATCAGCCGCTCAAGAACAACCCTCAGGATTGTGAATAAAATCATGAAAGTTACAAATGTTGACAAAACTATTTAAAATTACGAGTAAAAGCACATTAAAAATGAACAAAACCCTTACAGCCCCTCTGATAATCTAAATGAGTTTGAGGGGCTATGAGGGTTTGTTCCACCCGAAAGTCTGAGAAAAAAGATTATGCTTAAAAATGTGAAAATGGGTAACTTGGATCCAAATCACAAGTATAACTTCATGAATGGGCATATTGAATTCTGTCCAAAGACTGACCTTTTGGGAAGAGATGTATGTATACAAGAACAATTCGTTTGCTTGCAAGGTAGGGAAGGGAAATGGAAAAGACTGTCAGCTGCCTCTTGTGATACTACCTGTGCTTTCCACTATATCTTTATTTTCCCTTGTTTCTCTCTCCCTCCTTCATTTAACACAAGCTTTTCCACTCTTTAGTAATTGCACCATTGCACTGCAAAGCTAGTATATACCTATGCTTTTGAGATGAACACTTACAGCAGACCTTACATTCATGGTGCAGCAATCTGACAGCTGCTAGTCTTGGTTGATGGAGATGAGTGTTGCAGAGAACCTGACACAACCAGATTTGCAAGAGCAACTTGTTCTGCTCACCAACTGTCCCTGACTTCTCATGGGAGATTTCCCATTTGCTGTATGATTGGCACAGAAGCTTGACCTTTCCTTGGATACATCAAACAGAACTTGTGTATTCCTGGGGCTTGCACTGGCTCAGGCAACTACAATATTTTCAGTTTTTCTCATTTCTGCTCTATATCATTCACAGACAAATCACTTGCCAAGCTGGTTTAGAACTGGAGGAAGAAAATTAGACACTCGTGTTTTACATCAATCTTTAAAAAAGTCCGAAGAATAATTTGATACATCTTTTGCTTCTGAAGTGAACAAACAGAAAAAGTGTTATTTCAGTTTTGTACAGATATGTAATGCAGGTCACTTAGTAGGGAGGGGAAAAAACAACTTTTCCTTATGAGGATAAATATTTTCAATAACTTAAGTGATCAACTTTTGTAAATCAAAATATGACTGATTATTCAAAGATTCAACTGAACGTGACATAAATCCTAAGGATACAGTAAAAGAGATGAATATCTAAATATCAACATTACCATGGTGAGAACAGTATTTTCAATACAGCTTTTTTTTTTTTTTTTTTTTTTAGAATTAATAGGGACTTTTTCTATAAGGAGCTGAAAAAAGGTGAAAAAGAATCTTGTTCTTCCCCACTGAATGAATTATTTAGTATTAGATAGAGTTTTGCGTAGGATATTGTGATTAAAAGACTGTAAATGAGGATGGTGCATAAGATACATTTTCTGGATCTTTTTCTGGAACTGGTCTGGACATTTAGAACCCCTATTTCACATTTCAATGAGACCACAACTTCTAAGTTATTTCTAAATGTCTTATACAAATGCTTTTAATATGTAAATACAGTTACTTAATAGTAATTTGCTCTTATCCGACACACATCCTGGTTTTGGAATGGAGGGAAAGCAGAAGCTAAAAAGAGTCACTGTTGTTAGATGGGATGTATCATGAAGACCTTTCTACTTAGGAAATGTACTCAGAGCAGCAACTTTTGTCAATAGCTTATGAAATAGCCAAGCTATTAACTGGGAGGTAACATATCAGCTTTTTCACAGAGGAGAATTCATTTATATGGAGCCTGGGAGGCTCCTAGTTGTTTGCTTATTTTATATACTATTGAACTGCTTTTCACAGAAAGTGGTCACAAGTATATTTGACAGATGTCCTATTCCCACTTGTTTCTATTCTAACGCATCTTTGTCTTTCAGAGAGTCCCTCTTTCCATAATCACAGCCAAAACATCTGCATACTGTTTTAGGCAAGCAATTTTGCTTCTTATTAGGGAGTATAGAAAGCAAACTGTTACATTCTAGAAAGATTCTTCATGAAAAAGATAAATAATATATGCAGAAAGACTGAGTCTTGGTTAAAAAGTAAGAAGAGTTTGAAAAATTCTAGACTTGGTGCTGATAGTTTCCTATCTGATGATTCCTTCCAGAGCAGTGCATTGTACTTAGTGCTCCAAAGCTGCTGTCAGAGCTCTGGTCTTGAGAAGTGAAGTATGTAGTAAAAAATAAAAACTGGTAAATATTTAGGGAGAGCAGATGAAGACTGTGTCATCAAAAAAGTACTTGGTGTTAAACCTAATTTATATATGACCTTTTTGTTCCCTGTAGATTTAAGACTTGCTTTGAGAAGAAATAGTCACCTCTTGCTGTCTGAGGGCCTCACATCGTGGAATTTCATTCATTAACTTAGCAAGCTCCTTCAGGAGCACAGCTGAGTTATTTATCCCTTAATTCTGCTGCTGCACAGATCCAGTGGCTGTACTTGCTGTGAGCCTTCTTTTTACTGGCAGTCTTAACATTTAACACACACCCTACCAACCACCTGTTACTATCCTAATGTTCTCACTGTAAGAGTACTATTACTGTTCTCGGGATGTATTTACAGACTGCGTGTCCCTCCCAGCCCTGCTTTGTTAGGCTAAAGAAACGGCCTGTCTTGTCTCATCTTGTAAATGAGTCTAAATTTTCAGGACTGTGCTGGAGCTCCGTGCCCAGTGGGCTCACGTTCCAGAGTGAGTTTAACACTCCTAAATTACTGTTTTTCAGATGTAGTTTCACCTTCAAAATTACTAAATGAATCTGAAAGTCTCTTTACTGCAGATATTTTGGAGAAGTGGTTAGAGATTTTGAGGGCCTTTGTCTTGAAGGTCTTAGAAGAGCTGATTTTTCAGTCTGGATAATTTTTCTTTTGTTGCTTCCCAAACATTTCTGAGTTTTCAAAAGCTGAGGAAACAAATATTCTATACCAGCTTGGGGTGGGCTGAGAGGGAGCCACTCAACCCAGTCTAAAATGCATGTAGAGCAAAATAGGATTCTTAAAGAGGCAACTGCCCAGGTTATTAGGTAGTTTCCCGTATATCTCTGCACCCTTTTTACGTGGCTATAGCCTGTATTTTTCAATCCAGCTTCCTTAATCCTGCAGTCAAGGGAAATGACAAATGCAGCCCTCATATTGCCCTTACATCTTACAGCAGCAACCCTGTCTGCTACTTCTGCCAGCCTAAGGAAGGGGAAATGGAGATCAGTTCACAGCAAAGCCATAGCATGCTATCAAGGAGATTAGGATGAAGAGAGCTATATGTTCTCTGATTTACTTCATGAGTAATGAGTGGTATACGTTACACGCTGGCCTGTCACCATCATTAATTCTTTAAAAGGAAGAAGGAAGAGAGCCATGCAAGCACTTGTTAGTGTATTTATGTCATATGTATTAAAATATTATGTTAAAGGGTAATGCCAGTGACAATGAAGGGCTAAGGGTCTGCTTTCATTCATAACTGAAGGATTACAACAGGGATTACCTTCTGTATTATTAGTCCACTGCTGTGCAGGAATAAAGAAACCCAGCTGAGTGGACTACTTGGGTCATCGCTCTTTGATTTATGATTCATTCTCTGTTCAGTACAGGTGAGAATACAAGTGCTTAATGTACCCTACTTTCATAGAGAAGGGGTTTGATTCCGTAAAGACCAAACTTAATTGGTATTGCACAATCTGTAACTTTCAGGCCCCATTTCAATGTATTTTCCCAAAGAATGACTAATTCAAAATTTCGTTTTCATGGCCTTAGCCCTCTTGAATAGCTTTTTCACATTTACAGCATTCTGAAGGGTTCTGGAATCATATATGAGATAATTAGCTTGCTTTTCGGTGTTGGAACAAACAGAACTTCACCTGGCAAAGTCAGAATAACATTTCAATGAGACTTTTCCTTGCCTATTCTTTATAAATAGGTTTGCAGGATCTGATTAATAAGTAAGCGCATGGCCAATAGACAATTTATCTCTGTAAAAAGGACTAATCTATTTAAAGGGGCTATGTTATATTTCTAATTGCTTACCTCTTAACAATTCCCTGGGAGATATTTATCAGAAATTCTGCTTCAAAGATGTACTGAGTTTTATATTAATTTTATGTTTGTTGAATGATAAACTTCAGTGTAAAACCAGCATGCTACATGTTTATAATGCATACAGACTATTAAATTATTTTCTGGTAAAAAGGGAAGAAATCAGTGAAGGAGAACCTCTCCTGCGCAGCTTTACTTTGTAACTGCAACGGCAGACCACAGTGAAAAAGATTATGGTTTCAAGGACTTTTAAACTGGCTCTGGCATATTTAAAGCAGATTTTAAGCTGTTATAATCTAGCCTGTTTGATTACACTTTGTAAGAGCTGTGCATCAATAGAGGAGCTCTGGCAGGCTCAGGAACTACAGTTCCAAATTCAGCTCATGACATAGATACAGGGTGAAGGGTGTTCTTTTTAGACAACTCTGCACTGGCTGAGGACTTCTTTCTACTGTGGATTTCCCTGAATACCCACTATTATTTTAGGCTTCTTTGTATTACTGGATATAAATAAAGGAGTTTGAAAGACCATCTCATTGTGACTTAGTTGCAGTACAAGAGTGACACTACAAGAGACAACTTCATGGAATATAATCCATTGTGGGAGATTCTGCAGTGGAAAAAGTAAGAGCAGTCCAAGTCCTTAGTGATTTTTTAATAAAATTTGAGACTTAATTTGAGAATTGTTATATTTTTTCCTAATTTCTACATTATCATCATCAGAACCAAAGGCTTGGTCAGATCTAATTTTCTGAGATTTTCAGCTCAAATGTTGCAAAAAACTAGCATTATTTAATGCTTAGATGCACTAGATACACCCTGTAAGCATCTTAATTACCCAGATCCAATAAACTACTACGAAAAAATTAATTCATAGTTTTAATTTTCTTTTTTGATCTATTTCTGCTATTGCAGCTTTTCAAAAATGTTTTGATTAAAGATTTTCATGGAGATAGCAATTTTAAGTAAATTATACAAATAAGTTACCAGTGACATCTTGTCCTGCTGTCATTTTCCCTTTGCATTCTGCAGCTTTGATATAAGCTTAAACTGCTACATATTGATAATGTTTTGCACAAGGAAACTGAATAAAACCAAATAAAAGTACATTAGAAAAGATCTTATGTTCTGTCTGTGCTTGATAGAGGTAGAAAGTATTAAGCTGAACCATTCAAACACATACAAAATTTATTTAGATTTCTTAAAGATGGTTGCACTCTAACCCAGTCAGAAAACAAATGTTTTCAATCTTGTTTTTCTTTTACTAGTATTGACTGCCAGTGAACAACAATTCCAAGAGAGTGGATTTTGAAGTGTGTCTCAAATGACTTCATTTGGTTAGGAGACAATTTAATTAGTGAGCTGCTCATCTCCAGTTTAGAAAATATTTGGAGAATGTGTGCCAGCAAAGTACTCCTCAGATACACCGTTATCTTTCCAGTTTGATGAAGAACCTCGCATGTCTATGACTCCTCTGAATTACTGTGGCTACCGGAGTAAACACTGCATTCACAGCCTGCCAAAGGCACGTGGGACGTCTCTGATGTGGAGCAAATGTGACCCCTTCTCCAGTCACATCTTGGATGGAGGTCGCTGTTATCACTTATGTCAAAAACAATTGTGTGGAGTCACATATAATTACTCTGAAGATTATTATTTTGTGCCTTTCCTGATACTTCATATTCCTGGTTAAATTTCTTTTAGTTATGAATATTTTAAAAATATCTCCATAATCCTGCAGACATGAATATCTGGGACCATAACTATAGGATATAATCCAAACCACTTTTGTATTTGTTCACAGAGTCTTATATTAAGTACATAATATATAGGTACTAAAAAAAATAGTAGCTTGGTGAATTGGATTTTTATTTATATTTTTCTTTTAAATACAACCTCAAAATAAAACAACAGCTTAAAGTTAATACAATTTTCATTTGTACTTTCCTTCCTTTCCTGTTTATTCCATTAGAAATAAATACATAGGAGAAAGAAAGCTATTTAAATAAAAAAGTAATACTTGTGGGAGACAAGTTTGTAAATTAGCAAAGAATAAATTTAGGTGAGAAATGAGATGAAGTTTCTTGCTACCACAGAGTTGAAATTATGGAAGCATGTTCCAGTCTGAATTTTAAGCTGATGCTTCATAAATTTAGCTCATTTTTGAATCTGGTAATTTGTTATGGTTCTCCGGTAATAGTAAGGACTAGATTTTGAACATCCAAGGGATCTGAGCACTATATTCCAAATCAATATACCAGTAAATTGTAAAGCTTTTCTCTATGGTTGTTTCTTTTTTGGCAGGCTAACTGAGTTTCACATTGGCTGTTTTGTTGTATAGGTTTACAGATACAGAGAAACTGAGATGTTGGCAATACTGCAGATGCATTGACTTCACTTTTTTAAAACTATCAGTGAATGCAGACGTGTAAAGAATAATCAGTGTTTTGGGTCACAAAATACTTTCTGAGAAAGTGAAATCTCATACATATTAAAATATCACTCAAAACTAAGGAAGTCTACATTTTTAGATAGAAAATGTAGTACATAATATTATTTTCAATGTTGCATGATAAATAAAATACCATTGGGAAAATATGCTTTGCTGCAAGTTTATTAATTCACTCAATGTACATGAAAATAAACACGTATATTCCCCCCCACACTTGCATATATAGTTGTTTTTCTAATTCTTGGCAGGTCTTGGACTGTTTGGTGAAAATGACAATCAGTAGGAAACCCTGCAGCATAAAGCATAAACATGGTTGATCTAAACTTTGTTTCCCATTACCTTCAGGTTCATTGTATCATTGAAGTGAGTCACTATATCTTAGAGTTTAGTTTTCATCTCTCTTCAGAAAATTTCTTATAAAAAAAAGTACTTTCCTGATTTTTTTGTTTCTTGTGTTCCACAGAAAGGAATGCAACAGCTGAGGCCTGGGTTCTCTGTAGTCTTCGTAAGTCCTTGCAAAGTCACAGTTGCTTGTTTCTAAACAAAGAACATATGACTGTCTCTACAGATCAACAAAAAACAAAGATATATCCTAATCACATATGATATTGTTCGTGTGCACCCAGAAACCTTCTGACACTTAGGAACTGGGTATAGATATGAAGATGGACTATACCGCTGTTTTCATCTGTAAGAAAAAGAAAGACCAATACAGAGAGAAAACCTGAAATGGACCTCATTCAGGACAATGAAAAATGCTGTGGATTAGAAAACAAATGTGACATTTTGATATGCTGAGAGTCTTCTGTATAGTGCTACTCAAATAATTTGCTGAACTAAGGTATTGAATTAGTATGTTAAAGAAAACCGGTTTTAAGTCACAATATGACATGGTACAAGAAAAATATTCGAATTGCATTTAATCATAACAGTCGAGGGGTTGTGTTAATTGAAGTCCATTTGTAGAGCTCTCAGTTTAACAGCAAAGAAAAGAATGATCAGGTGAGACAGCCATCTCAAATTATTTCTCATTTATAATGGTTTAAGATGTAGGACATGCTAATTAGTTTAGAATGAAAATTCCTGCCTAAGGGCTAGTGGTTAATACAGCCTCTGGCTAAACTGAAGTTCACAATAAGTCTCTATCACAAGCTGAGAAATTATTCTGTATCTAAAATGGCCTCTTGACCTAGAGAAAGATCCCAACCACGTGTTTCTGGGATGATTCACATGCATAATTCAGAGGTGATTAGTTGTACTGGTTTCCATACTCCTCAAGGAATAGGAAAGAAAAGGAGAAATTAAGAGAGAAAATGTAATTAATGAGCAATGAGCACTGTTAAAAAGGTAGGTCTGATCGCAGCAAGCAACTGAAAAATCTATTAAGATCACAATTAAGTTGTTTTTTCATCCAATATGGAAGAGTTCAACTTGTTATAATGGCATTCCTGGACAAGATATGATTTTGCAGGTAGTTTTATTACTTTAAATGTCAAGTTAAGCCCCCAAACTAAAGTGAAAAAAAAGACCCAAATGCCCTTTCCTCAGGTGTTTTTTTTTCAAATTCAATTCCTCCTAAATCTAAATCTTTTCAGAGCCCTCGAATATCTGCTAGCATAAAAATGCCGCTCAACCACGCATACAGATGCTTCCTTTCCTGCTTGGCAGGGATTTTCTTAGCAGGCAGGCAAGGCTAAATATCACCATGGCATTCCCTTAGGAACACTGCATTAGTGTGCATTACAAGATTTTAATGGAGACTGACTTGGATGAGAAGGTCTACTTGCCTCCTCTGTGATCATAAAGTATAAGAGTTGTACTCTTTGAAGGTACAGAAGAAATTACTACAACTCAGTTTTCACATATAACATTACCTATTCCATGATAATCCTTTGCAGAAACAGCTTTTATTGGATAAACTCATCTACTAAAATTGCAGTGCAAGAAGAAGAAACCTTAAAAAAGAATCTGAAATGTGGAACATGAAAAAAGAAAATAATGGAGCGGCATGTAGTAGATTCAGCTTTTGCATTTTACAACCTCCTCTATATTTCTTATATGTAAGATTGTGTTCAGGAAAAAAAATGGAAGATTGAATTTTGTTACCTCTATTGAAGTGTTAGCTTTTCATCTGGAATCTTCCCATTAGACTCAAAGTACAGGTCAATGATTTTTGCATATTGCAAAGACAGATTAAGGAACACATTTCAGTTCTATTGAAAATATACCTTCTTTTTATTCATCCAGCCAAACAACAAGGGGAATTGACAAAGCAAAGTAGATACACCCATTTTCCCTTCCAATTTATAGCAAGTAGTTTGAAGGAATATTGTAGTATTCTCGATGAAACTCTTTGTTTAAAGGGTTAAAATATTTGATGATACGAAAATACACTGATGATATGCCCTTTGATAATTGAATCCATTAACTATTCTTACTATCTATAGCAACTTATTCAAGTTTCAGTGGTATTTTGTATGTAATACAAATGTGTTCTTACCTGCACCAGCATACTGGAGAGGACAGACAGAAAAAGTTTCAGTCAATCAAACAACAGAAAAAACTCCCTCCAAGCCTTCCACTTGACATCTGGCTCAGCACTGTGATGGAAATAAACATGTATTATAGACATTTGGCTAAATAAAGCCGCACTACAGCTGTTATAAAAACTCTGTGGAAAAGATGTCATTGAAAATTGTCAAATCTCTGTGGCCAGAATCCAGGAATTTTGTATTCTCACAAAATGAGATTACAAGATGCCAAAAGTTTTTTAGCTATTTCTGGTTCTTACTTCAAGAAAAGCTTGAGTCTGAACACTTTTCCATATAAAGTGTAACAGCTGATCTATTAAAGGGTATTGTTTCTCCTCACAAACCTGGCTTCTTTTACTTCCTCAGTCTATTTAAGTTGTAACAGCCCCGTTACCGAGATTCTGCAGATGAGTTAACCAATGTGGCACAAGAAACCATAATTAAAAATTAAATATTTTGAAAGATGCCTGTGAGATAAACCTGAGATATTTACTTGGTGGAACGTCTGTAAAATAGGACCAAGGATATTTAGAATGAAATACAGAGTTTAATGTTTGTTAAGCTGGGCAGCTATGGAAAGTCTACAGATGAACGTTTCCCTTTCAGGTATCACAAAGCTGTAATTCAAAATGTATTTTATAATAGTGACTTCACTTGGTCATGTTCCTAGAAGGAGTATGACACTTCTGAATACTGTTCTACTATTAGAATATATTTTTAGCTCAGCAGCTGCTACAAATGCAGGTTGTTGATGCACAGTGTTAATTGGTAAGTACTGGTGAAGAATACAGATCAAAAAATAAGCTTGCATGAGCTAATAAAGCTGTGTTTGCGTCTTGATGCGAGGGGGATTAAATAAGCAATTGCAGTAATGAAGGTGTCAGATGACTTAAAGAGAAATCATGACTTTTACTGTTTACAGTCTATCAGAACTGACTGTTTCTGACTGTGTCTGATTAGTTTTCTTACCAACAGTTGCTTTGCTGCAGGAGGCTTTCTAGCACTTTTTCTATCTTTTTTCCCCCACCCTTTCTCAATACATTATTGCAATTAAAACTTTAGTACTCCAGTTTTATGCTTGTTTAACACCAGTGGTTTCACAGGAATGATACCTGTGTGAAACCGTGTTTGTGTTCCATTAAGCTAAGCATACCGTAGGAAAATTTTAGACCCTTGGCACGTCTTGCACAACTTCAGGATTTTTGATCTAATCAATCTTTTAAAAAGCTTGAAATAAACATTATTAGTCCTAATTTAAAAGTTGCAGATATCAAGGAGATGATGGAAAATTTCAGTCTTATACTGTTTGTTTGGGTTTTTTAGGTTTTTTTGTTTTTCTTTCCAGATTAGGGCAACATAATACAGTGAAAAGAGTCCAATTTGAAAGAATACAAACTAACATATATATACTTGAAATGATAATCATGGTTTATGTCTTTGTCGTATAATAAATTTAAAATAGAGTTGTATACATATGATGGGATTCAGCTTTTTAATACATAGTCGTCTGGGGAAGGAACCATGACACTTTTTACCTCAGCAACATCTGTCCCATAGTTTAGAATAATCATGGTAAAAAGCATGATTACTTTATTTATAACTAATGGCTTTTATACGTTCAGCAGGCTAGTGGTGTTTACACTGTAAGTGGAAGGTGTATTAAAAAGTCAAAGAACAAATAGGAGTAGCACTACTGATAGCTGAACTCTGATGTTTAATTTGATATGGGAAATCTGTGTCAGTTTCAACTGGGAAAAAGGAATATACTATAGTACATTGAAATATATTTCTTCCCTCTCAGTTTCATTGGAACTGAGATAAAGTTAGGTGTATAAATGCCTCCTGAAATTTATATTTTATATACTTCTTTGTTGTGTGTATATGATTTAGGTGGGTGGAGCATTTGTGTTTTCATATATAAAGATGTTTACCACCTTAGTACAAAAATAACCTTCCATTCATAGAATCATAGAGTTATAGAATAGTTTGGGTTGGAAGAGACCTTAAAATTCATCTTGTTCAACTCCCCTGCCTATTTAATCCTAGAAGAAAAGGTTTCATAAGGTCATTCTTTTGCTTATTTGTAAAATGAAGAATTGTTTGAATATAGTTGGTGTCTGTGCCCCAGTGGAACACTGAGAGGATGTTACTGTACCCTCTTACATTAACTGTAAGATATAAAAAAATATTTTGGTCTGAGTCATGGTGAGTTGTAACAAAAAAAAATTGCCTGTTGCAATCCTATTTCACACCTTCAGAATTCCATTTTGCAATTGTACACCTCTAGCATCTTCTCTGTCATGAGCTGTGTTTGTAGAGAAAAGTTAGAGCTATTTGCATGGAAATAAGATTTATCTCCAAGCGAGTGTTACCTGCTAACCACTAACAGTATGGAAGTGAATCTTATTAAACTTTACACAAGAGGTATTATTAATTCCAGTTGCCAGAAAACAATGTAAGAATATATGACTTCAAAGCATGAGAGATTTTTCTTGTAAGAAATCTATTTCTCAGAATGTTGGCTGAGCACACCATATATATAGGCACACAAACAAGGAAATGAATGATGATATATAATATATCTTAATCACAAACCAGTGAGCCTTATTTCATGGAAGACAAAACTGCAATTTTATTCCTTCATAAGAGAAGAAATCTCAATCAAACCCTATTGTTTGTGGTGACTGGTGACACTTACTACAAAAGATTCGTGAGATTGATGTAAACTGGTTCTTAGACTGATCACACATTGCAAGGGGATGTGCTCATGGCCAAGGGAATGGCTGTGATGGGGACAAGGCAGCTTTTATGGACCCTGCCATGGCTGAATGTCTACAGCATTTGCAATGTCCTACCCTCAGCAGCACAGGATCTCACCAATCTGTAATCCTGGTGAGTATTACACACAATATGTGTATGACAGGGTGTACTTTTGTTATTTTCCACAGATACATGCATATGCTTTCGGAAAACAGAGAAGTGTGGTGGAGTGACAAAATCAAGACACAAAGTCAGCCTGTTGTAGCCTTACAATAAATCCTTGGTCCTTCTCTTATGCCTTCATGATAGATGCACCTCACCATTAACTATACAGCCTGAAAAAATAACGTGTCATAATAGTAATAAAAATCACTGAGTTGATTTTATAATGTTCAGTTACATTAGCTGAAAAAATTATAGATAATAATGCTGTTAGATTCTCAATAAAAATAATTTTCTATTAAAAAGACTGACATCTCTTTCAGGAGAGGCCAAAGTTTGTTTCATAACTCATCTACAGATCATGAACAATGACAACCTGAGTCCTGCACTCTGGTTTATCACAGAAAAGAGGCATTGCTGAGGGAACTGCAGGGCCACTGAGTCCTTCCCTGGGGGATGATGAAGGGATTCACTTGGAGCAGATGCAGATGTTCAGTTGGAGACAGGGAAACATGGATAATGCTGCTGTCTCCACAAAGATGATGGAGCTACTTTTTTTCCTACTTTCTAAGGTCAGTGTTATTCTCTGTGATTCTTAAGGGGTTTGCAATGTCAGGAGAGGTGATCACCATGCTCCGTTTTCCCAGCAAAGCACTCCTTATGCCAAACAAAGCCAACTGTTTTGTGCCATTTTATTATTGCACATGAACAGCCAGCTGGATTTTTTTCTGCCAGTGTCATATGCTGAATGACATAATATTAATTAAAAACAAACAATTAAATTAACAATAGGCACTGAAAGTCTGATGTGAAATTAATGCTTTTGCTGAAAGCAAGCTAAAATAAATGGTGTCTTATGTTTTTAATCAAAGAGTGAAAAATAAGTAAGAGATAGTGAGGGTAAAATATTTTAAGTTTAAAATGGTCAATAGCAGGAATGATTGCACACACATATATAATGTATAATAATTATGTATTACACACAACTATTTATACAATACAGGAAGTAAAAGTACAACTAATAAATAGTATATCAAATCTTAAATATTCAACAGACTATTCTTAAGCCAGTTAACACTGGCAGTTAACGCTGGCAAAGCGTGAGCTCACTGTATTAATTCAGTAGTTTTTCAGTTTAGACTTAAGTCCCAACACCTCACTGGTATCTGAGTAAGAAAGTATGGACAAGATGATAGCCACTAAAAAACCCACAAAAATCAAAAGAGAGAGAGTAAGGAGCCATTTCCACTCTTACCCAACCCTGAAGAAACCTCAAGACACTGAAAGTAACCAAATTTTTATATTTCCTTGCATGGCTTAAGTTCTGATGCTGGAAGAGTCCAGAAGCCCCTCATGTTGCAACAGATTTGATGCTCACATCTCATAAATATCCACAGAGCAAATGTGATACTGCCTGTTGCATCCGGGTGTGTTGAGCTGGAGCTGTTCTCTGAACTCACCTACACACCAGCATTCAAGTTTTAGTCCTGCATCCCCAGTGAATGGTAAGATTCCTCCTTTGGCAACAACCTGGCAGTGTGAACACATAGGGGTCCTCAGATACTGTCAGAGCAGATTCAAGCAGCTTTCTAGTAAATTGTGCTAACCAGACAGATGTATGCATTTAGGCAATGGTCAGGGAAAATGAATGTTCTTGAATCCTTCTTTTGAAAATGCTTCATTACAAATGGGCTAAGAAAACCATCATGGTGCCAGAGAAACAGCAAAAATTAAGGAGGCTGGGAGAAGTGTAGATTCTTGGTACAATTGCAAAATCTTTGTATTTATTTCATGGGTTTTGAGTTAAGGTACAGACTCCACATTTTGTAAGAAAGGGAATAGTACAGGCATCTATATTCTGGAATATACAAAAAATAAACAAAATAAATCCTGATAGTGTTCAGAAAAGTGTTTTATCCCTTGAGATATCCTGCTGAATCAGGATGGCCTACATTAGGAACTGCCTTGGTCAGCACATTCAGGATTTGCAGATGCTCTGTTGACAGTTCTACTGTGTACAGGGAAAACCAGCACCGACTGCCAGCAGTTTTTGGACAGCCAATTCCATATAATGTTGCTGAAAGCCTTGGTTTTTCAGTCAAAGAGCAACAGTGGAGGCAGAAGACTTTCAGTACCCTTGCAGTAGTGTGTCTACCATGGTAGGCCTTTATTCAAAGCATGACAACACTGCTTTTCTTTCTGTGACTGTTTGTAAATCTAGCACTTCTGAAGTAGTATGAGGAAGGAGGACTTAACACAAATGTGACAAGTAATTTTCTGAAGTTTGAAGTCCAAGATCACGGCAATCAAAACACCTGCAGCGCTGCAATAGGTAGCCGTTTAGATGACAATGACTTTTGGCCAACCTGGATGTACCATAGTCTCAAAGGGAATCCAAGAGAAGCTGCACAATTAGTTCCATTTTAAATCTGGAAGCAGTGAAAACTATACTAAGCAGACTTGCTTGAGTAAGAAGTAAGAAGGCCTCAAGTGGCAAGAGGTTTTATGAGGAGTATGAAATTCACTTTTCCTGTGTTGGAGTTGAAATTTTTTTTGGTCAACACCACAGTGATGTTACTTATTAAAAAGTGAATCTCTGATGACTAATGAGATCTCTGAAAGGAACAGACACTTTTTATTAGAATCGGTTTAGACCTGATACATAAAAATAGAGAGGAAAAAAAATCTTCAGTCAAAACCTCTTTTCCTCTAAGCAGGTACAAGTATAAAACTGTATTATCTGACATGTAAGCTGCTAACAGATGACATAAAATTCAATACACCATTAATCTTGTTGTTATTAACCTTTGGGATAGTCATTGTTTCACAAGTCTAATCATATTTCACATTGATATTATAGTGCATAGGTAAGGAGCTCAGAACACTTTTAAGATATTAATTAAAGCTCATCAAGAACACTCCTGGGAAACAGAGCTAGAATCATTAAAATCCTCTGACAGAGGAGGAGAAACTAAAATGTAGAGAATATAAACAACATATTCAATATCCCACAGGACCAGAAATTAAATCCAATATCCTCAGCTGTCAATTCATTGTTGTAGTTCCTTGGTACGAGCCTTTTGCATTTAAAGCATATGAAAAGATGAACAACGTCCCCTGAAAAATCCAGCTCCCTTACGGCTTAAACTAATGTTACAAGTGGACTGAGCAGTGCCTGGTGTCAATACACTGCTGAGCAGCGCCTGGTGTCTGGAGATGCATCCTGTGAACCAGCTCCACTCCTCTAGCAGGAACAAAGATGAAAATAAGCCATGACATGCCCATTCCTTAGAGTCGATGACTGCAGCATGACTTGAAATGCTGGGCACCTTCCATTTACCAAAATATTGAGTTTACCCACTAATCCATAAAGACAGTTCACTTACTGCTCATATGCTCAATGTATGTCAAGGGAGCATGGACCGCTTTCCATGTCTAAAGATGACTTGCAACTGCTACAGAAAAATCCTGACCTTGATAAACTTTCTGAGTGGAAAGGATTGTGCAGTCATCTAATCAAAGGCTAATGGATTAATGTATGAATTGTACATGATATTTAGAATGAAAAATTAAATTCCTTAACATTACATTTTGGATATTTCAATTTCCTTGTAAAACCTGTGCTTATTGTTGGTTATGTCTTCTGTTCAGGACTACACTTTAAATAAAACTAAGTTCAAATATCTGCAACTAGAAGTGATTAAAAGTCTAAAAAAAAAAAAGGTCTTTTGAAATCTGTAAGCCAGATTTACAGCATTTCAGACTGGTATTCTGCATATAATCTTTATTTTGGTTTGTTTAAATGTTGCATTTTAAATGAGAATGTTTTTCCAGTAAATAAATAAACAAACATAGAACATAGAAACATAGAAATCATCAAATAAATAAATTTCAACGTTATGGCTGCCCTGATTTGGTTCTTGAATCTCTGTTCTTTTGACTCCTATATTTATACTATGCTTTCTTAGATCTTAAGAGCTGGAAACCTCTATATCTTACTACATCTTGCTAAGTTAAAAAAAAATCTGGGATGCAATTTATCTGTATCTGCTTCTATGTGAACTTTTATCAGCTCTAATTGCCTCTCCGCTTTGATGTACTTATAAAGTCTTTCAACGCTTCCATTCCCTTCCCTCCCACTTGGGAAAATATCCCAATACTCAGAATCTGACCTTTGGCTTATTTCATGAAGACGAAAGCAGAGAATTTATTCAGGCTCAGAGCAATACTAACGTCATTAACTTACTTCCCACTTTCTGTATATCCCTCAGTGGCTTCACAGAATACTTGATTGGCTTTTTGCTTGTGTATTTAAATGACATAAGACCGGATTTTTGCTGCAAAAGTATCTATTTCCTTTAATTATTTTATTGCATTTGTAGCTTTACCTTTTGCTGACATTTTTGGAATTACATATTTTTAAATGCTCTTTTTGGTTATCTGACACTTTGCTTTCCAGACCAGTGTTGGCCATTTCCAACCCTTTTGAAGGTTGCCCTGCTGATGTTAGTGCAAGATTTGGCTGCTGAAATTAGCAGCACCAGGAAGATGCTTTATGTGGCCTTGAGAAGGCCTTTACACTGATTTTTATTTTTTTTTGCTTTGTTGAATTGTACAAATTTGCTTTGATGAATTGTACAGATTACTTTCTTCCAGGCAGTTCAGGCAGTTGTTATGCCATAGGATGGTAGGGGAAGGGTCCTGAGACATCAGCCACTGTTCTGACTGCAGGAGGAGTTGATTACATCACTACTGTCCCTAACTGATGTTTGACTAACCAGTGCCTTAAACGTTCCACTGATGGGAATTTCACTGCTTCCCTGGGAAGCATCTGCTAGTAGTCAATTATCCTAATTGATTTTTTTCTCTGATAGCTAGCCTCACCACTGTTTGCTGAAACTGAGGTATACTTTCTTGTACTCTCCTCAGTAGATGTGGGAAACAACTTACTGTATTTGAATTTTTCAAAATCAGCATTTAAATATTATAGATTGTATTTTGTAAATATTTGTTAGTATGTCACACTTCAGTTTTCTCCATACCAAGTCTTTCTGTTTTTCTGTGTCAGTGTCAATTTTATTTTCAGTATTCCTGACGACTCTTTGCTCTGGATTTTGTTTTGTGGAGATTACACTTCCGATGCATCTCTGTTGATGTATGGAAAAAATAAGTGGATTTTGGTAGATATAAAATACTACTCCACACATTTTTCATGCTGTGTATTTTTACAGTTAAAATTTACTCCCTCTTATACATCACAATATCATGTGCTTTTTACATTAAATCTTTATAATATCCAGAGCTTGTTCCTCTTAAATTACATGCTCTTGATTTCAAACCTTTCCTCCAATCTGCCAACTTCATTTTTCATTCCTTTTTGTTTTTTAACAAAGTACATGCAGCTCCTTTGCCTCTAATACTATTTGAAATTAATGAGATTTTCTATCCTCTCCTTTCAGTCACTAAAGAAAACACCCCACACAATGTAACTCTGCAATTAATGGGGACGTACGGGTGATTCTACATCAGATACAGCTTCCCCCATGTGCATGGAGCTTTCCTGCTCCCAGTGTTTTTGTCCAAACTTGTATTTCCATAGTTTGTTTACAGAACTCATTGGGAGACAATGTCAAAGTCTTAATAAAGTCAACAGGTAGTGCTTTCCATATACCTCTTCCAGCTTGGTCTGTCATCCATAACATTCTCTCCCTTAGAACAGATGAACACATCTGTAAGCAACATTCTTCTTTCCCCTCCCTTCATACTTCCTTCCTGTTCACGTTATCTATGTATTAAAGGACTATAAGAAAATATTCCGGATTTAATCACAATGTTCTCTGTTACACCATTTAATACATAAGTCTTACTTTGATCTAAAAGATTAGAGTCTTCTTTTGCACTCCATTATTTTTTCTCTCTATTCTTTCTTTGATCCTAATATAAATAACCATGTCCCCTCCCCAATTGTACTACATCTTTCTTACATCCATATTGCTTATAGTCATCCTGATTTTTCTACTTTGAACATAAGGATTTCATAAACTGACATTCAGATGCCTGTACCACTGTTCAAGAACATCTCCTCAGCTGGGGTGCCAAATCCTGCTGCCTTGTGCATGTTATGCCCAACATGGAACTTCTCAGTATGTCTTGAAAATGTGGGAAGTAGTCTAACCTGTGACATAAGAAATATGTGAGACAATATGTTTTGAAGACAAAGCATAATCATCTGACACAATAGTTTTCAGGCTGTTCTCACATTTTTAGAGTATCTAGTAAACAAAGAAGAAGATTGCATTTCCCACAGTGGTGTTTTTTCTACATTAACTTTTAATGACTCTGTAATGATTGTGTGGAATTACTGTCCTGCAGGTGGTTTAAAGGTAATTTCTTTATATCATTTTAATGGTTCAGAACAGATGTGCTTGCTAATCTTCTTGCCAGCTAGGTGCTGTTATGTTGTCTGTACACTACAGTACTTTTGACCATGGTCTACTCTCCATTTCCAATTAACTCTGTGGGAACTCTTTTACTTAAGCATGAGCAGGATCAGGCTCTTTGCTGTTGAAGAGGCTCTAGAGAAGCGTGAATATCTTTTCACTGTCAAAAATCAAGAGAAGAATGAATAAGTGTCCATCCTGTCAACGGTATCATTAAGAGGTTTCCTTAATTTGGCAAGATAATAGCTTCTAGCTTTTAAGTGAGGGATAGCGTCTCTACCGCAAGGTAGAGATAATGAATGATTACTCCTTTAAGAGTTTTAAACTGTTTAAGTTAAAAACAACAGTGACAGAAATGTGGCATAACAAGAACAGTTACATGTAAGTTGTTTACATGGTTTGTGTGTTTCTTGGTTCAAACAGGGAGAGGGATTTTCTGCTATCCATGTTTTCCTACATGTTGGGGTTCAGCAGCTCCCTAATTTTATGCCTAAGGGCAGCTGTGGCATTTTCCAGACCACTGGAACTTGGCAAGGGGGATGGAGATGGAGATGCAGCTATTACAGTGAAAAAAATAGGAAGCTGAAGACTGCATTTGATTTTCTGAGGGATGGAAAACAAAATAAAAATCAATTTAAAAGACTAGACTTTTTAAACCTATTGATTACAACTTTAATTATTTGTTATAAATATTAAAGGTGTTTTTTCTGAAAAGTCAAAGTTCTGAGGTTGGAGTTTTTGCAGAAGATTGGTGCTACAGTGACGTGTGCATCAGAGACAGCAGAGCAGAGGGCTGAAGTCTGTTCTTTACAGCAGCAGTTCAGTCCAGCCCAGGTCACCCTCAAAGTATTGTTTTGGGGAAGAACAATTCTGGAGGCAGTTGTTCTCCTTCTGTATTCCACTCCTGGAAAAATTGTGGGGTTCAAATGCTTGATCTTCATAAAAAGAAACAGAAAAGCATAATGCTTTACAGTATTTACAGAAATATTTAAATTTGGAAGACCAAAGAAAATTTTAAAATATTTTCAGAATTTAAAAGATAGGTTTTAATTAATGGTAATGTTTATGTTAGGCTCATAGTTAAATAACACACTGTGCATTCAGGTCTAAATCCAAGAGTGTTTCGGATAACAATGTTGATTCATGTGCTGAAGTCAATACTGCAAATACATCAGCCTTCTTCCAGTACTTTTTAATAAACAGTCATTTCCAAACAATTAAATAAATGACAAACACTATCTTATTTAATATCTGTGATTCACTTCAAAAGGAAGTGAGCAGACAGCTACTGTCAAGTCTTCATCACTTCCTAATACCATAATAATGGTGTTTTTAACTCAAACCAGCCACAGATATTCCAGAAGACTCAAAGCAGAAGATGAATTAAACTTGAGAGACTGAAAAACTCAAGTTAATGTGATGTTACTTCATCACTTCCTAATACCGTAATAACAATGTTTTTAACTCAAACCAGCCGCAGTTATTCCAGAAGACTCAAAGAAGAAGATGAATTAGACCTGAAAGACTGAAAAATTCATGTGAGTGTGATGTTAAAATCAAGTGCCTGGTCTGTGGCCAGATCACTACTGTTACTACTGCTACTGAGAAGGTGCCCAGTGCACTCTAGCACATCCATTAGAACAGTTGTCTCCAAAGTGTGTGGGGGTGCATACACACTCTAGGGAGTGTGCAAGATAATCCTGTGGGGTACACGAAGAAAATATTTTTTGTGACATTAATAGGTAAGATAAAATATTTTAAAAATTAAAATAGTGTTTATTTAATCTTTGTCTCATCCTTTTAAAAATTTCTAGTCTTGCGTATGGTTTAGAATGTGCATTATATATGGTACAGTATACATGCTCATAATTCACAAGTAAGTAAGTGTAGATATATAGGGAATGTGTACTCATAAGATTTTACCTTGATCAAAAAACTTTGGAAACCACTGTACTAAAGCACTACTATGAATTCCAATCACAGGAATCTAAAGAACATTCAGTGTTATATTCATTCAACAAAAGAGATAAATTTACTGGCCCCTGCAGCAGGAAATGTGCTTTTTTAAATCTGCCTAATTCAGTGCTTGCCTCTGTGGAAGGAACGAGAAAAGAGAATTGCAGGCACATGCAAAGGAGTAGTTAAGCTTTCCTCAGAGTGGCTTATTAGTCCTATGGTTACATTTTAAGCATTTATTCTACCTCAAAACCACCACTCAGACGTGTAAAGCCTGGCCCAGCCCTTCTCCTGCAATGGAGGAGACTTCAGAATGGGAAATACGGTTTGCCAATAAATATTAAGCCTTGAAGAGCTATTTCAGCCTAATGTAATGGCACATGGGTTCTCTTCCTTCCTCTGCTGATGAGTGCCATCCTGGGAACTGGCTGAGGCACAGGCAGTCCTCTCTCAGAGTGAGGGGTCCAGCTCTCCAGAAGACATTTATATGGATCTGGGCTAACAGAAAGCAATCTTCACGGTGCCAAGCAGCCACTGGTAACAAAGACAATAATTTAATTGTAACTGCCCTTTATTGTGTTGTGTTTTTTATAATAAAGCACAATATACTAAAAGAAAATAGGATGAGAGAAAATCCTGGGCTAACTTAAAGGGGTAGAACAGCGTAGGGCAGTGTAAGTGTTAAGAAATGCCAATAGAAGGAAAAACAGCTGAACTGATCTGTTACTCAGTACCTGGATGATGTTTAAACTCTGTTTTCAATATGCAACATACATAGAATATATGAAGATTTGTGTTCCCTTGTCTGCAAGACGCAGATTTTTTTCTTCATTTCCCTGCTTGCACTACTCACCCATTTGCAACTTCCTTCACTATCATATTAGGAACAAGCACTGTAGCTGCAGCTTCTGACCTTGATGACTACACCAAGATATGCAGGAAAAGAATTGTTAAGATTAGGAGCCTTTTTTATCTCAGGCTTCGATGATTTAAAGATGACAGGTAATCTCACTCCTGTCATATGAGGACTATCGAGGTTTCTGAAAGGACATAGACACCCAGATTTGTCATTCACATGAGCTTAGGCTGTATTATGTAGCCTTTTTGACCACCATCTATTTGCTAAGTCCTTTAGAGATCCACTAAAACTACAGAAATTCAATGCCCCCTTTAAATTATTGACATCAGAAAACTGAAGGACCAGCATTAAAATTTGACATCTACCTGACTGTTGCTGGTGTTTTGTTTTCTTTCAAGAGAAAGGAAAATATATTTGTTGGGAAATTATTATTCCAGCTTTTGCTTTTGGCAAAGGACCTTCAAAAGTGGGTAACATTTCAACAAACTTAATGAACTCTTTAAATTTCTGGTTTGTTTCAGGGATTACAAATGAGAGATTTTGTGCATCTACAATATGACACAAGACAATATCCCTCTTCAATTAGCCTGAAAACAAAAATATTGTTCACAGACTAAACAGTGTCTCAGAAGTAGAAAAAAAATTCTAATAGTTCTAGACTCAGCGTTGTGAAGTTCAGGGATAAAAATTCTGTGGTGACCTTACTCAGAGCAGAGGTGTTTAATGAAGTGGGATGTAAGAGTGGGAGGGGATTAACTGTAAATTCAGCATTTGTCTTAAACTAAAGAAGTTGGATTTGAAAATTGGGGTTTGCCAGAACTTCATAAGAAAGAATTCCTATAACAGATTTATATTCATAGTAGATGAATTAGTTTGATTTAAATTCTCTGCCTGGAAATGTCACTGAAAAATGGATTAATTCAACTCCACAATGTAGTGCTAACAATATGATCAAGAAGAAAGACACAAGAAATTGTTAATCATAGAATCATGTAGGTAGGAAAAGACCTCTAAGATCACTGAGTCCAGCCATTAACCAAACACTGTCAAGCCCACCACTAAAACATATCTCTAAGTACTAAATACCTGCAAGGATATTGACTCAACCACTTCCCTGGGCAGCCTGTTCCCGTGGTTGACAACTCATTCAGTGAAGAAGTCTCCTAATATCCAATCTAAACCTTCCCATGTGCACCTTGAGGCCACTGCCTCTTGTTCTATTACTTTTTTCCTGGGAGAAGAGACTGATGACCCCTACCTTGCTACAATGTTCTTTCAGGTAATGTAGAGAGGACTTAGGTCTCTCCTGAACTTCATTTTCTCCAGCCTAAACACCCCCAGCTCCCTCAGCTGCTCCTGAAGACTTGTGCTCCAGACCCTTCACCAGCTCCGTTGCCCTTCTCTGGACATGCTTCGGCCCCTCAATGTCCTTCTTGCAGTGAGGGACCCAGAACTAGACGTCTAACAGGACTTGTGTGGCCTCACCAGTGCTGAGTACAGGGGGAGAATCACTGCCTTCGTCCTGCTGACCATAACGTTTTTGATACAGGCCAGGATGCCATTGGCCTTCCTGGCCACCTGGGCACACTGATAGCTCATCTTCAGTGGCTGTCGACCAGCACTCCCAGTGCCTTTTCTGGCAGGCAGCTTTCCAGCTACTTCTTCCACAGCCAGTAGTTCTGCAGGGCTTGTTGAGACCTAAGTGCACGACCCAGCACTCCACCTTGTTAAATCTCATACAGTTGGCCCTGGCCCATCAATCCAGCCTATTCAGAACCCTATGCAGAACCTTCTTACCCTCCTATGCAGAATTTTTCTACCCTCCAAGAGATCAACACTCCTGCCCAACTTCGTGTCCTCTGGACACTGACTGAAGGTGCATTTGTCCAGATCACTGATAAAGATATTAGACAGGATTGGCCCCCAGGGTGACCTGTTTGTTTCTCTGTAGGAGAAATAAGAGAAGCAAAAAGCAGGAGGAAAAAGAAGAGAGAAAAGAGAATTGTGAGGATGCAGACATAGAAACAGGAAAAGAGGAGAACAGAAATATCACAAAGTGTGGGGGGGGAAGTGTGAACATAAGCAAAAAATTAAAATAAAAAAATCAGATTAAATACCAGGGAGACAGAGAAGAGATCAAAGGGAACTGTCTGTGCTAGAAAAGGATATAGTTGGATAACAAGCAGAAGTCATCCAATAATATGAGCAGTCATATGAGGTGGAAAAACCATAAACCTAACCAAATATTTGTATGAGAATGTAATTAGAGGTACTCTGGTTTAGAAAAGATGAATATGGTTGGCAGACAGATCAGACACAGGTGTTCTGCACAGTCTGGTACAATAGAAAATGTCCCTGATGTGCACCTTGCTGAAAGGAGGAGTTGTCTGGCATGGTGCTGGTGAGCTGAACCTCCTAAGACATCTGCTCAGTCCCCAGGGCTTGCAGCAACCAGCTGGCACAAGTCATCAGGAATAGCAATTTTTTTTTTTTTTTTTTTTTAATTTCAGAGTGAAGATTGTGACTCTCCTTGGTTAGGAATGAGACTTGTGACTACACCACCTCCAGGTTTGATTATCACAATTGCCTCTGAGGTACATCCTAGACTTCCCCTGCTGCTTAACAGCACAGCTGCCCACAACTGAGTTGTGTTTCCTGATTGGCAAAAAATTTTTGCGGATTATCAGCTGGGCTACACTTGGTCCTTTGATTCCTCTGACAGTAAAAACCAGCCAAGGAGATGGAGAACAACAGAGCTTTACATAGCAAACACAGTTTTGAAAAGCAAGGCTTTCTGAGGATAAAATTGTCATTTTATGAAACAAATATGTCCTTTTTCATCTCTTATCATACTGTGATAGCCTACCTGTCTCTCCTAGAGAACAGAATGTGTCTCGTTTTGAGTTAGAACAACAGAGCTTACTGCACCCCACCTGAGGTTGCTGACTAACTTCTTGCATGGGACTGAAAAAGGTAAAGCACAAGCACAGTGGGTTTTTTAGGGTTCTAAACTGGAAAAGACACCCTAAAATGTTAGCATTAGACTTACCATGCTATTGTAGTGACATATAATTGGCAAACAGGAACATAGCTGCTGCTACAACTCCTACATCTCTATTCAGAACAGAATGCCACATATAATGTGACAAATTAGATAACAGTCATGTCTCTTTTCAGTAGAGAATTAAACTGACCCATGTTATTCCCTTATTTCCTTCGGAGCTCTTCTAGAACTTAACCTCAATCTCAGTGCTCAATTACTGTTGCATTTATATCTGCACTTCTTCTTACTTGTGTTTTAGCAGCATATTAGAACTATTTTATACAGCTCAAGATTTACTTTCTGCTTTATGATAATACCCTTCAATCACTCTGGGAAAGACTGATTGTAAGATTATAAAGGATTGAAGGGTAAACAACAGATTGCTCCAGAAAATATTTTTGAGATAAATTTTGACCCCCAAAATTACCTCTATTTCTACCTTATAGTTTTTTTTCATGAACAATAAGGTAAAGTGGTTAGAAAATGCAATGTATTTTCCAATGGTGTAGGTGAAAATAGATGCAATATTAGTAAAAAGTCAACCGAAAACAGCAAGATCTTGAAAATCACAGCCACACTTGACTGAACAGTTACAAACATCCTTTTACTCACCCTGAAGCTTCTTATTTCAAAGCTGCAAAAGAGATGTATTGACAGTTGCACAGAAATGAACTTTAATGATACACAAAGGCAGCAGAGGTCAACCAAAGTCTGAATAAATGTTAAAGTGCCAGAGGCACATGAGGAAGTGCAAGAAATTCAGACGTTGTTGCTGTTCCTGAGACCAAGAGAAAGAATTAACAGTACTCCTCATGCAGTGCCCTTAAGTTAGAGCAAAGGGATTCCAAGCATTGTCTTGTCCCAGGAAAGGAAGAAAAGAGGTCAGTGCTACCCAGCTTTACCACTACTGTCCCAAGGGGACCCTCTGCCAAATCCTAGCTAGAAAGGAAAAGTCTACAGGATTTTTCAAATCCTTCCAGCCACAGTCTTTTTCCAACAAAAGAGGGAAGGACTCTATTTTTATCCTTTTTCCTTATGTGTCTTTGTAATTATTTGTACCCTTATATGAATTTAATAAGTGTATGTATATGTAAACAAAAATATATGTATGAATCTTGGATATTACCTTTGCCTTTCAAGCTTTCTGAAACACACGAATCAAGCTGAGAGTTTCATCCTTCATTTCAGCTGATGTCCTCTTACAGAAATTTTCAGAAACAGAGTTCAGGACTGTGCTGATTATTTATCTGTTGCCAAAAACCTTACCTTAGAGTTCAATACCAGATAGGCTTCAGGGCATAACATTTTTGTTTCAGTTCAAAGGAATTTGCAGGAAGCTGAGTTGTACTATTAGAGCACAGTTTCCCCCCCACCTTTTATTCTCTCCAACAGCAAAGACAGCCCTGTGTTTCACAGTGCCCTCTCAGGATGGAGAAGCTGCTCCAGCAGCTGACCGTGGAGCGGCTGCACAGCACACCTGCACACCTCGTTTCCCGACATACACAGTCGTGCTCAGTGCCAGGCACCTGGGATTGCATGGGCCACTGTTTGACTCGACAGCTACAATCCTGAGTGACATTTACTTGCGTAAGGCATCTGCCGAGTAAGAGTGGCAGACTGTTTCCACAGCCTGTTGCACACGATGTTTTATTTTCACTTGTTCTGAAGTTACCCATATGTTTCCCAAATAGAGCTACAAAGCCAGATGGTGCAAATAAAATACGTAACGAGACTGTCTGTTCTTGTGAGAAAAGACCGTATCCTACCATTAGGAATTGCTAACTAAGAGTAGACACATGGAGAAAGAGATAGGTGCCTGAAGGGATCAAGTTCAGTGCAACACCTGAGGCAGGGAGTTTCTATGCATCCCCTTGGCATGTAAAACAATCTCACTGAACACACTGAATGGCAGTATTAAGGTATGTCTGCTGTGAAATTGTGAGGTTTGATTGCAATAATGCATATGGCTTACCGTAAGAGCATGTCTTCACTGCAGCTGTAGGCTTGACTGTAGCAGGAGAAGAGCAACTGCCACATTAACTGCACAGGTAACAGTGGTGCAAACTGCATGGGTTTGGAGAACTAGCATCTGTATACTTCTGGCTATCTTCCACTGAAGACTGTGATCCAGGGCACTGCTGTATTTCATACCAATACTAACTAGACTGAAAATGGCTGATATGCTTTCTTATGCTGCACTCACACATCCAAGTTGCACAATGCACATATCCTAACATAGCCACTAATTATCCTCAGTTACATGTCCTTCCTGCAGTTTTGACTATTGACTTTAACTCTTAGTTACTTCTGGTAAAGCACTAGCTCCACTTTCCACTTTTTATTTACTATGATTTAAAATTTGTAACTCGTCTGTAGTTTTTAGTCATCATTGCTTACAAAGAAAGCTCAGTTTATCAAAGACTAGTCTGACAGGGCAAGAAGGAGGACCCAGGAAACTACTGGCCAGTCATCCTTGCCTCCATCCCTGGAAAGGTGATGGAACAGGTCATTCCGGAGCTCATCACCAAGCATGTAGAAGAAAGGGTCATTAGGAGTAGTCAGCATGGATTCATGAAGGGGAAATCATGCCTGACCAATTTGATAGCCTTCTATGATGACATGACCAGATGGGTCAATGAGGGCTGAGCAGTGGATGCTATCTGCCTTGACTTCAGCAAGGCTTTTGACACTGTCTCCCATTCAGTGGGACCTTGGTAGGCTGGAGAACTGGGTGGAAACCTAAAGAGGTTCAACAAGGGCAAGTGTAGCGTACTGCAGCTGGGGAGGAATAACCTCCAATATCAGTAGAGGTTGGGGCCTGACTTACTAGAGAGAAGTTCTGCTCCAGCAGAAGGACCTGAGAGTCTTGGTGGGTGACAAGTTGACTATGAGCTGGCAATGTGCCCTTGCAGCCAGAAAGGCCAATAGTAGCCTGGGGTGCATCAGGTAGAGTGTGGCCAGCAGGCTGATGGATGGGATCCTCCCCCTCTACTCAGCACTAGCAAGGCCACATTTGGAGTTCTGTGTCCAGTTCTGTCTGGGCTCCTCAGTACAAGAAAGACAAGGAGCTACTGGAGAGGGTCCAGATGAGAGCCACAAAGATGATGTGGCATCTGGGGCATTTCTTTCATGAGGAGAGACTGTGGAAGCTGGGCCTGTTTAGTCTAGAGAAGAGAAGAGGGAATCTCATCAGTGCATATAAATATCTCAAAGGCAGGTGTCAAGAGGATGGTGCCAGACTCTTTTCAGCTGTGGCCAGGGACAGGATGAGTAACAATGGCCATGAACCAAAACAGAAGAAGTTTCACCTCAACATGCGGAAGAACTTCTTTACATTGATGGTGGCAGAGCACTGGAACAGGCTGCCCAGGGAGGTCCTGGATTCTTCCTCTGTGGAGGAGAGATACCACCTCAATGCATTCCTGTGTAACCTATTCCAGGTTACCCTGCCTTGGCAGAAGGGTTGGATGAGATGATCTCCAGAGGTCTCTTCCAACCCGAACAACTCTGTGATTCTGTGATATGTGAAGTTTCAAATCCTAAGAATAGTTGCTACTATTAATAGTCATTATTATAAATTATTTTCTTTCCCTTCTATGTTACTAATCAGACTTCTGATAAATTTGAACTGGTACATTGCAAAATCTTGGGCTTAAGGATAGATTTGTGTGTTACAGAGATCTATACAAAGCAAAAGAAACGGAATGTCTTTGGCAACCTCTCCACTCTGGAATGTGCAGCCTACAGCAATTTAAGTTATATCACAGGGATTTCTCATAGGGAAAACACTGTTATAAATCATTAGCTTCTACATTTTATTTCACTGTCTGTTGCCAGCTGTGCTAATGAGAGTCTTCAGCCTGTGTGCCTGTGTTTAAAATCAATTGCCATTAAGTTATTGCAGTTCATCTTATGTTCCTACAGCACTCCAGAAATTTGTGAAATTTAGATTTGAAAATTCCATAATTTCTCAATCAGAACTCTTTTGAGAGGAAACAGTCTTTAATTTCTCTGATAAGAATAAGCTGGCTATGATTTGATTACAGATGTCTTGCAATTACCAACAGCTGGACCAGAGCAGATAAGTAGTTCTTCAGGTGTTGTTAGTATGAGCACAGTGGGTGAAGGGTGGCTGGAATGCTAATTGAAAACCATTCTTTTCTTTTGAGTCAGTTTTTTGTTATGTAGTTACACTACAGTTTTTTGTTATGTGTTCTTCACTCTTCAATACCAATGTTCTAGCACTTCAATACCAGAGTTCTGGCACTCTTCATCTGACTGGCCCATGGGGATCAGCTGTTCTGCGGGCATTTGACAAGATGCTAGCAGTTTGATATAGAAACAAATTTAGGACATTTATTAATTTAAGCATGCTCTGAATAGCTCTTACATCATAGTGATGTGAAGAGCCTGCTCTGAACCGTACAAGTAACCTTGCCTTTAGAACACACTTGTTATGTGGGATTTTTATACTGTGCAGATCTGAAAGAGAGTCCTACAACCACTGGGATGACCAGACCGCAGTTTGGGGTCATCGTTTCCCTGATCGTTCAGGTGATGTCACAGGAGGATGTGAATGATTTAGGAGGCAGGAAGGTCCACTTCTGTAATGTAAAATGAAACAGTTTTGTTTTAATTATTTTTGCAAATCAGATAACATTTTTGTAAATGAGATAACATAATTGAACAGAACAACCCAAGAATCTGAGATTGTTTTCCAGACTAAGAACTTAGGGAAAGTTGTGCAAAAGTCAGCAATTGCAAGAGAACTGAAGTCAAACCATTCGCAGCTAACTAGATGTTAGGAGAAGTGGAAAGACCCTTCCTGTTAAAAATGCTTTGTCTGGGAATTACGTCATATTCAAATTAAAATGAAGAATTCTTTTGGAATTATAAGATCAGTAAAGTTTTTTCCTAGTAAACATGTCTGAGGCTTGCAGAGTTTCTTCATCCCTCAGTGCTCTCCAGAGATACTCCTTCTTAAGGTTATCTTAATTGGAAGACGGAGTCTAAAACTCTTTGTTATTCATGTTGTTTTTGCTTCCTGTGTTTTCCACTCTAGTGACACATCTTTCCCTCAAATCATAATATCCAGCTGAGTATAGTTGAACCACAAGGTGTTGTGGGATACTTTTAGGAGCTTCTGATTTCACACAAGGAATGACTAATCATTTGAGATGAGTTACACATTCAGAGTTTCTATCCTTGTTTTAAGAGCATTGCTACTGCTCCTTTTGTGGGACAGGTGCCAAGTTTAGTAACATTTCTGCTTTTGACCAACACTTGAGGACTATTGCCCTAGTGTTCACCTTTTGTTTATGCAGACTGAGGAAGGGAAAGCAGAATTCAGGGTGAAGGACTCACACTGCAAAAGAATGGGTCACTAACTTAACCAAAGTATCTTTATTAAAACACAGGAATGTCAGTTATAATTCTTTCCTAGTGAACACAAATATAAAAGATCAGTTTATTTATACAATAAATTAAACCAGTCATAAACAGAAATAGCTCCCAGCTATCTAGGCCCTAAGACAACACTCCTTTAAGTATTTCAATGGATCATGAGAGACATAATCTCATGCAACTAATGCTCTGATGACACATTATTCGGAATGTTATAAACATCTACAGAGAGCTCACAGAAAAAGAGATGTAGCTCTGAAGATATATAGAAACACAAAAGCTACAAAACTAAGCATTTCTTGGAATATTAAGACATTTTTTCATAGTTAATATGAGGTTGTAAATATTTCCTGATGTCTCTGACAAGTTAAGTAAATTTGATAAATTTGTAAATAAATACAACTTGAGACTTCTGAGATATTCCATTAACATGAGCAGAAAGGTCATCAGCGTGCACCAGGTAAAGTGTTAGAGAGATCACCAAAATGTGTCAGTGCAATAAGAACATTTATAGCGAATTATAACTGTAGTTAGCACAACTTCAGAATGTAATGGGCTATACCAGGGGGCTATAGCTGGATTGTATTGGTACCAGTGTTGTTGTAGGCTAAATTCTGTTGCAGCTTTTGAGTGTTTTCATGAATTAATGTAAGTTTTTACCCTCTGCAATACCTGCTATTAGAAGAATAAATTGTAGCATGATGTACTTAATATTAATCTATTTAATGTAAAATAACATTAGAAATTATTTCTCCTTCTCATATCATTGAAAGTTACAAAGATCCTATAAAATGGGAAAAGCATCATATATATCTAATTACCATATAATAGTTCTCCTGATATGTATTTTTTCCAATATATATATTTTGGGCATGCCAGGTAACCAGGAAATCAACCTTATTCAGAGTAGAGTGGACAACCTCAGCAATCAAATGAAAGCAGCATTCACATTCAAGAGTATCAAAAAGAACTGTGCTTGTGCTGCCAGTTCTGCTGTGCAGAACAAAACTCAGTCAAGTGCCAATTATTTTATTTCCATACTATGTTTGAAAAGCCCTTACTCAATTCTATGAAACTGTAATAGTAACAATATATTATTGTTATCACCATGTTAACTAAATTTAGTAACATATTTTTTCTAAATTTTATTTTGAAGAGCTTTAATTTCTTTTCCCACCCTCCTTGCACACTGAAAGCATTCTTTTTTACAAGATTTCCTCCGGCCGTGGTTTAATCCCAGATGGCAACTAAATACCACACAGCCACTTGCTCACTCCCCTCCACACTCCACCCCAGTGATATGAGGAGGAGAACTGTAGAAGTGAAACACGTGGGTTGAGATAAGAACAGTTTAATGATTGAAATAAAGTGAGATATAATGGTAATAATGACTAATAAGATAAAAAGAAGAGAGAAAAGAACAAAACCCAAGAGAAATAAGTGATGCACAACAGAATTGCTCACCACCTTCTGATTAATGTCTAGCCTGTCACTAAGCAGTGATTGGCTCCTCCCAATCAATAATCCACAGTTCACCCACTGAACATGTTACTCAGTGGTATGGAATATCCCTTTGGAAAGCCTGGATCAGCTGTCCTGGCCATGATCCCTCCTGGCTTTTTGTGCACCTCCTCACTGGTGGAGCATGGGAAACTGAAATGTTCTTGATTAAGGTATGTACTGCTCAGGAACATCCAAAACATCACCGTGTTATCAACCTTATTATCATACCAAATCTAAACACACCATACTGTATCAGTTACAAGGAGCAAAAACAACTTTATCCCAGTAAAAACCAGGACAGTGCCCATTTATTTTTCTATACCATTTAAGTCATGCCCAGGTCCCACAGTTTCTAATATATCCCAGTTTACCACCATCACCTTTCCTGTCTTCTGATATATATGCACAGTTACCACTTCTTTAGTCTATGAGCCATCCCCATAAAATGTCCATTAAGGTTTTGATCTGTGATTTTGGACACCATCGGTCATAAAAGCCTTTCAGAGCAGGAAAAATGGTGTGTGGTGTCGGATTGTTGCATGCTGAAGCCCGTTCTGATTCCACCACCTCTGAGGTTGTGTGGTTTCATCAAAGTTCATTTTTCACTAATCTAGCTGATTTTTACTATACTCTTGATAGTGTGATTGAAAGGGAGTTGGATTCAGATCCCCGTATCCAAAGTGGAGAAAGGCACCACAAGGGCTCCAGTGCAGTGATGGGCATATGGACACCATATAGGTGATGATACACAATGTTACGTAAAAATTAACATAATACATTTTCATTTGTTTGCTGTTCTTACACAAAATCAAACCTCTTGGAGGCACACATTGAACTTAACCATCCTCTTGTGTTACCCACCAAGTACACCCAGGTGCCTAAGCAAAAGAAATCCCATGGATGGGGTTGCCTTTTCCTGAGGCAGGAATAACCATGAGTTTTTCCCGGCATATTTTTAATGTGCACTACAGAAACTTTACTCCCTTCTACTGTACATGAATGTTTTGATTGAGGAAGGCCAGTCTGACTGGCAAACCCTCCAGGATCTGCTGGGTGGCTTTTGCTTTGTATCCACTTGTTTGGAGGTCCCACTACCTGTTGCTCTCAGTGTCATCTTTAACAGTTCATTTGTATCATTCGACCTTTTTAGAGGCTGGTGCATGATAGGGGAAGTGATATTACTGTTCAGGGCCATGCTTTTTGGCCCAGGCATCTATAAGGCTGTTTTGGAAATGAGTCCCCTTGTCTAATTCAATTATTTCTAGGTTGCCATGTTGCCATAAGACTTGCTGTTCGAGGCCCATATTAACATTTTGAGTAGTGACATGAGACACAGGATATGTTTTCAGGCATCCAGTGGTTGCTTCCACCGTTGCAGGCACATAGTACTTACCTTGGCAGGTTTATGGGAGTGTGATGCAGTCAGTCTGCCAGGCCTCTCTACACTTACATTTCAGTAATTTTCTTCCATACCACATAGGCTTTAACTGCTTGTCCTGCTTAATGGCAGCGCAAGTTTCATATTCACGTCAAGCCCATCCCTCAACTATGAGCCTATCTGTATGTTGCACCTCTTCCTTGATCCACCAGTAAACAAGGCATATTGCTTCTCACTTTCTGCTAGTTTATTATACACTGGGGCCTCTTAGCATTCGTCACCTGAACTGAACTTTCTTCTGGCTGGTTTGTTCAAAGGCCTGTCGTTGCTCGGGGCCCCATTTGAAATCATTCTTCTTCCAGGTCACTTGATACAGAGGGCTGGCAATCAGACTGTCATTTGGAACCTGCAGTCTCCAAAAACGTGCACTGCTTAAGAAATCCTGTGTTTCCTTTTCACTAGGTGGTGGAAACACAGCTTTATTTTGTTGATCATGTCCACTGGGATTTGATGATGTCCATCTTGCCACTTTTTGGCCTTTTTTATGAACAAAAGAGGTTTCAAATGAGTTTGGACTATTTGCTTCCTCTTTTCATAAACTACTACTGAATTACCCCAAACAGTGATATCATGAATGTATTGCAAGTGTTCTGGAGCTTCACCCTGATCCAGTGCAGTCTGGATCAGTCCCTGGCGGACAGTAGGACCATGTTTCTATCCCTAGGGCAGTCATCTCCAGGTGTACTTTGTGCCACTCAAGTAAAAGCGAACTGCATTCAGCACTATGCCACCAAAGGGATTGAGAAAAATGCATTGGGAGTATCAATTGTGGCATCATTTGGCTGCTTTGACTCCAGTTCATATGGAAGTTGTAGCATGTCCAGCACAGCAGCACTCACCAATGCCACAATAATCTACTGCTAGTTTCCATTCTCCATTAGAATTTTTCACTGGCCATATGGGAATATTAAAGGTGAGTGAGTCCTGCTGATCTTTCCTTGGCTCTTCAGTCAACACATCAGCTGAGGGACAGGAACTGGGGAGTTTCAGTTAGTGTGATTTTGCCACTGGTGCACCATTGTGGTAGTAATTGTTAACTGTTGTTCTTCAACCGTCAGCAATCCCACATTAGAAGGTTCCTCTGGGAGACTGGACAAGGTAGACAGCTGCGTGATTACCTCCATCTCCAAGGCAGCTACCCTGAAAGCTCACGGGCACCCTTTTGGGTCCTTGAAATACCCTTTCCTGAGATAGCCTATGTCAAGGAGGCCCTGCAAAGATACCTCAACAAATTAGAGAGATGAGCAATCACCAACCATATGAACTTCTACAAGGGCAAATGTCAGATTCTGGACCTGACACAGGGAAATTCTGATTATATGTATAGACTAGGGGAAAAGAGGCTGGAGAGCAGTGCCACAGAAAGGGACCCTGCAGGTCCTGGTCGATGGCAAGCTGAATATGAGTCAGCAGTGCCCTGGCAGCCAGGAGGGACAGCTGTGTCCTGGGGGGCATCAGGCAAAGCATTGCCAATCAGTAAAGGGAGGGGATTGTCCAGCTCTGCTCTGCACTGGGGCGGCCTCACCTTGAGTATTGTGTGCAGTTTTGGGGACCAAAATATAAAAAAACATTAAACTCTTAAGAGAGCATACAAAGGAGAACAACGAGAATGGTAAAGGGTGCGGAGGTGAAGCCTTATGAGCAGTGGCTGAGGTTACTTGGTTTGTTTAGCGTGGAGAAGAAGAGACTGAGGGAAAACCTTGTTGTCGTCTTCAATATCCTTACAAGGGGAAGCAGAGGGACAGAAACTGATCTCTTCTCTATGATTACCAATGACAGAACTCAAGGAAACAGCATGAAGCTGAGTCAGGGGTAGTTTAGGCTAGATATCAGGAAAAGGTTTTTCACCCAGACGGTGCTTGAGCACTAGAATAGGCTCCCCAGGGAAGTGGTCACAACACCAAGCCTGACAGAGTTCTAGAAGCATTTGGATAATGCCCTCAGGCACATGGCATAATTCATGGGGTGTCCTGTGCAGGGCTAGGAGTTGGACCCAATGATCCTTGTGGGTCCCTTCCAACTCATCATATTCTATGATTCTGTGACTCTATGAACAGTGCACAGAGCCTGTGGGCCAATCACATGGGGGTTTTTTTGCCCCTTATTCCCAGCCAGACTGATTTCAGTCTCCAATACAGTCAGCTGTTGGGTTCCCCTCGTCACTCCAGAAATATAAATGGTTTCTTCCCCTATATGACTTGATGGCATTAGGGTACACTGTGGACTGCTGTCTACTAGAGCCTTAGGCTCATGTGCGTCCAACGTGACAGGCTGTCTGAGCCACATAGTTCAGCAAAACTTTTTTCCTCTCCTCCACCTGGCTGGAAGCAGAGCCCTTCTAGTCCTGGTCGCAGGATTCTCCACTTAGTTCTTGTAAAATTGGACTAAAATTCAAATCTCTCTCTCCAAAATATTTCTTTTAGAAATCCAAACCAGACGACTGTCTTTCACATTTTCTCATAAATTGTTTGATAAATTTATAATGAAAAGTAATGTGAAAATTCCATGAGTTTTCCTGGGAGTAAATTCAGATTTTTGTATGGCTGTGTGATGAAGAACAGAGGGCAAAACTGGAAGAATTGCAAGTATTCCACAGAAGTATAAATAGATCATATTTACTTTGTGAATATGTTTGCTACGTGCAAAACTTAAGGAGATTTTTTTATTTAGGAATTATATCTGAGCATAGTTGTTGAAAGGACAGTACTAGATTAGTCCATTTAAGCCTCCTTATGCATATATTTCCCTCTACCATTTCAGTATGCTAAAATCTATCATGAAATTAAGGCAATAGTGCAAGAATGTTAAATTTTAAAACAAGTACATAAATTTAAGGTCAGTACAGTTAGGGAAAGGAATGTTTTCCAGAAGAAATGATGTGTCATATCTCACTAAACCCCATACAAATCCAATCCAGACAACAACACTATTCTTGGTTACAACTTTGTTTGATGAATTTGGCCAATTGGGCTACATCTAGATGAAAAGAATCTACATGCATAGATCCAATTGTGAGATTCAGATCTTTGTTGTAATAGAAATCACCAAGAGGCACTGTATTTCAAAGGAAAGAGAATTAACCTGAGGCAAAAAAATTGATTTATAAGGAATTACCGAGCACATTAGATATCAGATTAGGTGTGATGGGACACTGTGCTTGTCTTCAAATGAGAGGGCAGTAACTTTTCAGGCAGCTTAGTTTTGCTTTTGAAGGGATCTGTACAATTCTAGTACATCACGTTGTCATGATTACATCATGTCATGTCTTTCCATAGTCACAGCTTAGTCACAGGCCATTCAAGTAAGACTTGGACTCAATGATCCTTGTGGACAAAATATTCTGTGAACTAGTCTTCACTGCCTCTTTTACAAAGCTGTCCTGGGGTCTTTCATCTGCAACCTGTATAAAGAGATGATAAGTGCCTGGACAGAGTGAAAACAATAGAAATTCAGACAATATATTTCTTACAAATGGCAAGTAAATTCATTTTTTAAAGCTCAAATTAAATAAAGGAATCAGTATAAATGTCCTTTATCTTTGAGAAAAGAATATGAGGAGTAAGAGTTAAGGAAAAAGAGCAAACACAAGTGATGAGATTTTCCATTCCACCCTTTCAACATCAATGAATATTTTATTGAACTCTGGAAGGCATAAGGGAACTTTTTTTTATTATTCTAAGGAAGGGAATTTTCAATGGGATTTTATATATTTATTCTAGCAGTAGCATTTATTACAACTTCTTTATTTTCTAGTAAAATTTGTTAAAGGCTTAAAAACCAGGTCCTTTCTATGTTGTAAAATGAGGGTGACTATTCTGTTCAGTGTCTCACTGTTGAGGTACCTGAACTGAAAGGGACACACCTTTGCCAGTATAACCATCTTTTGCTAGCATTAGTTCCACTGAAATCAAAATAAGGAACTGGGTAGCTCTAGCTGATGACTAGATGACGAGTTTGTAAATTCTCATGCACAACTTATGAAGACAGAGCAGAATTCAGATCCTGACATTACCATCCTTGAAACTGTTATGATTTTAAAGAATGAAAGAAAAGTGATAACCGTGCTGAGAGCACACTTTTTTTTTCTTTAATTATTTAAAGCTTGTACTTTCGATCATGCTGTTTATTTCCTTGTAACAACCATTTGTTCTCACACTAAATTCAACAAAGACTCATGAGCCACTAAGTTTGAAATTGATTTGGCTTTCTGGAGCAAACCCCTCATGTATTTCTTCATTTGCAGAAAGGACATAGGCTCACAAGATTTTCAGTGCTTCTGGTAGCCCAGGGGAGAGCTCTTTAATTGGTGAGTGTACAAAAAAAATAATAATTCCCTTGTAAGAAAATTCTGCTCTACAGATGCTATGCTTTATTCTTTTATCTGGGTTGAGCCTGTAAGCCACTGAGTACCTCTAATTCCCTATTGAAATCTGTGGGGGCTGGTAGAAGTTCTTCACCATCAACTCATTTCAAAAGAAATTTGTGTAACTTGGAACTTCAGATGGCTGAGCCCTTGTTGAACTGGTTAGCTGAGGTCCAGAGCAGAAGATCCTCACCTCGGAGGACACTGTCATAGCTGACCTTACTCTGAGGAGGATATTGAACTCTAGACCTAGGACTGAGGTCCCTTCCATATTGAATTTTCCTGTGGTCCTAAAACTCCTCTTGGTTTTAGAGAACAATATAAGAGTTCACCATCTGCTGGGTAGAATCCAGTCTATATCTAAAATTCTGGGATGGATGAAACAAAATGAGTTCAATAGCCTTAGCTAAATATTAGAACTCCAAGTCATATTATTCTTTTGGGTTTTGGTTTAAATTTGTCCTCAGAATAATTTTTATCTCAGGAGGGAAAAGAAGAAAGAGCACATTAATGACCTTTATGTTTTGAAAGAGGTGAGAAAAAAGTTATTAAACTGCAGTCAGGTAAAGCAAAACCAGACAGGGAAATATTTGCAGAGACTTCAAGGTGGGCTTTGGGCAGGAAATGGTTTGGATTCATAAAAGTGGAAAAGCATTTAGCTAAATATTTACCTTGTATGTAGCTTGAAGTGGTCAAGTGAAAACAGAAGGTCATATACGACATTTGCAGGTATCTCCAGATAATACTAAATATAGGCAGGAGTTTGCCTTCGGGGAAAGGGGCCTTTACACTGACATAATGTTAGTTTCAGAATTTACTTCTGACTCCCACAACTTACCTAATACAAGTGCTTTATGTTAACAGAATATAATAATGAGACAGATATGAAAATATAGTAACTTATATTTTGAAATAGCACCATGACAATTGATGAGAATTTCTGAAATTACCAGGAAATATATTAACTCTTAAACTTGCGGATGACACTAAAATGAGCAAAAAGCAGTTTTGCTGCAGAAATAATATCAGACGTTTGGAATACTAGGGTTCCTTTCTTGTCCTTTTTTTTTTTTTCCCATTTGAACTATAAGAAGACTGAAAGTGTACTCTGAAAATCTGAGTTTCTAAAGGAAATGAATTTGCATTCAGTCAGTGACTATGATAATTATTAAACATTTAATATGACTAACTCCACAATCTTTAATGCATTTATCCACAAAAAACATCCTGTAGTGAAAAACATATAGTTATGCCTTATCACATAAGTTGAAGACTTAATTTTGAATGGCATATAGTAGAATTTTAAAATTTTAAAGTGGTTTTGTGGGATTAAAGTTAAACCAAATCTACTCAAATATTTTATGCTACTAAGAAGCTTTATAAAGTGGGCCAAACACTGAATACCTGTGGCAATGCATAAATAATGCTGACCTGCTAAAGTCAACATTTTAACTTAGCATTACAACCTAAGCTTTTACTTCCTACTGGAATTTCATTCCAGTACTGGAATTACTCTGACTACTCAAAATTTAGAGTTAATTAAATGTCTTCCCGGTGTTCTGAACAGGCTGACTAGACAAAAGCTGACTTGCTGACTAGGGAAGCATAGGGCAGCCTTGTGGAGGATGATGCAAAATGTCAAAAGATTTTACTTCATCACACCCTTCCTCCTACTGTTCATCACTGAGATCACTGATCAGATGGGGAAGCACCTTGTCTGTGGGGCCCACACTTGCTTCCTATGGATTCCCATGAGCTTTGAACCTTCTCACAGACTCAGTCACTGCTCACGTGTGTCTCCTGCTGCCTGCTCATCATTAGGCATGGGATACTTAGCGATTCAGCTGATCATGCAGAGAGGTCTAGAGCCACATGCCACATAAGATACCCACCTGGATTGTCAGCTCCAGAGTAGGAGCTGTAGGCTACTTCTGAACTGGATCCTCTCCAAATTCAGAAATAATGATGATGCTCTGATGTAAAATTTTCATCATGAATGCTTCTCTGGAAGGGCCTCGTTTTCCCTGCTGACTTTAGGAGGAGCATTGTTATTTCATGCAGATTCTAACAGGGGGATTCAGTTCAAAAAAGCTAATTTATCTGACTTCATTTATATGCCAAAAGGCCAGCTGGAGGCCAGCTCTTCTGTCCATGTATAGACTTGCTTGCTTCCATTTGAAATGTCTGTGCCATCCTATGCATCTGCATGAGACTGACAAATAAATGCAGCAGGACCTAGGTGAGATATACACTTTTTGGAGCAGCAGATGGAGGCCAGGACTTGCACCTAAGTGTGCCTGTCATGCCACAAGGATCTGGGGGATTGGCAGCTAAGCCAAGTCCACTGAGTGGAAAGGGAGCAAGGACACCTAACACTCAGACTCATGCCAAATTTTTGCCCCACCTTAACTTCAAACTAGATTCCAGCTCATACTCTTATATGGTTGACATGGCACAAGAGGTTGGATTCAGTTGCCTAACTTTAGGCATTTTAGGCACTATGAGTTGTCTTACATAGCTTCTATCCACCACTGAAGATCCAGTTCAGATGATGCCAGTGCATCTGAAATCACAAGAAAATCCCTATGTTAATTGAATCCTATCTAAGATGTCATCCAAGTACTATATACAGAAAACATTCAAATATTTCAAAAGCAGTAGGGATAGAACCAGAATATTTTGTGCCTTTTTTGCTAAAAGCAAAACCTCTTGATGATTTTTGTGTGGTCTTGGGAATCTAGAGAGCTTACTGGAAGCTGATGAACGTTGCCTCAGTTTTCAAGAAGGGCAAGGTGGAGGACCCCAGAAACTACAGGCCTGACAGTCTCACTTCAATGCCTGGTAAAATTATGGAGAAGATTATTCTGGGAGGTATTGTAAAACATCTGAAATACAATGCAGTCATTGGTCACAGCCAGCACGGCTTCATGAGAGGAAAGTTCTGCTTACCCAACCTAATTTCATTCTGTTACAAGGTAACTCACCTAGTTGATCAGGGGAAGCCAGTTGATGTCATCTTTTTGGATTTCAGTAAAGCTTTCGATACTGTCTCTCACAGGATCCTTCTGGACAAAATGTCCAGCCCTCATCTGGATAACCACGTCATGTGGTGGGTGAGCAATTGGCTCACAGGTCGAGCACGGAGAGTAATAGTGAATGGGGTGACATCAGACTGGAGACCTGTCACTAGGGAGGTTCCACAGGGCTCCATCTTAGGCC